>CM050322.1:65655453-66155453 GCA_027475135.1 Bactrocera correcta
ATTACATTTGAAAATAATACAGTAATTAATAATCAAACTTATGAAAATATAGAAACAAAAATCTGGAATTATCTGAAAAATAACCATATCAATAATTTTGAAATTTTAGAATATATTGAAACAACTAATAAACTGTTGAAATTAGATAATATAAACATTTTAGCAGAACGGAATAAGCATATCACAGTCCATTCATATTTTTGGTACATAATTTTAATCCTGGGAATACTTTTCTTATCTTACATAATATTAAAATTAAAAAAATCTCGCGAAATTCCCAAACCAATAGAAAATGTGCAATTGCAAGAAGTCACATATAATGCTCTTTTAAATCAAATACATAAATTAACTCAAAATAATAGTGAATCGGGGACGATTCATCTTAGGAAGGGGGGAGTTAACGATAGCCTCCGCATAGAAACCTTACCATAACTGTAAACAAAATTGTATCTTTGCACTCTGCAATTACACTATTAACGTTTTTGATGATTTAAGAATTCAATATGCTTTTTCCGTCCTGATTCCAATAATCCATTTTTATCAAAGCAATATCGCTCGCCCTCACAAGAAGGCATAACAATAACATTTGTAAAGAAAACAGAACGCTTAACGTTCTGCTGGAAATTGCTGTCATAGCTAAAAATGTAACTTCAGCTTTAACCTTAAGTCAATAAAACAAAATTGTATAAATACTAGTATTTTAAAAATAAAGATAGATTTGTATCTGGCAATCCACGCGAACTACAAGCGTTTTCTTTAATCCGCGCGTTCGCGGATATAAAAATATATTTTTTTATAAATTCCCTCGTTACGGGAATTAATTTACATACATATATTTATGCATATACATATATTTAGTGCAAAAAAAAAATATGTATACCTCTACATGATACAAATAACATACATCAATATGTATGTATTTAATGCCAAGCGCAAAATATATATTTATATGCTCACATATTTCTATAATCCATATTAAACGGCCGTTCTAATAGAATCTACACAGAGCGAAAAGTACCTAATAAAATAGAACAAAAGTAAAAAGACATCTCTATGGTTTTTCCTCAAGAAGAACGCCTTCTTATTCCAATTAGGAAAATCTTTTCAATGAAATCAAGAGGAAATCTTCGATATTTTATGTGAATATCTTCTTAAATTCATTAAAAAGTCAATCTTTTTATTTTTAATAGATGCCTTCTTGAATTAATTAAAAAGTTTGTCTTATTGTTTTTATAAGTTTATCTCCTTGAATTTATTAAAAAGTTTGACTTATTAATTTTAAAAATTTATCTGCTTGAATTTAACAAAAAGTTTGCCTCATTATTTTTATAAGTTTATCTCCTTGAATTTATTAAAAAGTTTACCTTTTATTTTTATAGAGCTATCTTCTTGAATTTATTAAAAAGCATGTTTTAGTATTCTAATAAGTTTAGAGCTTTGCATTTATTTAAAAAGCATAAGTTGATAATACAAATTACAGATATTAAGGTTTTCATTCAATTCTAAACATTTTACGTTTATTTATTACATAAGTTGGGTAAAAAAATAACTTAAATAACTTAACATGATTCTTTTCGTAAGTAATAAAATATGGGAAAGGTTTTACGATCTTTTCACAAATAATTCACATAATTTTTTTTTATTATAGTTTAACCACATACCATTAACCATACATACAAAAATTTAATGAATTATCAAACTACAAACTGATAAAAACTTTTTCTTAAAATTCTGAAACTTAGGTTTATAAGTATGGGTTTTGTAATAGAATGTATATAATATAAATAGCAAATAAAATATATAATTATTATACACATTAAATAAGAAATTAATAAATTAAATTACCAATACTTCTTTTGTCTTAAAACTTTAAGGCCATTATTAATCAAATAAAAGTGAATAGGTGGACCATCTAACGTTGTCATTTTTATGACATCATATATTTCTGTAACGGGCCCCATAAGATATGATTGAAACCTTTCTGAAAAATTTAGGTGTGTCCATTTTTTTCCAACAATTTCTACATTATTTTCCTTAATTATAAAATCCAATACTTGATATATATTTATATTTTCATTTACAGGTACAGTAACTATGTGGCCAATTTTAAATTTAACACCTCGGAACATAATTTCATTTGTTCTCTTGTTCAAGCTGAAATTCAAATTTATAGATGACAAATGTTCATTGCATCCCATTTTAATTTCTTCAATATTTGTAAAACTATATTCTGGCTAAAATAATTGTTTTTTAAACACAGTGAGCGAATCGTAAGGAGGATTTAATTGCTAATGTTAATGGAACATTTGTTCTGGAGGTAATGCTTTGCGCGTACTGCTTGTGCAACTGGTGTTCAGCTTCGAACCGAAATGTCCATAAAAGTTTTATTGGCACCAATTTTTTAATTATTGTAGGTTATGAAACTTTGGTTTCAGATGTTCCTTAAATAATTTTTGGTACGTAAAATTATGCTCTTCAATTAATAATTGGAGATCATTTAAAATTGTACCGTTGTAATTAGATAACAAAAGCAGATCAATTAGTCTTACGAACAGAATAAGGAATTTATTTACTAAATCATCTTGATCAATTAGATCACCTACCATGAGCAGTATCAAGTGAGAAAATGTTTTCATCTGTCTCGCGTTCATTTTGAATGAGTGGACTTATATTGCCAACAAATTTGCAAACACCCAAAAATAAATCGTGCATTATGTCACAAGCAATGTTATCGGTTACACGAAAGTTTGACAAGGAATTAAATATCGAAACATTTTTAATGCCACTAACAACAGGATTTTTCAGTAAAATATCGCTATTATAACTACTTCTAGTTCGTAAAGAGTTCGGGACTTCAAGACAATCTGTACGAGTTTGAAGTTTTTGCCTTTTGCAAAGCACCAAGAATTCGCAGAAAAAGAACTGACATAGCCTAATGCAGTGTTAAGACCAAGATTATCGCCTAAAATTTGTACTAGTTTAAAATGTATTATACAGCTTTTGCCATCTAAATTTATTTGAAGGCCATTAATTTCCAATGTTTTTAAAATATTCAGAAGTGGTGTAAGGCAAACAGTAAATCCACAATCTTGTAGATCTCGAACTTTAACAAACCCTGCTTCAAATATATTTGATAATTTGCTAAGTTGGTACTGAGGCACGCTTGGAAAGTTATAATATAAGTTAACACAATATTTTATGAACTTCTACATAAATTCCATTCCCACATTATATGCTAGAAACATTCAAACCGTTTGCATACTTTGGAGTCCTATTACAACCAAAAGTGCAACTGCGCTAAACGCGCATCCGCTAAATTCTTAAGTGAGCGAAACACGCGCAACCATGTCTTCTCCCCCAAAACCAAATAGCTGCAGGTGAGCGCTACACGCGCAAACCCTTTTAGCTGACCAAGCATCTTTGGTCACGTAGGCCGGCTCAAGCATAGGTTAGATTATAAACTTTAAAGTTAAGTGTAGTCAGTTTTATAATAAAGCTCAAGAGAAGCACATAGTGCTGATTAATAAACGCTTTGTTTTATTTTTTATGTGGCGCCCGAGCAGGGACCGCGAAAGTTAAAAATCGTTCACTGATTTATATTCGCGGCTTCTAAAGGAAAAAAATTCTGGTAGTTGGCCCCGTAGTAAGAGCACAACACGTGTTCACGAAAAGGACGGTCCGTACGGACCCGCCAACCGGAAGATTAACATAATCAACAAGAATAAAAAAAAAAAAACTTTTTTTTTTACATTTTTAAAGAAAAAAAAAAATAAAATTAAAAAAAAAAAATTTAAGAATACTAAAATTAAACGAACTTAAAAGGCTAAAATCATCAAATAACGAAATCAACAAATAAAGTTAAGTGCAAAAGAGACAAAAAAAAGTGCAACAACATTCATCAATGTCTGATTAACAATCTAACTACAAATAGTAAAATCATCAAATAACGAAATCAACAAATAAAGCTAAGTGCAAAGGAGACAAAAAAAAAGTGCAACAACATTCATCGACCTAGGAAGAGAAAAAAAAGGGTGCAACAACATTCATCAACTTACTATTAACCAGCAATCAACCATCTAAGGACATAATGCAGTGGCTAGGATTATTATCTCTCTTTTTCCTGAACTTTAGTTTAAGCGATGGTTCGGTTAAGGTGTTAGATTACACTCAGTCAGAAATCGTAATGATGGAGGAAGAAATTGGCAAAATTCAAACAGGAACATATCGGATTATCCACATGACAAACATAACAGAATACTCTACAATATTACGGGAACTGAACAGAAACTTCTTACGAAACATTCAACCCTGACTATGACGATTTAATAGCCATCAACAGCAAATTTAAAGAAGTAATCGAGAATAATCAACAAAAACATTTTAGAAAGAATAAACAATATAACAGAAATTAGCAACTCAATAATAAAGTCTCTAGGAAGTAGTAACGAATTTCAAACCGCCCCAATACTTCAATATAAATTTAAAATTGACATAATCAAAGATGAGTTAGAAAATATTAAAAGAGCAATTCATTTAACTAAAGCGAACATTATTAACTCAGTTATTATTAACAATCAAGAAGCTCATAGAATAAATAAAATTTTTGTCGAAGAGAATCTGCAATTTGGTTCGTTAGAAGAATCTCTGAATTTTGCAGATGTTCAAATTGCTGTAAAACAAAACTTACTAATTTATATGATAAAAATACCGGAAACCGGTAAAGAAATTTGCAAATCTATTATAATTAAGCCTTTAAGTGAAAACGAAACTATTTTAAAGATAAATTTTGAAAAAATACTGAAATGTAATGAAGAATATTATGGTATAGAAAAAGATTGTAAAATAATAAATGAAATACAAATTTGCAAACAAACCCAAATTGTTAATTTGGAAAACGAAAATTGTATAAAAAATTTAATAAGGAATAAACCATATAAGTGCACCGTAACAAATACGGAACATGTTAAAAATATTGTAGAAATAAATAATGGATTAATACTTTTAAATAATTTCGAAGGAAATATTACTGCAAATAATAATACTAGAAAATTAAGAGGATCATATTTAATAAGAATCTTTAATGAAACTATAAGAATAAATAACATGAATTTTACAACTTTAGAACAACATAGCTTGAGACCATTGCCTGCTTTAATCCAACATTCAAACTCAAATTCAGAGTTCGAGGAAGTTCTATCCTTAAAACTTATGAAAGAGCTTAGTATAAAAAATATTAAAAAAATAAGTTCTCTGAATGTTTCAGTGAAATCCAGTTTATTCGCTTATTTTGGACTATTAGCCCTAGTACTTACCATAATTGCAATTTTCAGATGCAAAAAACGCGTAAAGCCTGAAATAATTATTAGCAAACCGGAATCATTTCAAATGCCAGTAATTAAAAGGACGCAGCATAGAAGTCTTAACGACATCCCATTTTTTTAATTAATCAAGCGGGGACGCTTGATATTTCGGAGGGAGGAGTTAACACAATATTTTATGAACTTCTACATAAATTCCATTCCCACATTATATGCTAGAAACATTCAAACCGTTTGCATACTTTGGAGTCCTATTACAACCAAAAGTGCAACTGTGCTAAACGCGCATCCGCTAAATTCTTAAGTGAGCGAAACACGCGCAACCATGTCTTCTCCCCCAAAACCAAATAGCTGCAGGTGAGCGCTACACGCGCAAACCCTTTTAGCTGACCAAGCATCTTTGGTCACGTAGGCCGGCTCAAGCATAGGTTAGATTATAAACTTTAAAGTTAAGTGTAGTCAGTTTTATAATAAAGCTCAAGAGAAGCACATAGTGCTGATAAATAAACGCTTTGTTTTATTTTTTATGTCATATACCGCAAATTTTTTGTTGGCCAGATTTACTGCCCAAAGGATCATTAATTTCGAAGTCATCCATATACAAAAAAATGGAATCGTTACATTATTTTTCTTTGAATTTTGCCAAAAGCTACTATTGATGAATTGAGTATAAGGAAGGTTTTCTGAAAAGTTTTTCATATTTAAAAGCGTTGCCTCTAAGATCCCTTTACTCTCAAACAATTTTTTAATTTGAAAAGGAATGTCTGATAGGGTTATTTCGGTTCTAGCTGAGGTTAAAGTTGGGTTGTTATTAAGTACGACTTCTGAGAGTTCGTCGCTAACAATATATTTTTGCGGATGTTTATACAGGTCTAGTTTTTCTGTTTCTTTGAAAAATTTGTTTTCGGTGGTTAAATCATAAAATGGCTGAGATATAATTTCAATTACTTCCTCAAGTATAGAATTATTTTCATGAAAATTACTAATGGCTCTTAATATTTCACATATTGAGGTTGAAATTAACTCCGTTACGGAATTTTGAATTTCGAATACGTCTTTCCGAGAAAAATTCGTATTGGAATGCAGTTGAAGTAGAAACGCGATCATTGAATCTTTTAAAGAAGTAATATTTTGAATTGGTACTAGTTGATTTGATGAATTAGTTGTTTGAATTGGAATATTAAGAGCAAGAGAATTTTCTTTACAAGATTGGCTATGGCGAATTTCTATTTTCAAATGTTTTTTGAGGTGAATTTGAAATCTGTGAATGTTATAAAAAATTTGTTTGCAATTATATTCGTTACATTGAAATTTACAAACTGGTGGAGTACCATGTGCTGACTTTAGATGTTTAATCAGCTCTATAGGATTTAAGTGAGCTTTTTGACAAATTTAACAAGCAAAATTGGGCATTATAGCAAAATTAGACGAAATTAGTTTAATTTACTCAAAAGATTTGCCACTGAAGAAAATTCTTCGGATTTCAACTCAAAAAAATATTGTTCTAAAAATGCCCATACTTGCTTGCTTCTTTGTGAATACTCTATCTTATAAACGTACGATAGTTTAATAATGCAGTCAACGCACTTCTTATACGTAGTACATTTCCATTGCAGACCATCGCAAAAAACATAAAACTCTGAAATGGATGACCAGTCTGATCCAACGACGATAATTCTCGGCTGTAGTTTCTCCTTTCTTACCGCAAACTGGTTCTTCAATTCAATTATTGTGGGTTGAATATCATTACGTGTTGCAACGAGTGTTACGAAATCTGTTTGGGCATCAGCTATTGTTGGTTTTTTGTCCTTATTAAGCCTCAAAGGCTGTAGCAAAGCATATAGAAGAATTGTACTTATACAATATTTACATTCTGTAAAAAAAATTGCGTAAATACAAATTTTATTATTTTAGAAGTGATATTCAGGATTTCGTGCATACGATCCGGCATCATTGCATTTCCAAATCTCCACGACAGCGCAATATAAAATTTATTGTTGTACATATACATGCATATCTATATGTAATTTGTGATTGCACTGCCATGGTAATATGGTCGTTTGCATATTATATAGCACGAAATCCTGAATACCGCAATTTCTTTTGATAAACCACTTTACCATTTGAGATGTTGTCAATGTGCAAATACTTTAAGAATAGTTCCCTTGAAACACGGTCTTTTATATCTCTATCAAAAATTTTGAGGATTTCCTTAAAAAAACTTCTCCAATTTCAAAAATAACATATTTCCTTTTCCGGGGTAAAGAGTCTCAAAGTCTATTTCTACCTATGGAAAATAAGTTATTGAATTATTTGAAAAAAGCATTGAATATAAGAACTCACAAGTTCATATCCACGAAAGTCCTTATAGCGCGGCCATTCACTAAAAATGCAGCTTAAAGAATTGGCGTTATGGATATCTATAATTCTTTGACCAGATGTCTCCTTCCAGTAATCAATAACCTGTTCCCATGGTGTGCAATTATTCTGCAGCCAGCACTTCTTTTCATAATACTTATCTAAATATTCAGAAATAAGTATATCTTGTGAGAGTAAACAATCTATTTGTTTATACCGCTGAATAAAGTTGCTGGCGAAGCGGTAGTTGTACGATCGGTTGAAAACTTTTTATAATTGGTTCTGTCAGCATTCGTCCAGCGTGAAAATAGCTTTCCCGTAGGATTTTTCTTACCATATTTTCTTGCTAGAAAATATGTTTCCTAAATATTAAATAGTTGCATTAAAAAAATAGACCATGTTACATATGCAACAAAATTAGTTTTATTTTGGTTTGGCCCTATTTTTATTTAT
This sequence comes from Bactrocera correcta, assembly GCA_027475135.1. Lineage (NCBI taxonomy): Eukaryota > Metazoa > Arthropoda > Insecta > Diptera > Tephritidae > Bactrocera > Bactrocera correcta. The sequence goes on from CM050322.1 coordinate 65,663,583, forward strand.
TAATTTTTAATAGTAATAGTTTTTACAAGTTTATCCTTCGTCATAAACTGTCAAATCTAACGTCATACTAAACTCCTAATTTGGTTGTTTATGTTTTGCACAACGTTTTAAGTGTGCTAAATTATTTCCCAAAAATAATTTAAATAATAAGCAGAACTGATTTTTTTCATTTAGTAACATGAAATGATTACATGTACGTATGGATATACATACCAGATTCTCCCTGGGGAATACATCGCAGATGATGTTGGCCCACTTTTGCATTTCTCCATATGTCAGTTTTTTCCGCCTTCCTATATAATTCTCTATTACGCAGTGACACAATGTATTCTGCTGCTGGGCGTCCAAGAAACCATTTTTCTGCTGAAAGTGAAGCACAAGCTGCCCTTTAACCGTACCTTTTAAAAGGTCGGTTAAGCTGCGACTGTCCATGCAGTTATCATACGTTGGATACTGGTGAAGAATCTCTTGAACTTTTAGCTGCATTTAAGTCGTCAGAAATTTTCTCTAACCACTCCAAAATTCGACTACTCGCAGATAAGGTGCTTGCATCACGTACAAGCGGTATATTCTAAAAATGCTTGCATAAATTTACACCAAAGAAGTTATCAAATTATGCTGCACTTACCATGTTCTTCCTCCATTCTCTTAATCCCGCTTTAAACTTGATGCATTCGCCAAAAAATTTTGTTGGAAGCTTTTCAAATAAACAGTCGATATCTTCCCAAACCATTTTTGTTAAAATTATCGTTGATGTCACTCCGTAGTCCACAAGAGTGGAGCAAATATCATCATTTAACTCCCATGATTGAAAAATGGGCAGCGTTTCAATTGCAGCTAATGTGCAAGGAGCGTTACTATTTTCATCCGAACTGAATATATCCATTTTACAAACTTGTCATAATTTTTATAAGACAAGCGTCGGGCCACACTCACGTTAATTCTGACTGATGCCCAACAATTATTGCATCATTTTAAGTATGCAAAAACACGAGCCGATAGAAATACAGTTATGATTGGCGACATTGAAATGCTTATGCTTGTGAATAGTTTGTTTTTGTTTGTGCATTTGCTCTTTTTTTTTAACTAATATACGCAAGGCTACATCCCGTGCACTTCGACGCGTATAATGTATGTTGTGGTTGCGTGTTCAACACATATCATTATGTTATTGTTGCTTATAGTGATTTACATTTCGTTTTTGTTTTCTATTTTCTTTCATACACTTCAGTTACTTCTTGAATTCAAGAGTATGGAAAAAAAGATGTCAAAAGAAATCAATGGAACTTGCAACGGTATGCTTCCCTTCTCTTCTCACCGCCTTCTCCAACATTTAGACAGAATTTATCGAACAAGAAGTTTTCTCATTATTTTAAGCAGATAAACTTTTAAATAAAAATAAGAAGATTTCCCACATATAAATAAGAAGAAATCTCTATGAAAATATCTTCGTCTTTGACTTCTGTCCTCTTCTTGGTCCCTGCAACTAATCAAGAGACAATCTTTTTATTTTTATTAGCCATATTTTTCTCTGTGTATGTACAAGTGCATATTTGCTTACGTATAAAATATACATAAGAGAAAAAAAAACTTTTTTCAATTCCATTTCCGAACTCTCTCTTTTATGAAAAAAATTAAATAATATTTACATATATATCAAAAATAACAACAAAATATACATACTTTGCAAGAACTACGCAAAGCATTTATTAACACATTTGTACACACACATATTATAAGTCCACATTGGCAATTATCTGGCAATACCCCTTGTTTGGCAAACAAAAACAACCAGGATTGCGTACAAAAAGCGAATTGATCTCTCTAACGAGCTCTCAATCGCTTAAGAACATAATTAAGAAATACATACTAACAATTCGTGCATACTTAGGCACAAAGCGAATTGATCTCTTTAACGAGCTCTCAATTGCTCAAGAAAAAAAACATAATCATAAAATCATACAAACAATTTGTGCATGCTAATGTAAAAAGCGAATTGATCTCTTCAATGAGCTCTCAATTGCACAAAATATAAGTATATACGTACATACATATGTATATACAATCCCAAGTATTAGGGTGTACCTAACTACAAAATATTTGGACATCAAATATTTTAATGCATAATAAAACGGGGTTTAATAGTAATTAACAATTAAAACATATATTCAAAATAAATTATAGTAAATAAACATAAAATTATTTCATAAATAAAAAAAATATATATATATGTATATGTATATATACACAATTGGTTAATAATGATACAAACAAAATACACCTGCCGGAGCTACACGCCCAAAACAGGTTGCTAAATTTATTTCAGAAAGTAACAGTTTGACAAGATACTGCACTAGATTTGCCTCTTCACCGATTCAAGAAAACTCGAAATCGTTACTAGAAATCAAAATGATAAATCTTAATAATTTTCCGGACACGACTCCAAGCGACTCATGATGATCCAGAAGATCGGTATTGTGAAAACTTCTCTAAAGTCACATCTACGCGATCAAATAATGGCCAGTACGTCCCACGACTACTTTTAGAGCCACAATTGTGCAACATCCCACATATTGACAGAAAAAACAAAGTAAGATTTCAATCTGATAGTAATAAAAATTCAAATATCTGTCACTTTTCGACCCCCCAGGGTGACCTTCGCCACTTATGATTACTGACTCAAATTTATGGGACGAAAAAATTAAACCGAACTAAAATTTCGCAGATGTAAATACAGTGGTGGATAAACTATTCTCCACATACCAAGCCATTACGGTTTCTGAATATCCATATTGCGCAACATGTATGTGCGCACACAAAGCGATACGATATCTTCAATTGTACATACTAGAGATATTTCGTTCGTTTGCTTCATAACAAAATTTTCAAATTTTCAAAAACTCAAAAAGAAAGTTAATTGATCACATTATTCTCGATGCGATACAGTGACGCACCTAGACTTACCAAAAGCAAAGGTAGCTCTTATCGCACCTACATAAGCGCTCCCCATAGGGGTAGTTGGTGGGAATCTGTGGTATAACTTTACAATTCCACTTAAAAAAATATATATACACATATATAGATGGAAATGACCAGAATATAAGTCAAAATGAAGCCGTTCGTAATTCACGGCTACTCTTTCGCAAGATCCCTCTCATTTAAAAGCCCTAACCTCGGGGAAAGTTTTCAAAGGAGCACCCATTCTGGCCATACTTGAGCCAGGCGTGGAGTAGCTGTCCTTAATAAGCCGATCATAAACAAAAAATAAAAAAAATTGCAACAATTGCAAATAACACGGAAAAGGCAATAATAAATAATCGGCATTATAAACCGATAAGTCGCCTGTAAAATCAAATAAACACGCAAAATAAATTTGCTTATCTCAAAGGTATATTAAAATTCATATCAAACGAAAGCCCTCTCTACACAAGGTGTAAATATGGATCAATTAGGACTCCAACACCAAATATTCGACGGTCGCCATGCTACGTCACTCGCAGTACGTCGACATATGTACATGCAATCGCATGCATAATACTAGGAAAAACATTCGCCTAGGGGGCCCAGGATGTTTAAATGAGTTAATCCTTCCCCCAATCTACCTGGAAAAAACTGGCGCACCCTAAGGACGAACACACATCACCACACAACACCAAAACAACTTACCACACCTGTACCCCTACCCATTAAACAAAAGATGGACAACAGGATAGGAGACACATTTCGTTATCTATTTCGATCGACACAAGCCGCATGTCATCATTCGCACGTCAATTCGTCCTAAACAATTCGACGGGTCAATTCGCTACCACAATTTGTTCGACACCCGGCGCACATCAACAATTTGATATTTTACTATATACGCATCCGTGCTTACATTGGCATTCAGTTCAGTTTCCGTCAACAACACCCGTCCCACCCGCTATAGTTAATTTTTCGGCAACAGCGATCTGCAATATCTATATACGCTACCGGTCAAGTCGATTGCTTAAATATGTACATAATAAATAAATTATTCTAAGTAAACAATGTTTGTTCAAAGTGAGATATTTCCGTGCTAAATAAACTTATAAATTATAAACATCAGCAAAAAGAGATTTTTATTTTATTTAAGCGGGATAGCTATTTGGTGGAAACAGAAATAAAGATATACTGGTTGCAAAGTTAAATAAGTTTAATAGATTTTTTTGGAAGATATATTTTGCCGGCCCTAAATTGTCACTTGACATTTGTTTACATTCCATATACAAATACAGCTGCTCACTGTTAAGGAGATTCTCTTGTTCTTGCGAAACACTTGCACGGTGCACCAATTGCAGAATTTTCTTCTTGGTGCAACGGCACAACAAACACACGCAAAAATTTATTTGTAAGAGCTGTAAAATATGTCAGACCAAAACCCATGTTTATTTTCGTGCCATCATATATCACTAGATTCGCAATGGGTGCTCTCTTGGCCTTGCATATTTCGGCATAGGATTTTTGCCTTTTTTGTCATCTTGAAAGAGCAAGAGAATCCCCGTATTGATAGTTGTCAGTGAAAACTCATCGAAAACACACATTGTCGGTCCGAACGACTTACATTCCACAACATACAAATGTGATTTCAAAATGTTTTCAATGTCGGCCCGAACATCTTCTTCTTCTTTACTGGCGTAGACACCGCTTACGCGATTATAGCCGAGTCAACAACAGCGCGCCAGTCGTTTCTTCTCTTCGCTACGTGGCGCCAATTGGATATTCCAAGCGAGGCCAGGTCCTTCTCCACTTGGTCCTTCCAACGGAGTGGAGGTCTTCCTCTTCCTCTGCTTCCCGCGGCGGGTACTGCGTCGAATACTTTCAGAGCTGGAGTGTTTTCATCCATCCGGACAACATGACCTAGCCAGCGTAGCCGCTGTCTTTTAATTCGCTGAACTATGTCAACGTCGTCGTATATCTCGTACAGCTCATCGTTCCATCGAATGCGATATTCGCCGTGGCCAACGCGCAAAGGGCCATAAATCTTTCGCGAAACCTTTCTCTTGAAAACTCGCAACGTCGACTCATCCGTTGTTGTCATCGCCCAAACCTCTGCACCATATAGCAGGACGGGAATTATGAGTGACTTATAGAGTTTGGTTTTTGTTTGTCGAGAGAGGACTTTGCTTCTCAATTGCCTACTTAGTCCGAAGTAGCACCTGTTGGCAAGAGTTATCCTGCGTTGGATTTCTAGGCTGACATTGTTGGTGTTGTTTACGCTGGTTCCAAGATAGACGAAATTATCTACAACTTCAAAGTTATGACTGTCAACAGTGGCGTGAGTGCCAAGTCGCGAGTGCGACGACTGTTTGTTTGATGACAGAAGATATTTCGTCTTGTCCTCGTTCACTGCCAGACCCATTTCTTTTGCTTCCTTGTCCAGTCTGGAGAAAGCAGAACTAACGGCGCGGGTGTTGAGGCCGATGATATCAATATCATCGGCATACGCCAGCAGTTGTACACTCTTATAGAAGATGGTACCTTCTCTGTTGAGTTCTGCAGCTCGAACTATTTTCTCCAGAAGCAGGTTGAAAAAGTCGCCCGATAGGGAATCGCCTTGTCTGAAACCTCGTTTGGTATCGAACAGCTCGGAGAGGTCCTTCCCGATTCTGACGGAGCTTTTCGTGTCGCTCAACGTCAGCTTACATAGCCGTATTAGTTTTGCGGGGATACCAAATTCAGACATCGCGGCATAAAGGCAGCTCCTTTTCGTGCTGTCGAAAGCAGCTTTGAAATCGACGAAGAGGTGGTGTGTGTCGATTCTCCTTTCACGGGTCTTTTCCAAGATTTGGCGCATCGTGAATATCTGGTCGGTTGTTGATTTACCAGGTCTAAAGCCACACTGATAAGGTCCAATCAGTTTGTTGACGGTGGGCTTTAATCTTTTACACAATACGCTCGACAGAACCTTATATGCGATGTTGAGGAGGCTAATCCCACGGTAGTTGGCGCAGATTGTGGGGTCTCCTTTTTTGTGGATTGGGCATAGCACACTTAAATTCCAATCGTTGGGCATACTTTCGTCCGACCATATTTTGCAAAGAAGCTGATGCATGCACCTTATCAGCTCTTCGCCGCCGTGTTTGAATAGCTCGGCCGGCAATCCATCGGCCCCTGCCGCTTTGTTGTTTTTCAGGCGGGTAATTGCTATCCGAACTTCTTCATGGTCGGGCAATGGAACTTCTGCTCCATCGTCATCGATTGGGGTATCGGGTTCATTTTCTCCTGGTGTTGTGAGTTCACTGCCATTCAGTAGGCTGGAGAAGTGTTCCCTCCATAATTTAAGTATGCTCTGGGCATCGGTACCTAGATCACCTTTGGGGGTTCTGGAAGGGTATGCTCCGGTCTTGAAACCTTCTGTAAGCCGCCGCATCTTTTCGTAGAATTTTCGAGCATTACCCCTGTCTTCCAGCTTATCAAGCTCTTCGTACTCACGCATTTCGGCCTCTTTTTTTTCTGTCTACAAATGCGTCTCGCTTCCCTCTTCAACTCTCGGTATCTATCCCATCCCGCACGTGTTGTGGTCGATCGTAACGTTGCGAGGTAGGCAGCCTGTTTTCTCTCCGCTGCGACACGGCACTCCTCGTCGTACCAACTGTTCTTTTGCACTTTCCGAAAACCAATGGTTTCGGTTGCAGCTGTACGTAAGGAGTTTGAAATGCCGTCCCACAGTTCCCTTATAGCCGAGTAGAAAAACGTTCGGCTGTCTGTTGTGATTGCAGCTTCTCGACGTCGAATCATCCTTGTGTTTGTTGGCGTGCGTTCTTTGCTGCACAGAGGCGGGTGCGAATTTTGGCTGCAACAATATAGTGGTCCGAGTCGATGTTAGGACCTCGGAGCGCACGCACATCTAAAACACTGGAGACGTGTCTTCCGTCTATCACAACATGATCGATCTGGTTGGTGGTTTTTCGATCCGGAGACAGCCAGGTAGCTTGATGTATCTTCTTATGCTGGAATCTAGTACTACAGATAACCATATTTCGGGCCCCGGCGAAGTCGATCAGCCTCAGCCCATTTGGGGATGTTTCCTCGTGGAGGCTGAATTTACCGACCGTAGTGCCAGAGATACCTTCTTTGCCCACCCTGGCATTGAAGTCGCCAAGTACGATTTTGACATCGTGGCGGGGGCATAAGTGCGCTCCAAGCACTCATAAAAGACATCTTTGGTCACATCGTCCTTCTCTTCCGTCGGGGCGTGGGCGCAAATCAGCGATATGTTGAAGAACCTCGCTTTGATGCGGATTGTGGCTAGACGTTCATTCTCCGGAGTGAATGATAGTACTCGGCGACGGAGTCTCTCTCCCACCACGAATCCAACACCAAACTTGCGCTCCTTTATATGGCCACTGTAGTAAATGTCACAAGGACCTACTCGTCTCTGTCCTTGTCCCGTCCATCGCATTTCTTGGACGGCGGTGATGTCAGCATTTATCTTTACGAGGACATCTACCAGCTGGGCAGCGGCACCTTCCCAATTAAGGTACCGAACATTCCAGGTGCATGCCCTCAAATCATAGTCCTTAATTCGTTTGCCATGGTCGTCATCAGAAGGGGGGTCACTTATCCGAGGCTGTCGTTTGTTTTCCATTGGGCGTGTTTTTTTACGTGGCGGGTCCCAAACCCAGCACACAACCCTAAGTAGGGAGGGATAACATTATTACATTTCATTTTAATTTTCATACACATCTGCATATTAGTAAGTACAATTCAAATTCAAATCGAGATATTATCGTTTATTAGTAATATAATGTGCGCGCACTGCTTTATATAGTATGTATGTGCGTATGACATACCCACTCAAATAATGCATACACAAATCTACATATGTACATATCTGCGTACACATGCAAATTGGTCGCCCGCATAAACTACAAATATTGTCCTACAAAAACAACAATCGTCTCAAATAGCATCAGCAGTGTCACAAGTCAATATGGCCGCCAAATAATCGAAGTCCAAATTTGTAGAAAATCACACAACAACAACATTTTCATTAATGAACGCAAGCGCACTTTTAATGGGCAAAATCGCTTCTTTCATAAAAGCAGACAACATCACATCTCCCCGAACATGCCTTTGCCTACAAGCGTCTTTTCGCGGCGATGGCAAAAGCTATAAACCATTAATTGAACAATTCTTGATATTTGTGGAAAAAGTGACAACCCCGCAAATATAAGTATTCAAATATATTAGAATAAAATTAACAACATATGTAGTTTATTTGTTGATTTTCAGTTCAAGAAATGTATCAAAGAATGTTCATTATTCCTCCGATTTATGTGTTTACATATAGACTACGTACAGACTGCTTATCGCCCATATATTCCATAATAATAATAATGTAGCGTGGTGATCGTAACCACGGCGACAATGATGTTTACCCGCGCCTATAGATGTTTCACATCAAAATATAGTATGATTATTGCTATAACTGCTTGGCCATATCATATAGCTACAAGAACTGTGTGAGTAAATTCTCGTGACGTAAGTGTTATAAAAAACACAATACTCTGATACACAGAGAAGCCAGCTTTCGAGAGAAACATACTAGATTCACTTTTAGGTCAAGAAACAGAATTCGGATGGATATTGTTCGGACCTATAACCCAACCCTCCCAAAATTCCACCATAGTCTCATTTCACAATAAAGTGAAATCTGAAAATCTACTCACACGTTTTTAGAAGGTTGGGGGAAATTCCGAAGGAATCCCTAGTCTCCAAATCAGACCAAATTTGTGAGGAAATTTTCCAAAAAACTACCCGTCATAATTCAGATGGGCGCTTTATATTAACCCTACCCTTCAAAGAACCCGACATTATTGATATCGGGTTCTCTAGACACATAGCGTTAGCACAATTCCTCAGAAATGAACGAGCCTTACTTAAAAACCCCAAAGTGAAGACAGAATATGACAATTATGGAATATTTGGAACTCGGACAAATGAAGAACGCAGAATATGACCCTTATGTTAAATCGACCCAATATTACTTACCACACCACGCAGTTATTAAACTCGATCGTATAACCACGAAATTGTGTGTGATATTTAATGCATTTTGCACCACGTCAAATCACAAAAGCTTAAATGATGTCTTACATATCGAGCCTACTTTACAGAAAAACCTTGTTATACTGATCACAAATTGGCGATTCTTGCAATACGTTTTTAATGCGGATATTTAGAAAATGTACCGGCAAATACCGTAGACCCTAATCATACTCTGTTCCAAAGGATAATATTTAGGAAGTCCCCGGAAAACACAATAGAAGACTTCGAATTGCAAACAGTCACGTTCGGCATAAGTTGTGCACCGTATCTAGCGATCCGTAACATCATAAAGCTAGCCTATGATTTAGAAGAAACCCCCCCCATTAGCAGCCATAATACTTCGCCAGGAAATGTATGTGGACGATGTCTTAGCCGGAACTCATGACCTAACCACGGATTCGCTCTGCGAAAATAGAACTCCAAAGACCCTTACATTCTGAAAGGACTTCCACAGGATCATCTTTTAGAAACGGAATCACTCAACCTTTCGGAACCCGAAAACACCAAAACTCTGGGCATTCGATGGAACTCCAAAAAGGATTAATTTTTCTTCCTCGTCTTCCGCGAGCACACCAAACGTGAAGTTTTATCAGGTTGGCTTAGTCCATTAATAATCACGGCAAAAATAATAATGCAACAAATATGGCTAGATAAATCTGACTGAGATGAAAGCCTAAAGCCCTCACCCATCATCGATGGAACGGTTTCGTAAAGGATTATGAAAACATAAACAAAATTGAAATACCTAGATGGACCCATTTTAACCCAACAGCCACAATCGAATTCCACGGTTTTTCTGATGCTTCAGAAAAATCATATGCCGCGACACTTTATATAAGGGTTTCAGTTGGAGACAAAATATGGACAACTCTCTTAGTCTCAAAAACAAGAGTTGCTCCCATTAAAACCGTATCCCTACCCAGATTGGAACTCTGCGGAGCGGTTCTACTAGCTAACCTTGTTAACTCTACTCTATCCCAACTTCACCTAACCCAATATAAAAATTATTTTTGGACTGACTCAACCATAGTTCTTGCTTGGTTAAACAAACCACCCTGTTCATGGACCACTTTCGTTTCTCATCGAGTAGCTGCAATCACCAAGAAAGTGGAAGTCGATAATTGGAACCATATAGAAAGCCAAGACAAACTTGGCGAACCGGGGATGTACACCCACCGATCTATTGAATTGCAACCTCTGTTGACATGGACCTCAATGGCTACAACATGAAAAGGAGCAACGGGGAAAACATATAACACTACGGTGGTATTCAAACCCGTTAAGACGTTTGCGATAACCACCCAAGAGAATATACTCGAAAGGTTTTCCTCATTCCCCAGAGCTATTCGCGTTATCGCTTACCTTTTCAGGTTTTAGACAAATGCCTCACCAATGAGACGAGAAACTGATTACTCAAACCACGAAATAACCCCGGAAGAGTTTAAAACAGCAAGAATGAAGTTATTTATTCACACCCAAAAAGAAGAATGTGATGCCTTGACCCGTAAAACCCAAATACACAAGTAAAGTTCATTATTGACTTTGAATCCGTTCGTTGACCCTAAAGCTGCCACTGGTATCTACTTTGCTGGACCTTATGACATCAAAAACTACACTGAGAGAGCATGTCTAATCACCAGAGGATATATATGTGTATTTGTATGCTTCTCAACTAAAGCAACACATCTCGAACCCGTTAGCGATCTCACTGCGCAAGCCTTCCTAGCAGCATTCTTCCGTTTCTTCTCGAGGCGTGGATGTCCCGCCAATCTTTATTTCGACAACGGAAAATACTTTATAGGAGCTTCATAGTTGCTAATTAAAGATCGGTGTGAATTCCAATAGACACTTTGAACTCAAACTACATCTCTCCATAGTCATCAAAATATCTCATGTTACTTCAAACCACCAGGAGCTCTACATATGGGTTGATTATGGGAAGTAGGCGTAAAAAGTCTAAAAACCCATCTAAGAAAGATCGCAAAATTACAAAAATTCACGTTTGAAGAATTTGCTATCTTATTAACCCGCATCGAAAGTTGTTTAAACTTTCGGTCAATAAGCCCCATAAGCGACGACTCCACAAACTTGGAACCTCTAACTCCAGGACACTTCCTTATAGGTACCCCATTGCTAACCCCTGCCGACGCCAATTTAGAGGAGGATTACCTAAACATCGTTAACCTATGGCAAAAATTAAAAATACTCTGCCAGCACTATTGCAAGAGATGGAAGAAAGCGTACCTTAAGGAACTACACAAACGATATAAATGGAAATATCCACAACGTAATGTTGAAGTTAACGACTTAGTCGTTATAAGAAACGAAAACATTTCAACAAACGAATGGAAGCTCGGTAGAATTCAAAAGGTCTTCTCCGGCTTAGGTAATAAAACACGAGTGGTTGAAATCCGAACTGGTCAAGGCACAGTAACCCGCCCCATCACAAAAATTGTGATATTAAGTACAGAATAACTTAAAAGTGAAATGACCCCATCAATCACCAACTCATCCAGTTCTCGTGGCATGAGCTCAAAAATTACCATCCAGTCCCGTAGCGCAACTCGTAACATTACCCCGAGTTAAGAAGACGAAACGATGTCACGACGCATTCGGTGTTTCAAGGTGACCTTTCCCACTATTCGTGAGGAAAAGGAATGTGATGGTCACACAACCCGAAAAGCGATCTCAGGTCATAGGAAAAATACGTCACATCATTATGTTGCTTGCGGAATATGCAAAAAAAGACCATCGTCTAGCAAAGCAAAAAATACGAAACGGGAATTAAATACCACTATTGCGTTAATTGCTTAGAAAGGTCGCACAAGACCCAAATACCAGTTTTCCTGTCTGAGCAGACCCTAATACCCACAATGAAGATCCATTTCAGATACGATGGTGAATGGCATAAAGTTCGAGCCATTTTAAACCCTATCCTTAAAATTACGAATATAGCGGCCGAACTCGTCAAAAAATTCAAACTGCCAGTTATTACCTCAATACTTATCGTAAGAAGCATCAAAATTAGCTCAAATAATTATACAATGTTTTGCTTGGACTGTAACACAATTATCACACACAAGTTACCAAAAAACCCCTTTGAGCGAGACTTAAGTGACGATATGAAAATGCGCTTTGAACAATTAGTCCTCGCTGACCCTCAATTCCATAGCAATAAAAAGCTAACGTTGGAGATTGGAGCGGATATCTACCCACACATTATCAGACGTGGACTCTTCAAATCAGACAATGGTACAGTGGTAGCGCAGAATACAGCATTTGGCTAGACCCTTATTGGGACCATATAACCCTAAGTATTCTGCTGATAATTACTCTAATTCATTTCAAAACATTCAAAATATGTTACCCTACTAATACACAATTATTTCGTAGATTCTGCAAGGTGGCCGGGATGTTTAATCCAAACAAATAATTCTTGCCATTATTTCACAACAAAGTAATAGAGGCGTAATGCAGAGGAATATCAACCGCCCCACTCAACAGGCGAAAAAGAAGAAACAAAAGAAGACAATTTTCCCCGATTTTTGCCGCAAAGATATACATATGTATTACCCCGCCATCAACAGCAGTTAGAAATTTAACAAGTGAACACCGAGAGCAAAACGGTTTTTAAAAACAAAGTGAACAATTATTATACAAAGTACACGTTAAGTACAATAACGAATTACTTCATAAAACAACACGGATACAACACAGGAATTTACATAAAATTAAGCAGCGATAACCCACAACAAGGGAATAAATCCAGAACACAAAAAGGAATAATGTATTTAAAATCGCAACAATACGTATGTATATATATGTACATATATTGACACTGAACTCTAACACTAATACGAAATCAAGAACAATTAATCAATATTGGAGACATACACACACACTCATATACTTGTATATACCCAATTATATGTGATCTGGTCTACGAAAAGGGGAATTAGGTGTCAAAAAAATCAATTTTTTTTTTTATTTTTTTTCTTTCAATTATTATTATTATTACTTTTTTTTTTGACACCTAAGCCCCCTTTTCGTAGACCAGGTCACATATATTAAATTAAACTTTTATATTGTTTAAACTAAAACGAACTAACTTCTAATTAGACGCAATCGGCCCCTAACGTGACATACCCCGACAATGTCTTTAGCGGAAAAATGGCAAAAAGTGGTCTACCAAAATGGTACATATTGGTTAATTTATTTATTAGTATAAATAAAGAATCAAGTTGAAGTTTGATTAGAAATACGAGAAGACTTTTTCGGCTACCAATATTTAATATATATTTCATCCATTTTTGAAACTGTTATCACAAAATGTTGTCGCCAATTCAAGATACTAAGTAAATACAGGTCTTCGCCACCTGATCTCTCCAACGGATTGGAGGTCTTCCTCTTACTCTGCTTCCCCCGGCGGGTACTGCGTTGAATAACTTCAGAGCTAGAGTGTGGGGCATTAATCTTTCTCACAGTACACGCAATAGAATCTTATAAACGATGTTGAGGAAGCTTATACCACGAAAGTTGACACAGATTGTGGGGTCTCCCTTTTTGTGGATTGGGCAGAACACATTTAAATATCAATCGTCAGGCATGCTTTCGTATGACCAAATCCTACAAAGAAGCTGATGCATGCTTCTTATCAGTTTTTCGCCGCCGTATTTGACTAGCTCGGCCGTCATTCGATCCATCTATAAGTTAACCGTTCGACCACAGCATGATCGATCTGGTTGGTGGTTTCGATCCGGAGACAGACAGGTAACTTGATGAATTTTCTTATGCTGGAACCTAGTATACCAGATAACCATATTTCGGGCTCTAGCGAAGTCGATCAGCCTCAACCCAATAGCCGATGTAAGTCGGTGCAAGCTGTAACATGAGTAAAAATTGAGATATTTAGACGAAACTGTGTATGCAGGTTTCTGACTACAAAAAAAAAAAAATTACGAGATCATAGATGGGCCTTTTCGGACCATTATCACGCCCACAAATCGCCATTAACCGAAAACCTATAAAGTGTTCAAAACCACTTGTATACCGGATCGAAAAGGTACCTTAATGATTATAGTTAATGGATAATATCGGGTCGATACTAACCCAACTGTCATATGTATATATAATGACCAATCTTATGATGAATTTGTTGGCCAGTTTATAAGTTATATAGAGATTCTTCTTAGACTTCGATCGTCTGGTTTACGTTCTACATCTCAAAGTATTTTCCTGGCTTTAATTCTTGCAAGCTGCAAGAGTATAAAATGTTCGGTTGCACCAGAACTTAGCCCTTCCTTACGTGTTATTTTTAAATTTAATTTCTTTGCAAAAACAAATATTTTCTTAAACTAACTAACGAAAATATACTAACGATTTCAGAACGGTAACGATATCCGCGAAATATTAAGTTCCAAGGATAACACGTTCTGAAGTTTGTCCGTTTGTACTATCGAGGCTATGACTTGAACACCGAAGTCGAAACCTACCCTCGGAAATACGTCGTTAGCTGACCAAGTAAAATCAATTATTTTGTGACAGTTTAATATTCATTTCTGATAGGTATGTTGCATTCCACTAACTTACATCTTAGATACGTTTGTTACATATTTAATTAGTGACGAAAGTTTTTGTTATACAAGTATGTATAGATTTTCCTTTTAAATTTCATCGTCGTAATTTTACGTCATTAATTGAACAGTGCTATTTAGGCTATTTTGAATTTTTTGTTAGGAAGGAAGATAAATACTGGATTCCATATAAATGATGTGTAACGTGTGTGAAACTGCTAATAGGTTGGGCTAAACAGAAACCAAGACATAGGCCATTTGCTACACCAATGATTTGGTTCGAACCAAAGAATCATGTCAATGATGGTTTTTTCGTTTCACTCCAACAAAACGCATTACAACGAAGTCCAAACTCACATCCCAGAACCCAAAAACTCTAATCTAATAGACGCATCCTACATAGTGCCGAAATGTCTTGGTCTAAGCCTCCAAATCAATTTGTATATCTAATAGAGAAAATCCGTAAACCTAGCGAGACAATTATTAAAAAGGAATATTTGTAGATTCACAAATAAAGCAACTGATAAAAATAAAATATTTGAAGAAAAACTGAATGATAGGGAAAAACTCACCTGAAAATTTTTTGTGAACGTTTTCCAAAATTTTCTAGGAAACAATAAATCGGAATGTTACAAAGACTTTATAAATGAACTAATAATGTCATATAAAACTTTGGGGTGTATTATGTCCTTAGAAATAAATTTTCTGTACTCTTATCTGGATATCTTTCTGGCAAATTTGAGACTTGTCAATGACGAACGAGGCAAAAGGTTTCATCAGAACATTTTCTTAATGGAAAAGCGTTATCAAAGGAAATGAAAGGCAAAAATGTTAGCAAATTTTTGTGATAGACATTCACGGAAATCATAAGTATTTTTCTATATTAAGCAAGAATTTCTCTAATGTTTGTATTTTAAAAGAAAATATCGTCATCTGAAATGCGAAATAACGTAACACCACTTTTCGTAGATTTAGAGGAGAAGCAAAAACCGTATAAAAAGAAATTCATTTGAGATGCTAAAGCAAAATTTTCAAATCTGAATTGACATAAAGCTATGAGTATATTTTAGATAAAAAAATAAAACAACTTTTATAGTAGGTGTCTTACGTTATTTTCTGAAGTTTCTGAAACAAAATAAAGTATGATCAATCTAAACTTGTATAAAAATTAAAAATTTCAGTATTAATATATATTTTGTAATTTTAAATAAAAACTGTTGCAGTTTCTCATATTTCGTGTTATTTTTATTATTAATGTGTCCATAAGTACTAAAAAAAATTATATTATTTCAAGCCAAAAAAATTAAGCTAATGTTTAATTATTATTTATTAAGAAATTAACTATCCAAAAGATATATTATCATAAAAGTAATAACTGTCTGCTGGAATCAAAGCTTTTAGGTCCTTCAGATGTTGCCATTTCTTCTTGGCTATTGTTAAATTTTGCGGATCCAAAAGATTAGGTAGCTGAATTCTTAAACGAATACGGGTCTAAACATTCGGAAATTCTTACCCACCTTGACTTCATCCCAGATCACTAATCATGGAGTCACCAAACCGAATTCTGGCGGCCCTTCTCTATATACCGACGAGGGAGCTTGGGTCGGAAGAAGTCGCTGGAGGATAGGGGCAGTGAGCTTCTTTACAGATGGGTCAAAGCTTGGTGGAAGGGTGGTGGAAGGGTTTGTTGTCGGGAGCTCTCTATCAACTTCAGTTTCAGACTTCCTGACTATTGCAGTGTCTTTCAGGCCGAGGTTGCAGCCATCAAGGTCTACTCAGATAGCAGAGCGGCGATACTAGCCTTGAGCTCATTAACAGTGCGTTCAGAGCTGATCAAAGAGTGCCTAACCTCGCTATCAATAGCATCGATTGTGATAAGATTATTATGGGTGCCAGGCTACAGCGGAATCGCTGGAAACTTTAAAGCTAATAAGCTAGCAAGAAAAGACTCCTTAGAACCGCTATCGGTAGAATGGGAGCGGATCGGTACTCCCGTATTCTCTTGTGTTCTGCTACAGAATAGCTGGGCTTCGTATAAGCTTAGTTAGCGCTGGGTCATTATTGGTATATGCACTGTCGCAAAAGCCTTTTGACACAAGAACGATCGCAAGACATCCAGTGGCCTCAGTAAGGCTGCTGGGGCTATTAACGGGCCATTGTCTTATTGGCACCCACGCAGTAAGGTGCGAGTTCTACCAAACGCCATCTGCAGAAACAGCATAAAAGAAGATGAGGTAAATACAACTCAACACTTCCTTCTTGACTGTCCGCGTTTGAGAGGTCAGAACTTAAACATTGGGAGCGCATATCTTCAGAAATCCCATTGAGCTGACGGGAAATAAAATTAAACGCCTGTGCAAATTTTTATTGACTTCCAAGCGTTTTGCCACTCTGAAAGTTCGACCACAGGAGTTCTTATTTTATATGGCTTCACAAAGGACTTATTTATACCAGTCCACGTGCGATCATTGATCAGCCATCTAACCTAACTTAGCAACTCTCTGGTTTATCGACCGAATTCATGCATTTTTCTATCTTAATTTTATGTGTTAATATAAATTAAATATTTTTGTGTAAACGCATTTTATTTTTTTATTATAAAAATTAAAATTGATTAATTTTTCCGCCATTTAATTGTAAGCAAATTTTTTACGTAACACTTAAATGTATTAGTACCCAGTGTAGGTTAAGAAGTAGGTAGAATGAACTGAAAATTAATGCTACTATGGATAAAATTGCAAAACGTTTAATGAAATATATTTAACTTTCCCATTTTTTTGAATTTCATTGTTTTACATTTTTATTAGTGATCTTCAACGGCGGCAACAAATTCCTCCGTTCATATATATTTTGGTATAATTTCAATCTGCCGTTCCAATTATACCAATTGCAAAACGTCAAAACCTACCCAATCCTGTCAACTGTCAAAGTTCGGTAGGTGAGCGGCTCTCACATTTCCAGTGGCAGGAGAGTTGGGGATCAGTTGGGGATCTCTGTCTTACGCCTTACATATATCTAATCATATGGTAATGTTTTGTTCAACATTCATCGAATGTGTGGGCACTCACATCTGGCAGCACTGTTTATCAGTTATTCTATTATTTCATTCTCTTTATGTTCTCCTTGGAAAGTTACCGTTTCAAATGAATTCTTAGTTTTTAGTTTTAAGAAACGTCACTTCTTGTACAGACGCCAACAAGTAAACAAGTGTTTTAAGACATCTTTAATAAGTAATCATTTTTAATATTAAATGTGGTGTTTTATTACGCCACATAATTGGTGACCCCTACGATTGATCAGCACACGTTAATCGGGTGATTTGTGCCCAGGTTCGCAAGACGAGAACCCCACCGAGGAATTTTTTGAAACAATCACGCCTTCCTAGCTCCCACCACTGCCAGCTATGCACATCGACCGATTTGAGAGAATTGAATACCGCCGTTTTGGAACCAGCAGGTTCAATTGTGGTTTGCTGCCGTCGAAGCATAGTTCCAGCTCAGAAAAATAACAACGGACGCAACGAAGTATTATGCAGTGATAGCTAGCCTGGATCAAGAAACACTCATCGTGGTTGAAAATATTATTTCTAATCCGCCCGAAACAGATAAGTATATCATACTTTAGGAAGCACTGCTTAATCATTTTGCCATTCCTCAAGAACGCCGTTTCAAAATGTTGCTAACCGGCGTCGAACTACGTTCACCGCCTGGGAGGAAATCATTTAGATGCAGCATTTGTGTGTACCATTTGGTTTGACCGTCTTCCTGTACAGATACAGGTAGCACTTGCTCCCACTGGGGAAGAAAACAACACTATTCTCGCGCGAACAGCAGATCGCGGTGTAATGGCTGTGACCCACAAATTCGCTGCTGAAAGTGACATGAAAAGCAACTTGATGAGTTGGCAAGGCAAGTCGAAAAGCTGGCTCAGAGGCTCGACAAAGCATCATTCAACGGAAGCAATCGCAGTAAAAGTACACCAAGTGCATCACAGGACAATGCCACAAGCACACCAAGTTATTATCATCGAAAATTTGGTCAACGTGCCAAAAAGTTCACACGGCCCTGCACTTTTCTGGGAAACACAAACAGCCCCCAGTAGACACGGAATATGCTGGCGGCAACATAGCACATCGCCGACTATTAGTTTACGACCGCATTTCGGGTACGAAATCCCTCGTCGATACTGCCGAGGATATTTCGGTAACTCCACTTTCTCGTAAAAACAACAAAATGCCAACACCTTTTCGACTACAAGCTGCAAAAGGTAGCGAAATCGAAACCTACGGGGATAAGGCACTCACCCTCAACATAGGGCTACGGCGTCCGATCCACTGGATATTCTGCATAGCTAACTTCCCATATCCAATCATCGGTGCAGATCTCATCCATAAATTTGGATTAGTTGTGGACCTCAAACGTGGTCGCTTGGTAGACCCTAACTCAGACTCGCACAGTGTAGGCCACTATGCAACCGCCCCCATTACAGCGGTCACGGCCCTAACCGAGAGCAACAAATTTACGGCCATTCTCGAAGATTTTCCGGAACTATTGGGAAACCCTTCGAACCGCACAGCCATCAAACACTCTGTTAAACATTTCATCCCTACCATCGGACCACCGTACATGCAACGTGTTCAACCGTTATGCCCTGAACGCCTCAAAGTAGCCAAGAAGGAGTTTGAGCTCCTAATCGAATTGGGTCATGCTAGACCGTGAAATATTCCCTGGGCTAGTCCCTTACACATGGCCAAGAAGAAAAATGAAGGCAGGCGACCATACGGAGACCACCGTAGACTCAACGAAACAACTATTCCTGACTGGTACCCAATCCCGCTCCTTCATGATTATGCCACAATACTAGCAGGAAAAATCATATTTTTACAATCGATCTCAGACGTGCGTTTCATCATATTCCGGTGGCCCAGGAAGACATACCAAAAACCGCCATTATAACCCGGCAAAGTCTTTTCAACGTTTTATCAACGAAGCACTGACGGGCCTCGATTGCGTATATGCATGCATCGTCGACTTGCTGATAGCATCATCCAGTGAACAACAACACATACAACAGCTCTGGTTAGTATTCCAGCGGCTTAGCCAATACGGCCTGTGTATTAATGCGAAAAAATGTGTTTTAGGTGCTTCCGAAGTCGATTTTTTGGGATATAGAATTTCGAAACTCGGTTCCGTACCACTTCCAAGCCGAGTCCAGGCGCTACGGAATCTCTCAAAACCTAAAACAATTTTAAAGCTAAGAATACTTCTCGTCGCAATAAACTTCTACCGACGACACATCAGAAACGCTGCCGCTGCCCGGCACCCCTCAACTAGTTTTTAAAAGACTCAAAGGAAAAAACGATCGCAACCAGTACCTTGGACAACAGAATCAGAACTAGCTTTCATCTACATCTAGGAACAACTAGCAGCCGCAACTCTCCTAGCTCATCCATCACCAGCCGCCGAACTTCGGATTACGTGTGACGCATCTTGTACTGCACTGGGAACGGTGCTAGAGCAGAAAAAGTTTTGAGGTCACTTGGATTTTTCTCGAAGAATTTGTCACCTGCACAGGTTAACTACAGTACTTATGATAGAGAATTGACATCTGTCTACGGAACCATCAAGAACTTTAGACACTGGGTTGAAGGTCGTGAGTTTGTCAGGACGACAGATTCGATCATGTCTATTTAGACCTAGTCGGACCTTTGCTTTGGATTCAAATACTGCATGACTATGGTCGATCGATTTACGAAATGGCCAGAAGCGGTACACATTAAAGACATAAACGCAAACACGGTTGCCAACACATTCTTCCCCCTTTGAATTGCACGCTACGGATGCCCCAAGCTGCTCACCACTGCAGAAAGGTGGCACCGCTCAAAGCCGTCATCATGTGTCATCAAATCTCTCAGTGGACTCAGATTCTACCAACAGTATTATTGGAATTGAGAACTTACTACAATGAATACTTAACGGCATCACCCGCAGAACATCTATATGAGACAACACTCCGGGTTAATGGTGAATTTTTCTCAGATGGAGACCGACCAATTTTTCCTTTTCGCTCATACAGTATCCGGCAAAACTATGTATACCTCAGCAAATTTTACATTCTTTGAAATATTTTTTTCAAAAGTTCAATAATAAAAAAATTGTACATACGGTAAGTGCACCTTTTAAGTTGACAAATAATAACGGTATGATATTTACCGTTAGCTTTTATTTTGCTTGCAGAATGTGCACTTGTTGATGATCAGTTGAACTTTGCAGGCGACAAAATTATGTATACCGTGGCAATATTTGTTCGTAGTGCTTCTTTGCGTAAATAGTTTTTACAAATATTTAGAAACAAACTCGACAGAGGTAAAAGTGATTGAGTAAATAATATAAATATTTTATTTAGTGAAATGCCAAGATCTGCAGAAATAAGCGTTGACCGGCGAAAATTGATTGTTCATGATCATTTAGATGGAATGGGATACGGAAAAATTGCAAACAAGTATTCTAAAAGCAAGGCCACAATCCAAAAAGTGATAAAAAATTACCAAAAAAATGGTGGGCTAGAGAGTGCTCCAAGATCAGGCCGCCCTAGAGTAACTACAGTGCCCGAAGAGACAAAAATAGTGAGAGAAGTGAAGAGAGAACCGTCTGTATCTGCCCGATACATAAGCAGAGCCTTCAAATACATAGATGTTTCCGAGCGAACAATTCAACGAAGAATTCGAGAAGACGGGTATTCCAGCCACTACAAAATTAAAAAATCGTTCATCAGCAAGAAAAATTTAAAGGCACGATTAGAGTTTGTTAAAAGTTATTACAAACTGGACCAAATTTTTGGAAAAAAGTAATTTGGAGTGAGTAGCAAATTTGAATTTAAAAATACTAAAGGACGGCAAAAAGTTTGGCGAAAGAGCCACGAGAAGCTTCAGAGTAAATGCATTCAAAGCACCGTAAAGTTTGGAGGCGGAAATGACGAGAGAGTTTTATGTTCAAATGTTAAGTACCAATTTGGAGCCAGCTACGCAAAAAATGGGCATACAGGATAACTTCATATACCAGCAGGACAACGACTCCAAGTGTACAAGTCGGGTTGCAAAAGAATCTTCTTCTTCTCTTTACTGGCGTAGGCACCGCTTACGCGATTATAGCCGAGTCAACAACAGCGCGCCACTCGTTTCTTCTCTTCACTACGTGGCGCCAATTGGATATTCAAAGCGAAGCCAGGTCCTTCTCCACTTCGTCCTTCCAACGGAGTGGAGGTCTTCCTCTTCCTAGGCTTCCCGCGGCGGGTACTGCGTCGAATACTTTCTGAGCTAGAGTGTTTTCATCCATCCGGACAACATGACCTAGCCAGCGTAGCCGCTGTCTTTTAATTCGCTGAACTATGTCAATGCCGTCGTATATCTCGTACAGCTCATCGTTCCATCGAATGCGATATTCGCCGTGGCCAATGCCAAAGGACCATAAATCTTTCACGGAACCTTTCTCTCGAAAACTCTTAAGTTCGGTTCATCGGTTGTTGTCATCGTCCAAGCCTCTGCACCGTATAGCAGGACGGGAATTATGAGCGACTTATAGAGTTTGGTTTTTGTTCGTCGAGAGAGGACTTTACTTTTCAATTGCCTACTCAGCTCAAAGTAGCACCTGTTGGCAAGAGTTATCCTGCGTTGTATTTCCAGGCTGACAATGCTGGTGGTGTTAATACTGGTTCCAAGATAGACGAAATTAGCTACGACTTCAAAGCTATGACTGTCAACAGTGACGTCAGAGCCAAGTCGCGACTGCGACGACTGTTTGTTTGATGACAGGAGATATTTCGTCTTGCCCTCGTTCACTGCCAGACCCATTTGTGTTGCTTCCTTGTTAAGTCTGGAGAAAACAGAACTAACGGCGCGGGTGTATCAATATCATCGGCATACGCTAGTAGCTGTACACTCTTATAAAAGATTGTACCTGCTCGATCCAGTTCTGCAGCTCGAATAATTTTCTCCAGCAGCAGATTGAAAAAGTCGCACGATAGGGAGTCGGTTTGTCTGAAACCTCCTTTGGTATCGAACGGCTCGGAGAGGTCCTTCCCGATCCTGACGGAGCTTTGAGTGTTGCTCAGCGTCAGTTTACACAGCCGTATTAGTTTTGCGGGGATACCAAATTCAGACATCGCGGCATAGAGGCAGCTCCTTTTCGTGCTGTCGAAAGCAGCTTTGAAATTGACGAAGAGGTGGTGTGTGTCGATTCTCCTTTCTCGAGTCTTTTCCAAGATTTGGCGCATGGTGAATATCTGGTTGGTTGTTGATTTGCCAGGTCTAAAGCCACACTGATAAGCTCCAATCAGTTTGTTGTCGGATTGGGCATAGCACACTTAAATTCCAATCGTTGGACATACTTTCGTCCGACCATATTTTACAAAGAAGCTGATGCATGCTCCTTACCAGTTCTTAGCCGCCGTGTTTGAATAGCTCGGCCGGCAATCCGTCGGCCCCTGCCGCTTTGTTGTTCTTCAGGCGGGCAATTGCTATTCGAACCTCTTCATGGTCGGGCAATGGAACGTCTGCTCCATCGTCATAGATTGGGGAATCGGGTTCGCCTTCTCCTGGCGTTGTATGTTCACTGCCATTCAGCAGGCTGGAGAAGCGTTCCCTCCATAATTTAAGTAAGCTTTGGGCATCGGTGACTAGATCACCTTTGGGGGTTCTAGAAGGGTATGCTCCGGTCTTGAAACCTTCTGTAAGTCGCCGCATCTTTTCGTAGAATTTTCGAGCATTACCCCTGTCGGCCAGCTTATCAAGCTCTTCGTACTCACTCATTTCGGCCTCATTCTTTTTCTGTCTACAAATGCGTCTTGCTTCCCTCTTCAACTTTCGGTATCTATCCCATCCCGCACGTGCTGTGGTCGATCGTAACGTTGCGAGGTAGGCAGCCTGTATTCTCTCCACTGCGACATGGCACTCCTCGTTGTACCAGCTGTTCTTTTGCACTTTCCGAAAACCAATGATTTCGGTTGCAGCTGTACGTAAAGAGTTTGAAATGCCATCCCACAGTTCCCTTATACCGAGTTGTTGACGAGTGCTCTCAGAGAGCTGGAGTGCAAGCCGAGTAGAAAATCGTTCGGCTGTCTTTTGTGATTGCAGCTTCTCGACGTCGAACCTTCCTTGTGTTTGTTGACGTCCGTTTTTTGCTGCACAGAAGCGGGTGCGAAATTTGGCTGCAACAATATAGTGGTCCGAGTCGATGTTAGGACATCGGAGCGCACGCACATCTAAAACACCGGAGACGTGTCTTCCGTCTATCACAACATGATCGATCTGGTTGGTGGTTTTTCGATCTGGAGACTGCCAGGTAGCTTGATGAATCTTTTTATGCTGGAATCTATTACTACAGATAACCATATTTCGGGCCCCGGCGAAGTCGATCAGCCTCAACCCATTTGGGGATGTTTCCTCGTGGAGGCTGAATTTACCGACCGTAGTGCCAAAGATACCTTCTTTGCGCACCCTGGCGCTAAAGTCGCCTAGCACGATTTTGACATCGTGACGGGGGCATCTCTCATAAGTGCGCACCAAGCACTCATAAAAGTCCGTCGGGGCGTAGGCGAAAATCAGCGATATGTTGAAAAACTCGCTTTGATGCGGATTGTGGCTAGACGTTCATTCATAGAAGTGAATGATAGTACTCGGCGATGGAGTCTCTCTCCCACCACGAATCCAACACCAAACTTGCGCTCTTTTATATGGCCACTGTAGTAAATGTCACAAGGACCTACTTGTCTCTGTCCTTGTCCCGTCCATCGCATTTCTTGGACGGCGGTGATATCAGCCTTTATTTTTACGAGGACATCAACCAGCTGGGCAGCGGCACCTTCCCAATTAAGGGACCGGACATTTCAGGTGCATGCCCTCAAATCACAGTCCTTAATTCGTTTGCCATGGTCGTCATCAAAAGGGGGGTCACTTATCCGAGGCTGTTTAAACTTTTTCATTGGGAGCGGTTTTTAAGTGGCGGGTCCCAAACCCAGCGCACAACCCTAAGTAGGGAATATTTCGCCTTCTCACTTTAGCTCGCCTTCAAACGGGTGTTCTTAGGCTACCCAGAGGATACTTGGTCAAAGACCGGAAGTCGTGAGCTGCTTGAGTCATATGTAAAAGAATCGTTTCTGGCCACTCCCAAGTGAATGGCGATCAGAGAACTTTCCTCACTTGCGTGAACTTCTACACATAACTCCATCCTCCGCAAAAGAATACTTCGAACAAAAATCGATAGAACTACTACCATGGCCTGCCCAAAGCCCCGACTTAAACTCCATTGAGCACTTATGGAAATATTTGGATGACAAGCTTGACCGATGTTCTTGCCGTTCAAATAAAGGCGAGATTTTTAATAAATTTAAAGACTCCTGGGAAAACATACCCCAATCACTTCTTGAAAACTTGGTTGAAAGCATGCCTCGACGTCATTAATGCTAAGGGTGGCAACACTAAATATTGAAGCTCAAGATAGAAGCTTATAAATTTAAGTATCAAGCGCCTAAAACCAGCTCATTTGGCCGATGATGAAGTATTTGACAGTACGCCACATAGCCGTATTCTTACCGAGCCAATGAATTCGCCACGTACATCAATCAGCCTACCTATGCACCGAAGTACCTGAAACATTTGCACCCGCGCTAGGATCTGATACTGAAACTCAACCTCAAAAAACGTCCAGCAAGTCTTTATTTGGGGGGAGTACTGTAAGCACTCACATCTGGCAGCACTGTTTGTCATTTATTCTATTATTTCGATCTCTTTATATTCTTCTTGGAAAATTACCGTTTTAACTGAATTCTTAGTTTTCAGTTTTAAGAAGCATCACTTCTTGTCCAGACGCCAAGAAGTAAACAAGTGTTTTAATATATCTTTAATAAATAATCATTTTTAATATTAAATGTTGTGTTTTATTACGCCACAAATGTAATTGCAAAACCGACAGCTAAAATCCAGATACTACTCGTAAGAAAACACAGACTTGATCGTTCTTTTTATATATTGCATTGTTCTTTGCAAAGCTTTAGAAATTTTTGTCAGCTATTATGCGCTCATCTTAAATTATGATTCAATATTTTTTTGTTCGGTTACAACTATCATTGTGTGCAAAAAAAAAAAACGTGTAAAAAAAAAGAGGCGTTTCCTATAATAAAATGGGGGATACGTTCCATGTCATCTGAAAACCGTGTAAGATGAAATAAAAAACTATATTTACTTCGAAAAACCGTGTAAAAATTTTTGAAAACTATAAAATTTGAGATATGCATTTAAATTGTATAGTCATATAGCATTTTATTGAGTAGATTAAGCAAAAAACAAAATAAATCTGTTAATCTAAAAATTAACATTAGAATAGAAAAATAGAAAACATATTTACATAGCTACATAATTA
Organism: Bactrocera correcta; assembly: GCA_027475135.1. NCBI lineage: Eukaryota > Metazoa > Arthropoda > Insecta > Diptera > Tephritidae > Bactrocera > Bactrocera correcta. The sequence continues at coordinate 65,689,642 of CM050322.1, forward strand.
TTTGTCGCTACTAGATAACAAGCGCAATTGCTTGCGAGGAACAATTCCGATTTCTTTGGCGTCGCGATTTGAAGGTATGGTTGGAAAGAGGAAGTCCTCCTGATTAAAAAAAAAGGTTATAGGTACTGCAAACGCTTAGTTTACGAGATATTCGACCTTAAAGTTCAAAAATTTGCAAAATTCGAACATTTAAAGAAGCTATTTCACCACATTAAACGAACTTTATTCACATTTTTCACTTCAAATTAATTAAATTACACTTTTAAACAAATCCACATTTTCCACTTTTAGCAGGTTTTTACCTGTTAAGTCTATAAATTGAGAATATTATATCATAAAATCGTTAAATTATATTTTTTATATGAGTTTACGGAAAAATTCATAACTTTTCTAAAGTTGGACAAAAAATTTTGAAAAAACTCTCAAAAATGTTTTTCAAAGGGTAGAAAAAGATGGATAAGTTTCAGCAAAATCTAAGGGGGTCCGATTGAAAAGTGGTCGATTTGGTATGGAATACATCATATGTAATATAATATAATAATAACGGGTGATTTTTTAAGAGCTTGATAACTTTTTTAAAAAAAAAAACGCATAAAATTTGCAAAATCTCATCGGTTCTTTATTTGAAACGTTAGATTGGTTCATGACATTTACTTTTTGAAGATAATTTCATTTAAATGTTGACCGCGGCTGCGTCTTAGGTGGTCCATTCGGAAAGTCCAATTTTGGGCAACTTTTTCGAGCATTTCGGCCGGAATAGCCCGAATTTCTTCGGAAATGTTGTCTTCCAAAGCTGGAATAGTTGCTGGCTTATTTCTGTAGACTTTAGACTTGACGTAGCCCCACAAAAAATAGTCTAAAGGCGTTAAATCGCATGATCTTGGTGGCCAACTTACGGGTCCATTTCTTGAGATGAATTGTTGTCCGAAGTTTTCCCTCAAAATGGCCATAGAATCGCGAGCTGTGTGGCATGTAGCGCCATCTTGTTGAAACCACATGTCAACCAAGTTCAGTTCTTCCATTTTTGGCAACAAAAAGTTTGTTAGCATCGAACGATAGCGATCGCCATTCACCGTAACGTTGCGTCCAACAGCATCTTTGAAAAAATACGGTCCAATGATTCCACCAGCGTACAAACCACACCAAACAGTGCATTTTTCGGGATGCATGGGCAGTTCTTGAACGGCTTCTGGTTGCTCTTCACCCCAAATGCGGCAATTTTGCTTATTTACGTAGCCATTCAACCAGAAATGAGCCTCATCGCTCATCGGACACGGACGCGAAACACATTTCGAACCGAACACTGATTTTGGTAATAAAATTCAATGATTTGCAAGCGTTGCTCGTTAGTAAGTCTATTCATGATGAAATGTCAAAGCATACTGAGCATCTTTCTCTTTGACACCATGTCTGACATCCCACGTGATCTGTCAAATACTACTGCATGAAAATCCTAACCTCAAAAAAATCACCCGTTATTACGTAATAAAGTGTTAAGTTTATAGTACAGTACGAAAACTCAAATTTTAAATATAATAATATATATATCGTCATCTAAAATACAAAACAATGTATCATCAAAACTAAATGGAAAGGAGTACTACGCGAAAGTACTTCTGTCAGCTCGGGTATTCGCTCGGCCAGGGTTATTTTTTTAGAGTGCGGCCAAAGGCCACCAAAGCAAAAAGGAGTACAACGCGAAAGTACTTCAGTGCCCGGCTATTCGCTCGGCCAGGGATATTTTTTTAGAGCGTGGCCGAAGGCCGCCAACGCAGAAGGAGAGGGTAGTATAAAATTGTAATATGTATATAAAAATGTTATACTACAATCATATAAATATTATAATAATATCACACGATTTTACTTATCTCTGTTTATTAACTAGCACCCCGTCCCGGCATAGGGTAGACAATCATTTATTTTTGGAAATTTGGATATAAAACACTTTTTTTCACAAATATTTTTATGTGTATTAAAAAAAAATCCCACAGTTATATTTGTATGTAAGTCTATGTATGTTAACTTTTGAAAAATTAAAAAATAAAAATAATAAAAAATTAAAATAACAGTAATAAATAATGAATTCAGTTGTTTTACATAAAAGTAAATAATAAATTATAAAATAAATATATTAAATAATAATAATAATAATATTCTTTAAAATTAGCGTATAAAAATATTATAAGTAAGAGAAATAATTACGAAAAAAATAAAAAAAAAATAAAATAAAAATACTAATTATGAAAAATTAAATAAAATAATAATAATCAAAAAATTAAAATAACAGTAAAAAATAATGAATTCAGTCGTTTTACATATATTTTTGCCACTGCACATGCTCAATTCTGCTAAATAGTAGCGACAACGTCGAATTAATTACTTTGATTCTATCGGCTCTGTTAGCCGCTAAATCGAACATCATACAGAATTCAATTTGCACCATCTCTATACTTTACATTCTCCGGCCCATCGCGCTTTTCAGAATGCATCGCAAACAACGGCCACGGCGCTATGGCGGTTTTGTTTACTTTTTGAATTTTTTAAATCGTAATACCTTTTGAATGGATAGTCCAATTCATAAACTATTTTATAGGTAGTTAAATGGTCTTGACCATAAAATAATTTATTTGGATAAGGATTAATATAAACACATAAATAGCATGGTTTGAATTTGGTTAGCATTTTCATTAATGTTTAAAATGAAAAAAGTTTCAGCAGTGTATTCGACGAAAGACATTTTAAGACTCATTTTTCTACTTCTTCGATTACATTGTTCAAATTTTACCAAGGATCCCAAATTTTTTCAAAATGAAATGTAGCCTAATTGGAAGAATGTATGTAGCATTCTATTGGTGAAAGAATTTTTTAAATCCACCCAGTACTTTTTGAGCCTATTCATTACAAACATACAAAAATAGGTACAAATCTTTCCTCTTTATAATATTAGTATAGATAAATCACACATTACTCATATATCGTGCAGCCGGTTCAGCCGTTCTTGAGTTATAAATATACACATAAGCTGCGAAATCGAGGGTGATTTTGAAAAACAGGCCGTCGTTAGGACCTTCTTCAGGACTAAAGGATTACCCGTACAAATTTTCACGTCTTTCCGTGGTGTGGATTGGGAGTAATGCGCGGACATATAAACTAGGCGTTTAATTTTTATATATTAGGTTGTCAAATATCTCCCTTACGCCTTTTTGTCATTTGAATTTCGCGGCTATGTATAAAGCACTACAGCGCTCGTATCTAGCAATACTATACTTCTTCGAAAGGTCTAACCTACAAAATGACGCTATGCACGGTTAGTTTGAATATTGCGTTCAACAGTTATAGACGTGTAAACGTGGAGTTCACTAAGGTCGAAATTCGTGCAATTTTAAAGTTTTCCTTCGTTAAAGGAAAGTCCGATAGAGAAGCGTTCCGTGAAATTAATGATGTTTTGTGGGATGGTACTATATTACTTCGAACTGCGAAGGAATGGTTTCGACGTTTCAGAGCGGGTGAAAACGACACCATAGATAAGCCAGCCGGCGGAAAACCCGTGACGACAAATTCCCATGAATGCATGTGGCATTTTGTGACATCGCTCAGAAGATGAAAGTTAGTCACCAAACCATTTTAAACCATCTACGGAAGGCTGAATACACAAAAAGGTTGGATGTTTGGGTGCCGCATGATTTGACGCATCGACCAGAAGAGTCTACAATTGGCCAAAAGGAAGGGTGTAGTGTTCTACCAGAACAACGCCAGGTCACACACTTCGTTGATGACTCGTCAGAAGCTACGGGAGCTCGGATGGGAGGTTTTATCGTAATTCTACTTTTAATAAAAGTTGTTAATATATATTACTACATTTAATACTGTTACGAACAAGAACACAAAGCGTGTCACCCGAGTATGAGGCGGCAGGATCCTTCACAAAAAACCATTTTAAACTTTTTTTAAACTAAACTTTGTTTTAAAGACTAGATGTAATAAAATTTGATATTTGTTTAGAAGGTCATGAAACGTTGTACTTTTTAGTCTGCGCCTGACATTTCTAGTCTTGTGACATGTTTCGATCCCGTTTAGCGAATGACTTCCCGAACTATTTTTATGTGAAGATCACGATGTAGATCTAAATTGCGTCAGTACCACGGGGCATTTACAATCTTTTGCATAACTTTATTTTGGAATCTTTGCACCGCTTCAATATATAACGGTACAGCATATCTCCATAGTTCAATTCCTTATGTCCAAATGGGTTTCAACGTTTGATTGTAGACTAAGATTTTATTTGATGTTGTTAAGGGTGAACTGTTGCCAATTAACCAGTTTGTTATGATGCATTTTAGTTTTAGTTCTGTAACTTGTCTGTGTATATTTTTCTTCCACTTGAACTTTGCATCCAGTGCCATATCAAGATATTTCGCTGTGGTGGAGGACGGGATTACTTCATTTCCAATATGTAAAGGGATATACGTAGCACTTTGTTAGTGAAGTTTATACACAACGACAAGTAATCTATCCTATACAACTTAGTTCTTCAATTGAATGACTCCAAAATACCCCTCCAGCTGAACATAATTATTCAGAACTACCTCTTTTAACTAATTATCTAATATGGCAGATTAGTGCAATGGATTTAAGCTCCATATATAAAGTATTTTACTTTTATTAGAAACTAATGACAACATGAGCTGCCCTTGGCCTTCAAGATAGAGCCTCTCCTCTTATAGAACAACTTACCTTTTTTCATGATCATGCTTTAATAATTTTAGTAATAATTACAACATTAGTAGGTTACTTAATATTTATATTATTCTTTAATTCATACACTAATCGAAACCTTTTACATGGCCAAACTATTGAAATAATTTGAACAATTCTCCCAGCAATTGTCCTACTATTTATTGCTTTCCCATCCCTTCGACTACTATATTTATTAGATGAAATTAACGAGCCTTCAGTTACATTAAAGGCTATTGGACATCAATGATACTGAAGCTATGAATATTCAGATTTTATAAATGTAGAATTCGATTCTTATATAGTTCCTACTAATGAATTATCAACAGATGGATTTCGACTTCTAGATGTAGTGTAGTTCTACCTATAAATTCACAAATTCGGATTTTAGTAACAGCAGCAGATGTAATTCACTCATGAACAGTGCCAGCATTAGGTGTAAAGGTTGATGGAACTCCTGGTCGACTAAACCAAACTAATTTCCTAATAAACCGACCTGGGTTATTTTACGGTCAATGTTCAGAAATTTGTGGGGCTAATCATAGATTTATACCTATTGTAATTGAAAGACTTCCTGTAAATCATTTTATTAAATGAGTAACTAATAGAACTAATTCATAATTTTCATTAGATGACTGAAAGCAAGTACTGGTCTCTTAAACCATTTTATAGTAAATTAGCACTTACTTCTAATGAAAAAAATTAGTTAAAAAATAACATTAGTATGTCAAACTAAAATTATTAAACTATTTAATATTTTTTGGTGCCTCAAATAGCCCCTATTGGTTGATTAAGCTTATTTATTATCTTTTCAATTATTTTTATCCTGTTTAGTATAATAAATTATTATTCTGTAATTCCTAAAACACCTAAATCAGAAATTTCAAGCAAGTATTTAACAACTTCTTTAAACTGAAAATGATAACAAATTTATTTTCTGTATTCGACCCATCATCAAGTATTTTCAATTTATCACTAAATTGAATAAGAACATTTTTAGGACTTCTTCTAATTCCCTCTGCTTACTGACTAATACCTTCACGATGACACATTTTTTGAAATTCAATTCTACTTACACTTCATAAGGAATTCAAAACTCTTTTAGGCCCATCAGGACACTCAGGATCAACTTTTATTTTTGTTTCTCTATTTTCATTAATTTTATTCAATAATTTTATACGACTATTCCCTTATATTTTTACAAGAACAAGCCATTTAACTCTTACTCTTACATTAGCTCTACCTTTATGATTATGCTTCATACTTTATGGGTGAATTAATCACACACAACATATATTCGCTCACTTAGTTCCTCAAGGAACTCCTGCAGTTCTTATACCATTTATAGTGTGTATTGAAACTATTAGTAATATTATTCGACCTGGAACTTTAGCTGTTCGACTAGCAGCTAATATAATTGCAGGACATTTATTTCTCACACTTTTAGGAAACACAGGACCCTCTCTTTCTTACGCAATTGTATCTTTATTATTAATTGGTCAAATCGCCTTATTAGTCTTAGAATTAGCAGTTGCTATTATCCAATCTTATGTATTTGCCGTTCTAAGTACACTATACTCTAGAGAATTAAATTAATGTCAACACACTCAAATCACCCATTTCATTTAGTAGATTATAGCCCTTGACCATTAACAGGAGCAATTGGAGCTATAACTTCTGTCTCAGGATTAGTAAAATGATTCCATCAATATGACATTTCATTGTTTGCCTTAGGAAATATTATTACTATTTTAACAGTATACCAGTGATAACGAGATGTTTCACGAGAAGGGACTTTTCAAGGATTGCACACTTTACCTGTAACATTAGGATTACGATGAGGGATAATTCTATTTATTTTATCAGAAGTTTTATTCTTTGTATCTTTCTTCTGAGCATTTTTCCACAGAAGACTAACTCCAGCTATTGAATCAGGACCACTATGACCTCCCGCAGGAATTCAACCCTTTAACCCATTCCAAATTCCATTATTAAATACAGCTATTCTTCTATCTTCAGGAGTAACAGTTACATGAGCCCACCACAGTCTAATAGAGTCTAATAGAGTCTCAAGCAATACAAGGATTATTCTTTACAGTTCTTCTAGGAGTCTATTTTACTATTTTACAAGCATATGAATATATTGAAGCACCATTTACTATTGCAGATTCAGTTTATGGTTCTACCTTCTTCATAGCAACAGGATTCCACGGAATTCACGTATTAATCGGAACAACATTTCTTCTAGTATGTTTAATTCGACATTTAAACAACCATTTTTCTAAAACTCACCACTTTAGATTTGAAGCAGCTGCATGATACTGACATTTCGTTGATATTGTCTGACTATTCCTTTATATTTCAATTTACTGATGAGGAGGATAATTAATTTGTATCTATATAGTATATAAGTATATTTGACTTCCAATCATAAGGTCTACTAATTAGTAGTATAGATAATTTTTTTAATTGCTATTATAACATCAATTGTAATCATCATTACCGGAGTAGTTATATCCCTAGCCTATATTCTATCAAAAACAGCACTAACAGATCGTGAAAAATGTTCCCCCTTCGAATGTGGATTTGATCCTAAGTCTCCTTCACGTCTACCTTTTTCCCTTCGATTTTTTTTAATTACAATTATTTTCTTAATATTTGATGTAGAAATTGCTCTAATTCTACCTATAATTTTAATTATCTCAATTTCTGATATTATAATATGAGCTACAACAAGAATTGTATTCATCATTATCTTAATTATTGGGCTATACCATGAATGAAATCAAGGAATACTAAATTGATCAAATTAGGGTTGTAGTTAATTATAACATTTGATTTGCATTCAAAAAGTATTGAAATATCAATCTACCTTATAATCAACTCTGAATATGAAGCGATTTATTGCAATTAGTTTCGACCTAATCTTAGGTATTTTATACCCTTATTCTAATAAATTAAATACTAATTAAATTATTAATTGAAGCCAAAAACTTATTACCTAGGCTTATCACTGTTAATGATAGAACTGAGACCCTTCTCCAATTAAGGAAGTATGACGTTCAAGAAAAAGCTTCTAACTTTTATCTTTTAATGGTTAAACTCCATTTGTACTTCTGTTTATATAGTTTAATAAAAACATCACATTTTCATTGTAAAAATAAAATTTTCTATTTTTATAAATTACTAAATTTTATACACTACATCCAAGAATTATACAATTACCCTAACATCTTCAGTGTTATGCTCTATTTTAAGCTACTTGAATAAAAAATTAAAAAAAAAATGAAAACAAGAAAATAATTCATAAAACAAATAACAAAAGATAAACCTTTAAATTATTATTATGTATAATAGATATATATTGAGAATATTTAACTAATTCATTATATAAATTTTGGCCCCCTAAAAATTCCGATCACCCCTGGTCAAAAGACTTACACACTCTTATACCTAACACTAAAGGATAATTAATAATACCATAAGTTGAAATATAAGGTATAAATCACATAGACCCAGAAAAATAATAACTAAATAATTATGTAAAGACTTATTAAAATAAAATAAAGAAACTTTAGAAAGTAAATACCCCGAAACTCCTACTACACAAACAAATAAAGTCAACAGCTTTAAATAACTACGCAAACAAATTATATAAGGAGTTGGAAAAATTAATCAACTTAATATACTACCTCCAACAATTCTCATAATTAATAAACCACTTATACCACGCAGTATAATTCAACCTTCATCTCTTAGTATATTCAAAGAACCACAATTTAACTCTCCTGTTATAGAATAATAAACCAACCGAAAAGAATAACAAACAGTTAGCCCAGTAGAAAAAAATAAAGAAAAAAGAGAATATATTAATATAACTTAATTAAACAACTTCCAAAATCAAATCCTTAGAATAAAATCCAGCTAAAAAAGGCATCCCACATAAAGCTAAATTAGCTACATTAAAACAAGCAGAAGTTAAAGGTATATACACTCCTAATCCTCCCATCAACCGAATATCTTGAGAATTATTTATATTATGAATAATAGCCCCAGCACACATAAATAATAATACCTTAAATAAAGCATGAGTCAATAAATGGAAAAAAGCAAGCTTATAAAACCCTATAGATAAAATTCTTATTATAAGACCCAACTGTCTTAGTGTAGAAAGAGCAATAATTTTCTTTAAATCAAATTCAAAATTAGCTCCAAGTCCTGCTATAAACATTGTTAACCCAGAAAGCAATAGTAATAAATCTCCTAATCATGTACCTCTTAATAAAATATTAAATCGAATCAATAAATAAACACCCACAGTTACCAAAGTTGAAGAATGAACTAAAGCTGAAACAGGTGTAGGAGCTGTTATAGCAGCAGGTAACCAAGAAGAAAAGGGAATTTGTGCTCTCTTAGTTATAGCAGCTAATATAATTAATGCTCCAATAATTTCTATTTCAACTCTATTCTTCATACTTTCTAAATAAAAAATATAATTTCAACTTCCATAATTTAATATTCAAGCAATTGCCAATAAAAAAGCTACATCTCCAATCCGATTAGAAAGAACAGTAAGTATCCCAGCATTATAAGATTTAACATTTTGAAAATAAATAACTAAACAGTAAGACACCAATCCTAAACCATCCCACCCTAATAAAATTCTAATTAAATTAGGACTAATAATTAATAACATTATCGATAAAACAAATATTAAAACTAATATAATAAAACGATTAATATTTGTATCTCCTCTTATATATTCCTTTCTATAGTAAATTACTAAGGAAGCAATTAACAAAACAAAAGATATAAATAATAATCTCATTTAATCAAACAAAAAAGTTATAACAATTCTAGTTGAATTTAAACTAACAACTTCTCATTCTAAAAATAAAGAATAATCATTTAACAAAAATACTAAACTAGAAGTAAAAAAACTAATTCTAATAGTAATTAAAATTAAAAATCTAATTCTACAAATTGATAAATATTTCACGATCTAAAATTACAAACCTCATTTCATTGACACCACAAATCAATATTTTAAATAAACTATTTAGATCTAAAGCCAAAATAAACAAATATCTCTCTTTAAAATCAATAAATTTAAAGGAAATCAATGAAGAAATAATAAAAAAAATTCACGAATCTTACCACCTCTAAATGAATAAACTCCCGAAAAAATCTTCCCATGTTGGCTATAAGCATACAAATATAAAGTATAAGCAGCACTAAAAAAAAAAAGAAAAAAAACCCAAACCAAAAAAAAAAATTTAAAGAAAAATTAAAAGAACCCAAGCCCCTCAATAATTTAAATCAAGAAATTCCCCTAATAAATTTAAAGAACCGATGAGAAACCCAATTAAAGCCTTTAAATCATTTACCATAAAGTAAAGGTAAAAATTTTAAAAACCCATTAATTATAATTCAAACTCACAAAATAATTATATTTAATATTTAAGCAAAAACAAAAAAACCGTAACACCAACCCATGACAATTTTAAAACATAAGACCCAAAAGCCTAAAATTAAATTGTCCCTGAAACCAGCTAAAAACAATTCCTTAGGAACCATGAATAACAAAAATTTAAAGGTATTTTGACTAAAAAACTAAAAATTAAAATCCAAAAATTAATTTTAAGTCAAAATTTAAATATATAATTACCTAATAAATAAAAATTTATTGTATTTAAATTATTGTAAAATAAAAAATACCAACTAAATAGGAAAGACTAAACGTAAAATAATAAATAAACACCACTTGAAATCAGGTTGATATCCTCAAACCTAAAATTAAAAGTAAAGTAGCGATGATTAATCTTCTTTCAAAAAATAAATAAAATATAAACAAATTCATTCTTCTAAAAGTTAAAACTAAAAAAATTAACAAAATTAAAACATTAAATAAAAATAAATTTTTATAATTATTATATTTATAAACAGACTCACTAGCTCTAATTATAAGAGTACAAATTCAAAATCTCAACAAAATGAGGCCATAAGAAATAACATCAAATCCTAAAAAATATGAAATATTTACAAAATAATTAGTACAATAATTTAAAATAATAAAGACAAAAGTTACAATAAATAATAAATTCTGAACCATTCAAAATAAACCATTTATAAAACAAATAGGACTAATAAAAAGTATTATAAAAATCAATTTTAACATTGCAATACATTAAACGATTGAAAATAATCATTCCCATGTGTATCTCGTTTAGAGTAATGTACCATTTCTGTGTCCTTTCTACAATTTTATTGATTGAAGACTGCATTCTGTTCGACGACTCAGCTTTATTTTGTACAGTTTAGGGGCGCAGGCATGTCGCTGGTAAACAAAATGTATAATAGTGGTCCCAGGACATTTCCTTAAGGTATACCTGTTTCTATTTGCTGTAATGTATATGATTGTCCCTGCTTGATTCTGAAGTAGCGATTGCTTAGGTAAGAGGTAATTAGGTCAGTTAGATACTGTGGAAAAAGAAGTTTTAATTTATGAAGTAATACTATGTTCGGACCGATATTGCAAACATTTTGAAAACACATTTATATGTTCTCTCTTCTCTTCTCTTGCAAGATGACACAAAATGCAAAAATCCTATACCGAAATATGCAAGGCCAAGAGAGCACCCATTGCAGAATGTAGTGATATATGACGGCACGAAAGCAATCATGGGTTTGGTCTGACATATTTTACAGCCATTGCAAATAAATTTTTGCGTGTGTTTGTTGTGCCGTTGCACCAGGAAGAAAATTCTGCAATTGGTGCACCGTGAAAGGGTTTCGCAACAACAAGAGAATCCCCTTAACAGTGATCAGCTGTACTTGTATATGGAATGTAACCAAATATCAAGTGACAATTTAGGGCCGACAAAATATGTCTTCAAAAAAAAAAACGATTAAACTAGAGCAGGCACCGATTATATTGAGTGGAATGTAAGTTTTCAAATAGTTTTCAGCGAAAACTGTGTTTTCGTTTGACAGATTCTACATGGACTAAAACACAAGTTTTCGTGCCAAAACCATAGTGTTGAGTTGTTTAGTCGAAGAGACCGAAACCCATGTCGTCGTCTTCCTCGGACTCCGACTCCTCCTTTTTGGCTTCTTCCTTCTTTTCGGCAGCAGCGCCAGCACCAGCAGCTGGAGCAGAGGCAGCAGCAGCAGCGACAAACTTGCTGGGGTCCTTGAGTTTTTTGTTGTGATTCTAAAAACATCGATCCATCGATGTTGCCTGGATCGATGTTTTTTTCAAATTTTACTCCACATCTTTGCAGCACTTTTTCTCGGTATTAATGCGAAAACATCTCCTTGGAAACGCTTTAGCTAACTGTCATGTGTTTTGTTGTAAAATACGCAGAATTCGTTGGTTGATTGTGCACTTGAGTAATACTGAGACTTCGCTTATGAATTAATGCGAAATAAGTTTTACAAAAAGTCGAAAATACATTTTGTGTGACAGTCTATTTTGTGCTAACACACATAGAAATTGTGTTTTAACGTTTAATATAAGTTTTGTTTCGAATTCATCTGTTGTCAATCACAACTTTATTACAGGTGTAGTGGATACAAAATATATGTAAATAATTGCGTTAGACATTTAAATATGTACATAACATTTCAGATTTTCAAAATGCTGCCTTCAAAATTAAAAAGCAAGGTCTGGAGCTTCTTTATAAGAAATTCAGATACTTCCGCTACTCTGCAACAAGAAATTAAAAACATCAGGTAACACGTCGAATCTTCGCTGTCACATTAAGAATGTATATAAAAAGGTATTACTCGATCAAGTTGATACAGCAGAATGCTCCTCCAAAACTACGCCCCACTCGGAACCAAAACAGCGAAAATTTTCTGAAATAATTAACTTATCATCAACCGCTGGGACGACAGCGTCAAGGGAGTTATCCGACAATAGTAATAAGACGACTGCATGTATTAAATCGTCTCTTCGTACATGCACTCGGTCAGTACTGCAAAATAAATCGGATCAGTTGCCAGCGCTGATCCAAGCTAATGTGAAAGACTTTTTTGAGCAGGTCAAAAGTATTTCTTACCAAGATGGCCCTTAATCAAGGAAATTTACTGAAGCAATTGTGAACTATATTATAATGGACAACAAGCCACTTTCTACTGTAGAAGGTTTTCGCAGATGATGAAAGAACTGGTTCCGCTTTTTAAAGTTCCAAGTAGAGAAACAATAAAATTACAAGTGGATGAAAAATATGAAACGCTGGCTTTAATTTTCAAAGAGTATATTCGTAAGTGCGACAGTTATTGCCTAACGTATGACTTTTAGACGGAGACAATGAAAAATCAGTCGTTTCTTGGGGTAACAATTAATTTTTTGGACAATTTACATTTGTTGAGTGGGACGTTAGGAGTAATCGAATCATAAAGTATGTAAATAGTGGCGTTAGTATGTCGGAGTATTCGGATGAGTGTTCAACAGAAAACCAGTTTGATATTTGGGGCCCAACATAAACAGTTGGCTCACCAAAATACGAAATGTAAGTTTTCCAATTTATCTGCTATTACAACAACGGAAGTTGAAGAGCAAATGTATTTTGCTGTATGTATCAGCTGTTGCTTCTATTAATCAGAATCCAACAGAAATGTGGGATGATATGAAAAATGTATTTCCTGAATTGTACAAACAATCTTCCAAATATTTATCTATAGTGGCCACTTGAGCCCCTAGTGAGCGACTGTTCTCTAAAGCTGGAGCTACGATCACACAGCAAAGAAGTCGCTTGACAGGGAAAAGACTTTCTAAATTGTTATTTTTAAATTCTGTTTTAAATAAAAAATTTTTTGTTTGTTCAAAAACTATTTATATCTTTTATTTATTGAGAAAAGGTTTTAATAGGTAGCTAACATATATATCAATTAAAGGCGTACTACTGTATTTTACTTGTTTATGGTTCTGAAATAAGCTTTTTATGCTCACTAATAAAATACGTTAATAACGTTTCAATAACCGATGTTTTAGATTTCGATGTTCTTTGAAGGAACATTGATACGTCGAACCATCGATGTTTCATTTCACGATGTTTGCATCGCTAGTACTGCGTCGAATACTTTCAGAGCTGAAGTTTTTTCGTCCATTCGGACACCATGATTTAGCCAGCGTAGCCGGTGTCTTTTAATTCGCTGAACTATGTCAATGTCGTCACATATCTCATTCAGCACTTCCATCGAATGCGATATTCGCCGTGGCCAACGCGCAAAGGACCATAAATCTTTCGCAGAACTTTTCTGTCGAAAACTCGCAACGTCGACTCATCAGTTGTTGCCAATGTCCAAGCCTCTGCACCATATAGCAGGACAGGCATTATGAGTGACTTATAGAGTTAAGTTTTTTTTCGTCGAGAGAAGACTTCACTTCTCAATTGCCTTATCCTGCGTTGTAATTCAAGGCTGACATTGTTGGTGGTATTTACACTGGTTGCAAGATAGACGAAATTATCTACGACTTCAGATGAGGATGGAGGAAGGAGACATGCGTACGAGTATAAGTTCACGCAACTGATGGAAGTTCTCTGATCGCCAATTACGTGCGAGTGGCCAGAAACGAATCTTTTACACATGGCTCAAGCAGCACACGACTTTCGGTCTTTGACCAAGTATCCAGTGAGAGAGCAAAACATCCCCTCCTCAGGGTTGTGCGCTGGGTTTGGGACCCACCACATAAAAACGCAGCAAATTAAAAGAAACAACAAGCTTAAAAAGTGGGGAATATTATCTCTGATAATTATGGCACTCCCCCCTCTCGCATTATTATTTGGTTGGTTCGAGCAATACGTCTTGTGGTTTTTGAATTTAACGAAATTTTCATTAGTAAAATGGGTTTCTGATATGAGACAAATATCTATTTTTTCAACATGGAGTAATGTCTCTAATTCTTTTCTTCGTTTGAGCAAGCCATTTGCATTCCAGGCCATAATTTTTATCGGTTTAATTTTTGCGCTTTAGTTTCGCTTTGCTTTCGCTCTAGTTGAGTAAGACGTTCGTGGGTTAGTTTACTTTGCTCTTCTAGCTTATTAAGCTGATCGAGAATTAACGAGAAATTATTGGTAACATCACCAATGGCATTTGAATTTTTTTGATTTTCAGACATATTTGGTTGAACTTGATTAGTACTTTTACTTATGCTGGCAAATGAGTGTTTTCCAGATTGTTGATTTACAATATTGACTCCTTTCTGAGGAGCAGTGGAAGTGGTTGTACTTAAACGTTTTTGTTTGATATTTATGCTCTTTAATTTTCTCGGTCACATTTTGAATTTTTTGAAGTTGTTTTGCCACTTCACATCCCCTATAGTTCGCAGGGTGATTCTGATCACAGTTGCATCAATTTGGCGGTAGCTCAGTAGGTTTTGTGCAGCTTAGAGTTGTATGATTTCCGGCGTCCTTCACACAAGAACTTGGGCCAGTGAGCTTAAGTCTGGAAGATTTTTTTACATCTGCGCTTATCAAGGAATGCATCAAGGGTTGGTTAAATTTTTCCGATATTATAATTGACGGATAGCGTTAACTTACCTTTTAAGCTATTTTACCATCTTCTGTTTCATCCGGATTCGGAGACTACAGTGTTACATCCGGTAAAGATTCTGCTTTGCGTTTCTTACTTTCCCTACTTTTCTTCCTTTTTAATACTCACTTTGTTTCTTTTTCAAGCTCCGTTTCGACTGTGTCGGCTACAATGGTCGATTTTGACGGAGAAGAAAACATTTGTTTTGTATATTTTATTACCAATTTCCCGAGATTTTCATTTCGAAGTTCAAGTGTCTCATTTTCATTTTTTAATTCAGTTACCTTCAAGGAATTTTGCTAAGAGCTTATTTCATGCCTGCGTTTGTCCATGTTGTAGCAAAAGCCAGTTGCGTGGTTACAGGTACTAGGCATTTCTATTTCTCAAAGCTGGCATTCAGTAATAGTTTGAAGACAGATTTATAGCGGGATTCTGTAACCAGTCTCTAGTCTCTATTTGAGACATTTTGAGACAAAGTATCAATTTGATACTAGTTACTATTCACTAAACAGTCTCTAGCGTTAGTCTCAAAATATTGAGACCTGGTAGATAGCTGGTCACAAAACTAAAAAGAACTCTTGCTGCCATTTTCAATGTACTGAATAGAGATCATCATAGATATTAATCGATTGTCGGTTTTTTACATTTTGTAAGCAATTCAAACACGAAAAGGTTAAAAATAAATAAATTTTACATAAATTTCGTAAATATTATGAAACAAAGTCAACATATATTTTCATTTTTATTGATAATTATGTTTTTTGACTATGTTATAGAAAAGTTAATATTTGTTATCGACATATTTATTATCATTCAAGTGCAAAAACATCTCTGAATAATGAAATGTAATAGATTTTGAGACTGTCACTTACAGAATAGCAAAATCGTCTCAAAAATTGTCTCTAACTCAAAATCTCAACTTTAGAGACTTGATACTGTCTCACGTTACAGAATCGCACGGTTAGTGTGATTTTGAGTGTCGAGTTATCAGTGTTTCAGTAAAATTTGCTTCCTAACAACGATTGAACAGCTGGTATTGGTCATAAATAATTTCAAAAGTTGAAAATTACAGCGCAAAATTGATAAAGAAGTAAATTTAAGTAGTGCAACAGTGCAAAATATAATTGAGCGTTTCGTACATGAAAGCCACACTTAAAATAAATCCCGAAATGCTCCAAACAAAAATTTCAATGAACGTGTCAAGAATTTAATTGTGCGTAAAATTAAACGTAACCCGAGACTATCAGTTCGAAAGTTAGCCATGCCTTAGCAAAAAAAAAATCAACTAAGCCAAATTGTCTTTGCCAGGGAGCGGGAAACCAAGAATTTTAACATCTGGAACACTGTAATTTCAGAATTACAACCTCTCCTGCTCAGATGGAATGGCTTATGTATGGCGGGAATCCAATATTTCTGATGTAACATTTGGCCAAATATGTATTAAACATGGTGGGGCCAGCGTTATAGTATAGGTATTTATGTATTTCTGCAGCCCGCGTTGGAAATTCAGTCTTTGTTGAGAATGTTATGAAACAAATTGTACCTTCATATATTAAAAGAAAATTCAAGATATGTCAAAGATAACGATTGTCAAGATAACGATCCTAAACACAAATCGACAATTGTGCAGACCTGGCTAACACACATCTAATGAACATGCCGGCCGAGTCATCCGAAATTGTCCCGATCGATAATTTATGGTCTTTGTGATGAAAGAGTGAAACAAACTTCGAACAGAAAGTGAAATAACATTAGATAAGTCTATGCCAGTTAGACTAAAAGCTGTATTAAAAGTTAACGGTTATCACTTTAAGTACACTGTGGAACATTTTTGGGATTATTGTCGGGGGGATGAGAAATTCCAAGTCAGGGTGATGGTACTAGGTCAGTATAGTAAAACCCTCAGTCAGTTTTTTTATGACCTTTTAAATTTTGGAATATTTTTGGGATTATTGTCGGGGGAGTGAGAAATTCCAAGTCAGGGTGATGGTACTACGTCAAGTTTAAGTAAATAATTTATCTTATTTTTAGTAGAAAGAATCTGCATGAAATAAACTGTGATATAAATCTACGTTTCTAGTTTATAGTTGTTAATAAATTATTAAAAAATATATGAATGGGTTGTGTTTTATAAACTACACATTCATATCAAAAATTAAGAGTTTGAATTACACACTTATTGAATAACGAATTACGTACTGTACCGCCACACAAAGTTAAAAATGAAATGTTTTACCTATTTATTGAAAAGGTTTTCATGTTCCGTATGTTAATAATTTTTTTTTACTGTATTAATTTTATTTGTGTACTTGAATAAATGTATGTAGTTATCAGGCAAACATTACTCTCCGGATTTGAACTTTTGTAATTCAAACAAAGTTAGTGCCACCTTTTTTAACATCAACGAAATAGAAATTATTGCTTTCCGCTTATTTCACTAAGGAAGTCACGATCTGTTAATTAAATTGGCTTTCTAATTCGCTGGGAAGTTGCCCGTACAACGAGTTACCTTCGCTGTAATCGCGTTGTTTGCATACTTTGTTGGAGTCGCCTTGCCGGAAAATTAAACCAAGCAGCACATTTTTGCCTAGATAGAAGTACTATAAATAAACATTATTTTGACAAATAAAGTGCCTGCATTAGCAATTAAAATATTTAAAGATTTTAGTTTGAAGATCTCATCTTTGGATTGCTGATTTTGATCTGAGAAATCTAGAACTATTGGTCGATCCAAATATATTTTTTCCTGAGACACTTAAAAATACTTCTTCTTTATTGGTGTAAACACCGCTTACTGGGTTACAGCCGAGTTGACAACAGGGCGCTTGTCCTTTCTTTTTTTTCTATGTACCGCCAACTAGAGATTCCAAGCAAAGCCAGCTCCTTCTACGCCTGGTCTCTCCAACGGAGTGGAGGTCTTCCTCTTCCTCTGCTTCTACTTTTAGAGTTATCTCTTGATTCGCTCAACAATGTTAATCTCGTCGTAATACTCATACAGCCAATGCGCAAAGGACTATAAATCTTCCGCAGAACCTTTCTCTCGAAAACTCGTAACATCGGCTCATCTGGTTTTGTCATCGTCCATGGCTCTTCACCATATTGCAGATGGGAATAATGAATCACTTAAGAGTTTGATTTTTGTTCGTCGAGAGAGGACTTTACTTTTCAATTGCCTCCTCAGTCCGAAGTAGCGTCTTGTTGTTACTGTTAATATTGGTTCAAAGATAGATGAAATTATCTACGACTTTCAACTTATGACTGTCAACAGTAATGTGGGAGCCTAGTCGCGAGTGTGACGACTGTTTGTTTGATGCTATGAGATATTTCGTCTTGTGCTCGTTCGGTAACAAACCCATTTGCTTCGCTTTCTTATCCATTCTGCAGAAAGCGGAACCAACGCACACTAGTCGATTTCACAGCCTAAAAATAAAAAAATCAATGTTTCAAATTTGCCACTGTTTGTATTAAAGCTATTTCTTAAAAAAACTTACTAACGGTAAATACATTTTTGCTTTATTCCATTCGAAAGTGCTACGAAAAGCGAGAGAAGTGTGGCAACAGAAACACGCGGACTTTGCAGTGAAAATAACTTAAAAATTATCTCTTATAATAAAGGAAATTACGATATAAAATCATGTTAATCATCATAAATCGAAATGAATGTTGAGAAGAAAGGTATATGTTATATCAAAGTAGTTTTTATATAATAATATGTTATTTTTGTTTTAAACGATTTTTTTTTATACATCGATTTAAGTTATACCAAAGGTTGTAATTCCTGTCTCGCCCTGAAATGAGTTAAGTTTGCTTATGTTAATGTTTTCTAAATATATGCTTTTGATTTCAGCTGCAACCTTTTGTCCCTCTCTTTGTTATTCATGTTATTTTTCATAATTTTTTGTATTTAAGAGTATATTTTATTATTTTTTATGTCTTGTTTCCGTCATATAAACATGAGCTTTGGTTTTAATTTTACCATTACCTCACTTTTATCAAATGCTTGTTTTATGCTCATTTTCATTCAGGCACATTATATCGTTGTAAACTTTCCGGCTATATATTTTTGAATTTTGGTTAGCAATATTACTTATCTACTTATTGGAAGCTTCGTTAACAAAAAACATGATATTAACTTTTTGATTCTGGTATGATAACAGTTATCCTGAGCAGCACACAGCGTCACGAATGTAATTAATGAACACAATAAGTCATCTAATAACCAATTAACAATAGGAAAATTTGGCCTTGATGGCAATTCTGGCCAAAGCGAATATAAGCACAAATTTGAAAATAATAAGTTGGAAGACAATTATTTATTTGTCACGACATATGTCTCTCTACAGCTGATAATAAAATTGGAAAATTATGAAGAGCGCAAACAAATTTGGAAAAACTCCAGAACTTTGTCTACCCGCTAATGCCGTCCTATTCGAATTAAATTTCAAAAGTAATCAGTTCAATAAACCCTACTTGCACGTTTGAGCTTTCAATCTATAATTCTTCAACACAATAAAAAAAATAAAGAAATATTATATCTAAAAAGTGCAATAAGTGCAAGCGTTAGGTAATAACGGAAAAAGTGATAATCAAAACATAAAAAATCACACAAAAATTAAACTGTTTACAAACAATAAACATAACAAAATAACAACGGAGCAGCACCATAAGCAGAGCTTACAAAAAACAAAAGCAGCAAAGAACGGCATTCAACAACGGCCAGCACAAACGTGACCATACCAACAACTAAATAGGTACCAGCAAGCACGCAGGCAGCGAAGGCTAACACAGCGCAAGGTGAGAATGTACTAGTAAAAAAAGGCCCGTCTGTGCAAACTGGCATTGACCGCTACGTCAATATAAAAAAGAAATTAGGTCCTTCAAAGTCAGCGGTCAATCCTTAAAAATTTCAGAGCAGCACACCAGTTAAGAATAAACCGGAAGTTTTAAATAGCAACGTATTTGCCTTAACCAAAAGTCGTTAATGCCAAACCACCTCCAATATATTTGCGCGAGGGTAGCAGTAACGCTCTTGTTGCTAATTTAAGTGAGATTGTAGGTACTAACAATTTTCATATAGTGCCTTTGAAAAACGGCAGCATAGATGAAACAAAAATTCAGTCCTACACTGAAAAAAGTTTTATGGAATAGTTAAATTTTTGTCAAGCAAAAACAAGAACTATTATTCGTATCAACTGAAGAGCTATAAGGGCCTAGTTGTTGTAATTAAGGGTATAGAGTCCGCCGTTGACTCTAATGAAGTCAAAGAAGCATTGGAAGAACGCGGTTTTGATATTAAAACTATTGTAAATATATTTAATAGAAACAAAGTACCACCAGGAATAAAGTGATGTTCAACTTATTTCAGTGTGAGAGCACTTCAAAACTTGCGTTTTTTTTATAAAATTTTCCATTATAGCCAGATTGAACAAAATAATAATTTTTGGGCTTTTATCAACCCAATACCCAACATTTAGTACGAATAAAAATAACTATATAGTGGTTATTTATTATATGTATAAACTATTTAACTCCTTTTAAAGTATATTAGAACAACCCAATAAAAGAATTTAAGCTTGTCAGCTCTCAATCATTAAGTGTTTTTAATCATTTTCCATTGAAAATAATACTATGATGCTTCAAATTACAAAACGTTTCATCAAATACCTTTAAATTTCACAAATTTATTTAATTTTCTATGTTTAACATTTTTTATAAGAGGTCTTGACCGATGCAACAAATCCCTCCGTTTACATATTTTTTTTGGTAAGATTTCAATCTGGCCATCACTCGTTTCCAATTGCTAAACGTCAAAACCTCTTGAACTCGATCAACTGTCAAAGTTTAGGTGGTTTTCACGTTTAGCAATTGCTCTCTCATTTCCAGTGAAAGAGGGGTTAAACATCTCTTTATCTCTGGTACCACAGACAATGTTTAAAATTGAATTGTTGCCGAACTCTAATAAACTTAAAAAAATTAAACATATCCTATATAATCGTATAATCTGAAATATTTGCTGCGTTGTAGAGTAACTGTTGAAAACCACATAAAAGAAACAGTCCGGTAATGTAATAATTGCCAAGAATATGGGCATACCAAATCATGTTGCACTCTACGCAGTGTTTGTCTGGTACATATGTGGTGATTTACATCCCAGTTCTAAATGCACCCTTAGGAAGGAGGACGATTTAAAAAAAAGTGCAACAATTTTGAAGGAAATCACACTGTTAACTACATGGGTAGTCCTGTATATTTTACAATCGAAGTTGTCACAGGGCATTCAAGCACGTGATAACCAATTGTTACAAACACTCCGTTATGAAATTATAGCAACCTATTACTTCTTTCGGTTTTTGGGCACCGAAGCTAAATACCCTTCACAGGTGGTTTTCTGTTAGTAACTACATATGTATAAATGTGTTCAGTTTGTATGGAAGCTATATGCTGTAGTAACCCGTTCTGAACAAGTTTTTTAGATTACATTGTTGCCTTAAAAAATAATCTATACCAAATTTCGTGAATATATTTTGTCAAATGTGAAAGTTGTCCATACAAGAATTTGATTCCGATTGTTCAGTTCGTATGGCAGCTATATGTTATAGTGGTTAGATATCGGCCATTTCGAAAAATGAGCAGCTTCTTGAAAAGAAAATGACGTTTTCAAATCGATGTCTTAAAAACTGAGGGACTAGTTCGTATATATACAGACAGGCGGACATGGCTAAGTCGACTCAGTTCGACATATTGATCATTTATATATACACTTTATAGGGTCTCCGACGATTCCTTCTGGCTGTTACAAACTTCGTGACAAACTTAATATCCCCTGTTCAGGCTATAAAAATATACAAGGAAGCTATGCAAATGTGGTGAAAGGCAACACTATACAAATGCAACTGCCACAAAATCCTTCAAATGGAAGTACTGAAACTATGATTATAAATCTTACACTGTGTATGACACAATTTATGTCTAGCATGCAACACATGATCCAAGATTTAATAGAATCACAAAATCACAAAATGCTGCAAAATTTATTAAGTAAAAAATGAGCTTACTAAATATCTGTACTATATGTGGAATGATAACGGTGCTAACGAACATAAATTAGATATTATTACTTACAAATCATCCGGATGGAAAAGCGCATGGTGGCACGGCAGTGTTGATTAGAAATCGTTTAAGCCACTATGCTCTAGAACAGTCTTTGCCAAAGTCGGCCATAACGGCCCCTTGTGGGCGCTAAAGGTGTCAAGGGGGGCGGTAAGAGACCCAGAATGAAAATGGGGGCGTTGTGTAGAGGCCTGGGGGTGATTTGTAATTTCGTTTAGCTAGGAGGCCTCTTAGACAACGACTGCATGATCTCTCGACTCTCAACAACAACTTGTGAACATCACCTAATATGAATTAAAAGATTGCTCAAACTCAGTTCTATATTTCTCTCCGCGTAGTTCATATGTATATCTGCCCTATTTTATTGAATATAGAAAAAATGAAAATCATGTCAATCGGTTGCTCCGTTTCATAATGAAAGTAGACACAAACAAACAAATAAAAATGCAACAGACACACTTTAGTACTCGTAGATATCTATCATGTTTTAACAAGTTTTTGTTTAAGAACCCAAATTGTGCATTCCTGTATCAATCGGCTAGTTCAGGGATGGGCATATTAGCCCTCAGTGGCATTTTGCCCGTGTGGGCACGAGTGCACATTTTGAGGGCTCGGTGATGGGATCATCGCGGGCAAACATGAAGAGGGAAGTGAGAGCAACGTATTTTACCACTCCATATTTACAAATGAGAGCAACGTATTTTCCCACACCATGTTTACAAATGAGAGCGCACGCATATATGGGAAGTTGCACTGTGGGTAATAACTGTCAAATTTCCTAACAATTTTAAGTTTCTTTGTAACTACTATACATTTATAAAATGTAAGACAAATAAAAAAAGAATAATACATATTTTATTTTAGAAATAATTTTTTAATATGTTTCTATAACAGCATTTAATTTGGTTTATTTGCCATAATAAATTCTATGTTTGGTTTAATCTCATTAGCTGTAGCTACGCGCATTATTGTCCCAAAATTTAAATCGGATAACCTTTTTCTTATTTTATGTTTGTTTAATTTCATTATTGAAAAAAATTGTTCACAAGTGTAGGTGCTTCCAAACATAAATATTATATAATTTACGCTGATTTCCCTGATGACATTTCGGCACATTTAAATTATAATATTTTCAGTTTCTCAACCACTGTCATACATAAATGAATCTTATGCGCAATGAAACGATTCTGCTGATTGCTCTCTCACAACGCAGGGTTTCCAGGCTCTATATACTGTAGTAATTATAAAATTTGTCTTCAATATATTTGAAATTTTCTTAAACTAACTCAAAATCAGAATCGAATACTATTATTTATAAATATATAAACTAGTTTTACTAGTTTGATTTCAGTTTTGGTATTTTACTATATTATGAAAAATTATAATTGAAAAGTTAGATGTGTGCAAAACTACATATGGCAACATTGTTCGAATGAACACGAGAACAAAAGGCCTGCCGCTCGTAGCGGAGGGAGAAGCGAAATACGATGCTTCTGCCATTAGTGTTTGTATTCTATTTGTGTGCTTAGCCACTCTCAATCAAAAATGCCATACCGCGCAAATATATTTTTATTTGTTAATATCTTATATTTTTGAAAATATGTGTTCCCTTTCTATAGCGCGTATTATTATTTTAATACATTTCCAGAGGAAACTTAGATTTTTATATTTAACAGAACAATTATAGAAAAAAATCTAAATTCTTTGAATATTTTGATAAAACAACCAAACTGAAAGTATCACAAATATTAATAATTATTTAATATATATAATTATATATATATAGGCATTTTCATTACATTATATACATATATATATTATGGTCACAAGTATCTTTTTGTTTTTTATATATGCATATATATAAAACTGCGTTGCATATATACGTATAAAAGCCCACAACTTGAGAAAAGTTTTCTCAATTGTAGCTAAAATGAATTTTTACAACTGGCATCACCACCATTAACTGTTCTATCTCATGTATAGTGGTGTGAACAAAATAGGAACAACTATACATAGGTGTTGTGAAGTTTTAAAATGTTCTGTTTTTTTTTTATTAAATAAAATGGTTTTTAGATATTAGTATAACTTATATATTTTTTCCTAACAGTGATTAGAATTTCCCACCATGCAAAGGAAATAAAAACAAATTTTAATGCGAACCCTGCAAATTATGTTTACGTCTTTTTGTTCATACAACTGTACATTTCGATATGAAGAAAACTTCCGCTCTTTAATTTGTGTACAATGTCAGTATTGCCGCAACCACTCTGCGATGAACATTAAGTTACGTACGAATGTAATTGATTTTTTTCGCAACTTCTGTTTTTTTGCTTTTGTAATTTTTCCGCGAGTTTGTTCGGAAAGTAAGTTATTTATGAAATCAATTGGCGTCTTTTTTGTCGTAGAATGTATGGTATTATTGGGTGTATGTATGTCAATATGTGACTATATACTTATGTACATACGAGTATGTGACCATACACTTTTGTACAAATTTTTAAGTAAGTTAAAAAAACTTTTTTTTAATATTTTTTATTGTATATAATTTGTACCCGATATCGATGGGGTATATTTTTCAGTATATACTGCATATATTTATAAGCGCCCGTATGTGCATATAAATATACATACGCATGTATATACATATGTTCCTACGAAAAAACCACGAATAGAGAATTAACCGACCGCAGGTAATTTTCTCAAATTCACTCGTTTGTATGTTGGATCTATATATAATTTGTATAACTGCGCTGCATATATATGTATGTATATGCATATGTTCGCAATGAGCAGAAGCCGCGAAAAGAGAATTTAATGATATTTTAAAATGAGCCAGTTGTACCCGAGACAGACATGTAGTAACAATACCATATATGGTACAAATACCATATGTATGTCACCAAATACTAGCAAAATACCATATGAGCAATGTAATATTCTGCTGGTAACAATATTATGATGTTTCATTGTGGTATTTGTATAAAGACAGCTAAATATAATTTAACAAACTTTGTTAAAAACTTTTCGAAATATTCTGTCAAAATGACTTAAAAAATTAATTATTGAAATGGAAAACATAATATTTTTCACAATTTTTCTTCCGGAAAAGTAGGAAATATCTCATTTTATTTGAGGATTTTAGAAAGACTTTAACTAAATCGCTTTTTTTGCGGAAAAAATATATTAACTTTACATTATTTGAAATAATTGTACTTATTTTCCATAACACACATCTACATATTTATTGTTTAATTTTTTTTTTTTTTGAAATAGTTAATGCCTATGAAACAAAGGTAGTATTTGAGTTTACTACATTGCCATGTATGTCATCAACGTAGTAAACAGAATACCATGATACCTTTACTATAGTATTGTTACTACATGTCTGTCTCAGGTATTATTCTCCTTGTATGTTAAGGAAATATATGTGAAATATTTGTATGTACATATGTATGATATAATTGTCTACTGAGTCCGAAATAGCACCTGTTGGCAAGAGTTATCCTGCGTATCGAAAGCAGCTTTGAAATCGACGAAGATGTGGTGTGTGTTGATTCTCCTTTCATGGGTCTTTTCCAAGGTTTGTCGCATGGTGAATATCTGGTCGGTTGTTAATTTGCCAGGTCTAAAGCCACACTGATAAGGTTCAATCAGTTTGTTGAAGGTGCGTTTTAATCTTTCACACAATACGCTCGATAGAACTTTATACGCGATGTTGAGGAGGCTTATCCCACGGTAATTGGCGCAGATTGTGGGGTCTCCCTCTTTGTGGATTGGGCAGAGCACACTTAAATTCCAATCCTTGGGCATGCTTACGTCCGACCATATTTTAGTCAGTTCTTCTCCGTCGTGTTTGAATAGCTCGGCCGGCAATCCATCGGCCATCGACGCTTGGTTGTTCTTCAATCTTCCAATTTCTTCCAATTTTTTCATGGTCGGCAATAGAACGTCTGCTCCATCGTCATCGATTGGGGAATCCGGTTCGCCTTCTCCTGGCGTTGTAGGTTCAATACCATTCAGCAGGCTGGAGAAGTGTTCCCTCCGTAATTTAAGTAAGCTATGAGTTTTCGGGCATTACCAGTCTGCAAATGCGTATCGTTTGCCTCTTCAACTCTCGGTATCTATCCTATCCCGCACGTATTGTGGCCGATCGTAACGTTGCGAGGTAGGCAGCCTGTTTTCTCTTCGCTGCGACACGGCAATCCTCGTCGTACCAGCTGTTCTTTTGCATTTTTCGAAAACCAATGGTTTCAGTAGCAATTGTACGTAAGGAGTTTGAAATGCCGTCCCACAAATCCTTTATACCGAGTTGTTTACGAGTGCTCTCAGAGAACAGGAGTGCAAACCGCGTAAGAAACCTTCCTTGTATTTGTTGACGTGCGTTTTTTGCTGCACAGAGGCGGGTGCGAATCTTGGCTGGAACAAGATAATGGTCCGAGTCGATGTTAGGACATCGGAGCGTACGCACGTCTAGAACACTGGAGACGTGTCCATCGTCTATCACAACCTGATCGATCTAGTTGGTGGGTTTTCGATCCGGAGACAGCCAGGTAGCTTGATGTATTTTCTTGTGCTGGAATCTAGTACTACAGATAACCATATTTCGTGCCCCGGCGAAGTCGATCAGCCTCAACCCATTTGGGGATGTTTTGTCGCGGTGGCTGAATTTACCGACCGTAGTGCCAAAGATACCTTCTTTGCTCACCCAGTTCTCATAAGTGCTCTCCAAGCGCTCATAGAAGGCATCTCGCTTTGATGCGGATTGCGGCCTGACGTTCATTCACCGGAGTGAATGATAGTACTCGGCGACGAAGTCTCTCTCCCACCACGAATCTCACACCAAACTTGCACTCCTTTATATGGCCACTGTAGTAAATGCCACAAGGACCTACTCGTCTCTGTCCTTGTCCCTTTGACGGCGGCGATGTCAGCCTTTATTTTCATGAGGACATCAACCAGCTGGGCAGCGGCACCTTCCCAATTAAGGGACCGGACATTGCAGGTGCATGTTCTTATTTCGTTTGCCATGGTCATCATCAAAAGGGGGGTCACTCATCCTAGTCTTGTTGTTCCCTTTCATTGATATGATTTTTTTAACGTGGCGGGTCGCAAACCCAACGCCTTCTCACTCGTGTGTCGCTCGCTCGCTTGTCGTTTCTTCTTTTTTCAATGTGCCGCCAACTAGAAATTCCAAGCAAAGCCAGCTCCTTCTACGTCTGGTCTCTCCAACGGAGTGGAGGTCTTCCTCTTCCTCTGCTTCTACTTTTAGAGTTATCTCTTGATTCGCTCAACAATGTTAATCTCGTCGTAATACTCATACAGCCAATGCGCAAAGGACTATAAATCTTCCGCAGAACCTTTCTCTCGAAAACTCGTTACATCGGCTCATCAGGTTTTGTCATCGTCCATGGCTCTTCCATATATTGCAGATGGGAATAATGAATCACTTATAGAGTTTGGTTTTCGTTCGTCGAGAGAAGACTTTACTTTTCAATTGCCTTCTCAGTCCGAAGTAGCGCCTTGTTGTTGCTGTTAATATTGGTTCCAAGATAGATGAAATTATCTACGACTTTCAACTTATGACTGTCAACAGTGATGTGGGAGCCTAGTCGCGAGTGTGACGACTGTTTGTTTGATGCTAGGAGATATTTCGTCTTACGCTCGTTCAGTAACAAACCCATTTGCTTCGCTTTCTTATCCATTCTGCAGAAAGCGGAACCAACGCACACTAGTCGATTTCATAGGCTAAAAATAAAAAAATAAAAGTTTTAAATTTACCACTGTTTGTGTTAAAGCTATTTCTAAAAAAAACTAACTAACGGTAAATACATTTTTGCTTTATCCCATTCGAAAGTGCTACGAAAAGCGAGAGAAGTGTGGCAACAGAAACACGCGGACTTTGCAGTGAAAATAACTTAAAAATTATCTCTTATAATAAAGTAAATTGCAATATAAAATCTCGTTATCATAAATCGAAATGAATGTTGAGAAGAAAGGTATATGTTATAGCAAAGTAGTTTTTATATAATAATATGTTATTATTGTTTTATACTGTTGTGTTATAAGTGCCCTTTTGAGTGATATATTTTTCTTTATGCATCGATTTAAGTTATACCAAAGGTTGTAATTCCTGTCTCGCCCTGAAATGAGTTAAGTTTGCTTATATTAGTTAATGTTTTCTAAATCTATGCTTTTGATTTCAGCTGCAACCTTTTGTCCCTCTCTTTGTTATTCATGTTATTCTACCAAGCATTCGATTTAATATATGTTATTTTTCATAATTTTTTGTATTTAAGTGTATATTTTATTATTTTTTATGTCTTGTTTCCGTCATATAAACATGAGCTTTGGTTTTAATTTTACCATTACCTCACTTTTATCAAATGCTTGTTTTATACTCATTTTTATTCAGGCACATTATATCGTTGTAAACTTTCCCGGCTATATATTTTTGAATTTTGGTTAGCAAAACTTGATATTAACCTTTTGATTTTATGATAACAGTTATCCTGAGCAGCACACAGCGTCACGAATGTAATTAATGAACACAATAAGTCCTCTAAAAACCAATTAACGATAGGAAAATGTGGCCTTGATGGCAATTCTGGCCAAAGCGAATATAAGCACAAATTTGAAAACAATAATTTGGAAGACAATTCTTTATTTGTCACGACATATGTCTCTCTACTGCGGCTCACGTCTTATTAATCCGAAGGGACGACAGCTGTACTAGGCTATTATAAATAATCATTATAAGCTGGATATATGTATGTAATATCTCCTGGTAAGCCAACATACCAGGTATGTGATAGAAAAAAACCAGACTTAATAGATTTTGCTGTAGTCAAAAATATAGATAGATCGTTTATGACAGCTGATACATGTACAGACTTATCATCTGATCATTCTCCTGTACTAATAAAGTTATACGAAACATCACATAAAACTAACTGTTCGCTGCACTTAGTTTGGGTGGTATACTTACCTTTGCCTGTGGTTATGTATCCCTTTTTGCTTGTGTTCAAATGAAAGATTTATAAGTTAAAGGGAAACAGGTAAAAATTCAACCACTTGTATTTCCGGGCAAAAGTTCAATATATGCACTTGAATTTAGTTTACAATATTTTATATGTTTTCTATCTTCCTTTTCACAATATTTTATATTTTAGTTGATACATAAATAATTTTCAAAATATCTTAAAATTTTATTAAATATAATTTTTCCTTTATTTGTACTACGTTCACTTTTGCCACTGTCAGTGCACAACCACACATACGACCGAAAAAAGATTCTCCAAATTTTGGACCACAAATTAACTGGACGCGGGTCAACCGTAGAAGAGCTGGCGAGACGTGTCTATCTTTGTCGGGCGTAGATATTGAACTGGTTTCACCCCCATCTAACCAATCCCTTTTGATCGGTTAGGTGGTGAAACGATAACGTGTGTGTAGTGTGGTTGGTTTGTTGCGTGGGGTTGCGTGTATAATGGTGTAGGTTGTGTGCTGAATGTTGTGTTGTATGATGAGTGAGAGTTATGTGATAAATGTTATGTTGTGTGCTGAATGTTGTGTGGTGTGATGAATTTTGTGGTGAGGGGTGAGATGCCATGAAGTCGCATAAACATCCCGGCCCTCCTAGGCGAGTTAATTGCCTAGAAGCCGCTGCAGTTTCTGGAGGGTGCTTACTACAGCGCTGAAACCCGTCGCCTTTCGATGGTTGCGATGGTTATGATGTGGTGGTGTATGCGAGCGTGCACCTCGGGACGATGGGCTCTTCGGCGTTGCACTTCATTCTCACGTTAACTGTGCCGCTGTTGATTATGCCGATGACTGGTGTGCGTTGACTGATCAGCGCGTCGAGGAAAGCGGTGGAATAATGTGTGATGCGGTCGGTGGCAGTACTGACAAGACCCGTCTGAGATGCACTCCATCGTAGCGTGCGTGTCTGCCAAGCATGTCATGCAGTGGCCGTGGGCTCTATGGATCTGTTGGCGCTGAGCGGGCGTCATCGTCTTGAAAATCGCACACTTCCTCAGGAAATGGGGTCGATGGCATAGGCTGCATCGTGGCGGTACGTATTCCTCGAAGTGCTCCTCGCCTACTTCCCTGACTGGTGGAACGGGTGATTGTTGCCTCCTTGGTGCGGCGATGGGTGTAGCGGAGGATGTATTTGCAGTGGTTGCGGACCTCACCGACTGGGGATTACTGCGTCCATTTCTAGTGGAATAGGAATATGTATATTAAGGCGGGTATTGTCACTTGCCAAGCGAATTTATTTGGCGAAGCGAACACTTTGGCGAACATACCCCAAATTTTCATTCATGAAAAAGTAGCGCGTTCATCCGAATTTGACATTTGTGTCATTTATACTTAAAAATATTTATTATTATGTATATCAACTGAAATTCGAAAATATGTTTAATAACGCGGATCTGTATTTTGAGGATAATTACGATGTGGAAACGGGAACTAATCTTCTTCGACAGCGCCGTTTTATTAGAGATATTTCTAATCCTACAGAGCTTCCTAACACGGTGTATGTATCCAGTTCAATTATAACGAATAATAAGAAGTTTTTGTTCAATGTACACGTATTTGTAGATTTGTTGCGAATTTCCGCTTAAACAAGGACGCATTTATGTATGTGCTGGATAAAATCAAAGACAAATTTCATTGTCGGATGTCGTCTTCTATAACGCCCATGTTAAAATTGTGTGCCGCGCTCAGATTTTTTGCAAGGAGCAAATTTTATTCAAGATCGGGAATACCAAATGTAATAGGCTGCATCGATGGTACCCATATTGCGATTTATGCTCCTACCACAAACAAACACCCCCATCTAAACAAAAAAGGATTTTTTAGCATAAATGCAATGATTGTGAGTTTTTATGAATTTAATATAGTAAAATTGGTATAAAAATTTTATTTTATTTTTATTACAGGCTTGTGATCATGATATGAATATCCGTTTTGTGGATGCTAGATATGCTGGTTCTACACACGATTCGTTCGTATGGAACAATAGTTCTCTAAAGGCATGTTTAGAGGCAGCGCATCAAAACGGAGATCAGAACTCTATTTATTTAGGTATTCGCAATATTTGACTACTGCGCAAGTTTAATCTTGACATATGAATATTGAAAACAATAATACATTTGCAGGTGACTCCGGCTACCCACTAAGCCCTTATTTATTAACACCTTTCCGTCATGCAGAATCTGGAACTAGGGAGTCAATTTTTAGTAAAAAGCACGCGAAAGCTAGAAATGTTGTTGAACGTACGATTGGAGTTTTGAAATGCCGTTTCAGATGTCTTCTGAGTGATAGAAAAATGCGCTACGATCCTGCTAAAGTAACATCCGTTATTAATATATGCTGCGCCTTGCACAACATTTGTAAAAAATTTAGAATCGGTGATCCGGAGGAGGCTCAAACCTTCTTTGATGCCGTTGTACCTTTGGAACCAATTAATGAAAATGGCAATGGTTCACCAGGAGAGCGCCGCAGAAGACAAATTGCTGATGCTTTGATGTAAATGAAACTATACCGTGAATAATATAGTGTATTCTTTTATTTTATTCAATACTTTGAAATTCAATATAAAATCACAGATCCAATTCCGTCACTAAAATGTACATAAAAATAAATTAATCACATGTTTTCCTAAAAAAATCTCAAATTCAAGTTCGGTTTAAATATGAATTAAAAAAAAATTCATCACATTCTTATGAAATAAACTATAAACTAAATTCAATCTATTTACAAGCACCCTATTTACACTATTTTTTTTTTGCATTTTTATCTTAAAATTTGTAGTTTTATTTACATCTTTTCTTTATTTCTTTTTTTCTCTAAATTTTCTTCCTTCTTCCTTTTAAATTAAATTAAAAAAAATCACAGATTCAATTCCGTCACTTACAATAATAAAGTAAAAATAAATTCACCACATGTTTTTATAAAAAAATCACAATTTCAAATTCGGTTAAAATATGAAATAAAAAAAAAACATCACATTCTTATGAAATAAACTATAAACTAAATTCAATTTACAAGCACTATTTACCCTATTTTTTTTAATTTTTAATTTTAATATTTGTAGTTTTATTTCCATCTTTTCTTTATGTCTTTTTTCTCTAAATTTTCTTCCCTTTTCTTTTCTTCTTTCATTTTCATTAATTTAATTTCTTCCTGTTTAACTTCAACCAAACAAATTAATTAAATTTTTACCTTATTCCACTCGCGTCCGTTTCGCAATGGGGACCAATGGCATTGAGTTCGGCAGCGAACAGGTCCCATTGCTCTGCCCTGCTTTTTTTTGTGGATCCAAAATTCCCCATTCCTCTGGCGACGTCCGGATTATTTTCCATTAACGCAACCAATTTTTGGAATTGCTGCGTTTTTGTACGTTTTGTTCTAGAAGTATCGTTTTTTTAAATATAATTAACTAATTACAATTGCTCAAATAACGATCAAAATTTACTTACGTCCTTTCCATTTCAAATAGCGAATAAAAAATGCATTCGTTAAATTTTGACAGTAATGGCGAAGCGAATGCCGTTTTTTCGCCAGCGGCAATACCAGAAATTCATTTTCGTCACACGTTCGCCATTTTCTGGTGAATTCGTTAGAGATTCGCAACTTACAATTCGCCACGGCGAAACTCGCCAAAATTTTCATTCGCTTCGCAAGTGACAATACCCGCCTAACATGGTTTTTCTAGTAGTATGAAATATGATACTCATTATATATATGTGTATACTATATATATAGATCTATGTATTTATGTCTTTATATGATACCATTATTCATAGGTATTATATATTATTTATATATGGATTTTGTTATTTATTATTAATCGCGTTCATTATGGTTTTAATTTGTACGTACGGATTGTAAACGGTGTATGTTTAATTAATTATTGTTTGATTTTATGTATATGTTTGCGTTCGCTTGTTTTCGGTATTTGGAAGAAAACACAATTTCACTAATGGTCGAGTTAGTAGGCCAGTTTGTGTTCGTACATCTACTACTCTTATATGACCATCTCGTCCCCGATGTACCTTTTCAATGCGACCTAGTCGCCATTCGGCAGGGGGAAGGCAATCGTCCTGTATGATGACGCATTCGCCTGTACTGGGTTCCTTCTGTATTTTCCATCGATATCTCTTATGGAGATCTTTAAGATAGTCCTCCTTCCATCTGTGGCTGAATTCATGATGGAGAATCTTGATTCTTTCCCATCGATTTATTAAAGTGAGTGAGTCTCCTTCTGTCTCAGGTATGGCGAAAAGAGGAGCTCCTCTGAGGAAGTGTCCAGGTGTAAGAGCTGTGAAATCGGAGGGATCTTGCGAGAGTGGTGATATAGGTCTTGAATTTAATACGGCTTCGATACGAGTGAGTAGTGTAGTAAACTCCTCATAATTGAATTTATGATTACCAGCCGTTTTCTTTAAATGGGACTTAAAGCTTTTTACTGCTGATTCCCAAAATCCGCCCATATGTGGAGAGCATGGAGGTATAAATTGCCAATCGATCCCTTGGGATGCATATTATTTAACAATTTCGGGTGACACTTCTTTCATGAAGTTTATGAATTCTTTCTCGGTGGCTCTTTGAGCTCCAATAAAGTTTTTCCCATTGTCGCTCATAATCTTTGAGGGAAATCCGCGTCGTCCGACAAAGCGTGCAAATGCTGCGAGGAAAGCCGCAGTTTTCAGATCTGAACAAAGCTCTAGGTGTACTGCCTTTGTTTTAAAACATACAAAAACAGCCACATACCCTTTTCTAAATGTAGATGATCTTAACATTGAGGCCTTTATCTGGTAAGGTCCAGCAAAATCAACCCCAGTAATAGTAAAACGTAGGGCATAATTGCAGCGTTCAGGTGGTACAGCTTCCATGATCTGCGTGCGCATTTTATGTTTGTACAAGGTACATTGTTTACACATAAAAATCGTCTTTTTAAGTTGTGGCTTTAGTCGCGGTATATAAAATTCTTGTCGGACCATTTGCTGCATCAAGCGATGTAGTGTAAGCTGGTGAAGGTATATTAGGAATAAATGAGTAAACCGGGATTTCTCAGGTATAATAATGGGAAGTCGTTCGTTATAACTAAGGCTGGAGTTCGCTAATCTTCCATTTGCCCTTATTAATCTCTTAGCGTCCAAGAATGGATTTAAAACGAGAAGAGAGCTTCCCTTTTTGAGTGGTCGTCTTTCGACCAACTTTGCTTTCTCTCGACTGAAATAGCGAGTTTGGGTGTAGGTAATGAGACTAACTTTGGCATGTTGCAAATCGGTATGCGTTAGTTGTACGCAAGGATCATTTGGTATCCCTTTCATTTTTTGTTTAAGTCTTTGGGTGAATTTGTGTATGTAAGCGACTACTCTTAGTGCTCTAGGAAATGAAGAAAATCGGTAGAGAATATCATCCTCTTCTGGAGTGATATGAAAATTTTCAATTTTCCGACTTTCCGGCGGTATTATATTACGAGCGGGAGACTTTGGCCAGAACTCTTGTGATTCTGTTAGCCATGTTGGACCATTCCACCAGAGTATAGTGCTGGTGAGGTGCAGTGGCTTGCAACCTCTTGTCCCAAGATCCGCTGGGTTATCTGCACTTTTAACATGTTGCCATTTTGCTGGGCCAACTAAGTCCAAGATTTGAGATATTCGGTTGGATACACAGGTCTTCCAGCAATAGGGTGGTTTTTCCAACCACGCTAAAACTATTTCTGAGTCTGACCAAAGATACGTTTTATGATCGGTTAATTTCAGATGGGTTTGAACTATTGAAATTAATTTTACTAACAGAAGAGCATCATTCAGTTCAAGCCGTGGCAGACTGAGTGTCTTCAAAGGTGCAACTTTGGCTTTGGCTACCAAGAGGTGTGCAGATATTTTGTTATCGTACTGTGTGCGTACGTAAACTGTTGCGCAATAAGCCTTTTCAGAGGCATCACAGAAACCGTGTAATTCTGTGTTAATGTTAGGGGTGAAATTTACTCATCGAGGGATTCGAATTTCTGATATAGTATGCAAATTGTACCCATTTTGTTAAACGAATGAGGATTTTTGCTTGAATCATTATTGGCGAAAGCCATCCTGCGGGGTCGAAAAGTTTTGCTACTGAGGAAAGTATTTGGCGTTTTGTACTAGCGGACATTGCAGATATTGACTCAACTGTATGTGAGAATTGATCTGTTATCGCATTCCATTGAATCCCTAGGGTTTTTGTTGTACTGGCCGTTTCAAATCTAAGGAAATTTGTATCTAATAAGTCTTCCTTTTTTATGTTTTTTATTATTTCGGGATGATTTGATGTAATTTTCTTTAAGGGGAATCCCGCTGAATTTAGTGCTTTGATCACTTGAGATAGTGATTCGCACGCTAAGGACAGACTGTGGTTACCTGATAGAATATCATCCACGTATGTTTGTGTTTTTGTAACACAGAAGTTGCTAAGGGCAAATTTGTTTCACACGTTTTTGCCACTTCATGCAGTGTCCTGATCGCCAAATAGGGTGCGCAATTGATGCCAAAGGTGACGGTTTTAAGTTTGTAGTCGCTGATTGGACTATTACTCGATTTACGGAAGACTATACGCTGGAAATCTTGGTCATCTTTATGTACTAGAATTTGTCTGTACATTTTCTCTACATCCCCATTAAAAACGTATTTAAACATGCGCCAATTTAATATTAACAGCATGAGATCAGGTTGTAAGGTTGGGCCAGTATATAGTACGCCGTTTAGTGATTTGCCTGAGCTCGTACACTTTGAGGCATTGAAAACCACTCGTACTTTTGTTGTGTATTACCCCGTGATGTGGCAAATAAAAAGATAAATATCTACCTTTAGATACTTTTTCATATGGTACAGCTTCTTCCATATGGTTGAGGTCTAGATATTCACCCATCACATTATCATATGCTGATTTAAGCTCACTTTTTTTCATCAGGCTTTTTTCCAGGCTTAAAAATTGCTGGACTGCTGATATTCTAGAGTGGCCTAGAGCTATGGTTTCAGCAAAAGTTGGTTTGAATGGTAGTCGCACAACATAACGACCATGTTCGTTTCTTGTTGTTGTGGACTTGTAATAGGCTTCGCATGCCTGATCTTCTGTAAAAGAATTAATTTTTTCTGTGACTTGGCCACTTAATATCCACCCAAAGATTGTATTTTTATTCGACTCATTTTGATTATTTTTTTGCTTGATTATTTTCTTGTCAACTCGCTCAGCTATTTCGTACTGAGTTGTTAAGAAGTCTTTCATTTGATGCCATTTTGGCGATTTTTTTCTTGCCACTAGTGATTGCTCCCATCGTAGCAAAGCAGCATCAGGCAGTGTTGCTGTACAAATATTTACTAGAATAGGGTCCCACGATTCTGTGGAAATCTTTTGTGTTTCTCACACAGATAAACAATTAGTCACTGTCGAGTATAGTTTTTGAAACTCTTGGCTGGTTTCTTGTTGAATTTTTGGTAAATTCATTAAAATAGTTATTTGGCTGTCTACCAATACTCTTTCATTTTCGTATCTTTCGACCAGTGCTTCCCAAGCCAGATTAAAGTTTTCGTCATTTAAAGCGAAACGCTTGACGATACTGCCAGCTTCCCCTTTTGTTTTTTATCTGAGATGGTACAGCTTTTGAGCTCGTGAAAGTTTGGGATGGTTAATGTATACGGCAGTGAACATGTCCTGGAAGGACGGCCACTGCTCATAACCTCCATGAAAAACTTCAGTATCACAAGCTGGCACTTTCAAGAATATACCTGTATCTATTTCTTCTTTTTGAGTCGTAACTCCTGTCGGGGGAGGAGTAGTGGCTCTACATGGCCTTAATAAATTTATTTGGTCCAGTATCATTCGTAATTTCATATTGTTCGAGTCAGTTTTCATATTTAGCTGACGCCGAAGCTTTTATGTTTTCTGGGAGTTCAGCATTGTCAGTAACTAGCACTGTATCATATGCTGCCAGAAGGCGTGCCCATATGCTATCTATGCTTTGAGTTTTTAAATTTAGAACCGATTCTGTGTTATCATTAATGAGGGAAACAGCAAATCTTGTGCAGTATCTAACAAAACTGTTACTTTCAGTTATGAACCTTGACACTAAATTGTCTTTGGTTCTTTTTTGTTTGGCACCCTGCTTTGAGCGTGTAGCTTCTGCAGGAGTGCTTTGTGATTTGTCATCATCAACCATTTTCGGAATTTCTAATAATTGAGGTGTTCTTGGTTTAACCTCTTTGGATTTTTCAGATTGCATTTATAGAATTAAATTGTAAGCTTTGAGCTTAAAATTGTTTTGCTTTGAAATACAATTAAAAAATTGATAATAGGAGCAAATGTGTAATTAAAAATGAGAAGAATAATAGAATTGAAACTTTTATTATTAATTAATTGAATTATATAAATTTTCGAACACGTATTCACCGCATAAATTGTCAAATCATAAAATATTTGTATATAATTATTTTATTTTTTTTTGTTACCGTGTATTGGTTAAAAGTATCTGCAATATACTCGTGACTAATTTGTATATTATTCCTTAGTACGTCTATCTTTTGAGATAAGAACGCAAAAGGAAAGAAATTACTAAGAACGCAAAAATAAACGTATGTATGTATATATTTATATGCATATAGTTATGTATGCTTAATGTTTGTTTGTTATTTTGTTTCCCTTATAGTTTCGCACAATTGCATGTACATATGTACATGTATGTATTTCAATTCCGTTTTGTTCCGTTTTTGTTTTTTGTTTTTTGTTTAAAGTTCGCTGACCTTAGTAATAAATATATTTTACATATTATTACTTGTATGTAGATACGTATGTATTTGTAGCCTTTATATTGGTATGTTGGTATATGTATATTAAGGCCGAGAGAAAACGTAAGAGAGATAACCGAGAAATATGTAGTTAGATCGCGATATACATATGTACACATGTGTACATACACAAATATCCACTGTTATGTTGTTGTTTTATTTTTTTCTTCTGCCTTTGCTTATTTTTAAAGCGATCCTGCTTGTTGCTTTGTTAGCACAAGGGGTATCACCAGAACTTGCAATTAAGAATACTTGACTTTGAAAAAATTTTTTTTTTTTTTTTGTAGTGCGTTTGAAGACACGAAGTAAGCTTGAAGGCAGGTAGTTATGTAACAACTGTTTTTCAAAAAAATTTTACAGTTGATTTATGTATGTACCATATGTCCATGAATATATGTATATTAATTACGGCATATAAAATTTGGCGCGGAAAGTTTGATTGCCCATAAATTTTGTATGTATGTATATGCCCATATGTATGTATGCATCTCTTACACGATCGAGTACCTTTACTTATTTGTGTACATATGTATGTATTTGCATGTTCTTTTTTTGCTCGCCTTTGCTTATTTATTATAGGCGATCCTGCTTGTTGCTTTTTTAGCCCAAGGGGTATCACCAGAACATGCAAGTAATAATACTTGACTTTGAAAGGAAAAAATTTTTTTTGATTTTGGTAAAAATTACAGTGTGTTTGCAAACACAAAATAAGCGATAGACGGGTACCGCAATTTTTTCATTTATTTCGGTACCTATACATACATATGTATATACCGAACTGTCTAACCGATTTTTCGTATAGAACAGTTGGGTTATTTCTAAATAGCTGTATGCCGTCTTACATCTTCAACTGTATATCAAGCATACATATGCGCATACATAATTTTATAAAAAATCAAATTGGAATGGACTCACTTTTTCTTCCGTCAAGGGTTTTTGGGCAATACTTTGTGTTCTCCTTAGTCGTTTTCCTTTTTTTGGTTTTTATTTCTTCTTCCGTGTTGAGTTTGTATTCTCTTCCCACGTTGCTTGTAATCCTTGTCTGCTCTGCCAAATGTGTTAGTGTTTTTGACGTACATATGTACGAATTTTCGTTGTTCTTTCCACTGCAATCTAGTTGAGTTTTTTATATACGTATATATGTACATGTATATTTCGTTTTATTTTCACAGCACTTTTTAGTATTTTTATTCTAATTTCTTTAATTTGTTGTCACTTCACTTTAGTATTGCACTTTAGTTTTTCGTTTCTTTAGTTAGTTATTTGGGTTATAACGCGCCCGTTTAATGCTTTTTGTTAATATGTATATGCAACTTTTTTTTTTGCACTTTTTACTTTTTTGTATTTTCTTTTATTTTTTTCATTTTCTAATTTACGTTTGTTGTTTTTTTTTTTTAACTTAGGTGCCTTTCTGAGAGACTCGAAAGACCATTTGTTCGCTGCACTTAGTTTGGGGGTATACTTATGTACCTTTGCCTATGGTTATGTATCCCTTTTTGCTTGTGTTCAAAGGAAAGATTTATAAGTTAAAGGGAAACAGGTAAAAATTCAACCACTTGTATTTCCGGGCAAAAGTTGAATATACATATGCACTTGAATTTAGTTCACAATATTTTATATGTTTTCTATCTTCCTTTTCACAATATTTTATATTTTAGTTGATATATAAATTTTCCTTTTCAAAATATCTTAAAATTTTATTAAATATAATTTTTCCTTTATTTGTACTATGTTCACTCCTGCCACTGTCAGTGCACAACCACACACACCACCGAAAAAAGATTCTCCAAATTTTGGACCACAAATTAACTGGACGCGGGTCAACCGTAGAAGAGCTGGCGAGACGTGTATATCTTTGTCGGGCGTAGAAATCGAACTGGTTTCACCCCCATCTAACCAATCCCTTTCGATCCGTTAGGTGGTGAAACGATAACGTGTGGTGTGTGTGTAGCGTGGTTGGTTTGTTGCGTGGAGTTGCGTGTATGATGGTGTAGGTTGTGTGCTGTATGATGAGTGTGAGTTATGTGATAAATGTTATGTTGTGTTGTGTGATGAATTTTGTGGCGAGGGGTGAAGTCGCATAAACACTAACTCTTTGAAGTATAGAAAGTATATCAGCAGCCACATCAATATTGATTGCAAAATTAATACAGGAATAGATATTGATAAAAATATAAGAGAATTTAATGACGTAATAACTAATGCAGCTGCATTGGCAACACCGAAAAGAAACAACAAACCAGTTGGTTTTTAGAAAGATGAGCAATAATGAAATAGAGAAACTTGTAAATGAGAAAAGGCGAGCTAGACGCGAGTGACAGTTAAATCGCTCCCCTTCAACTCTGCTTCAACTGAAATCTGCTGTACGAACGTTAAAAAAAGCGGTTAAACGCGAGTAAGAACAGAAGACTGAAAATTATATATGTAAAGAAACTGTGTCCAAATTCTATCAAGTAAAACTTCCTTTGGAAAGCCCAAAATTCTTTCAAGTAACCAACAGATTCCAAAATGTCTCTAAGACAGTTGAATGGTAATTGGACACTTAGTGATGAGGAAAAGGCAAATTTCTTTGCAAATCACGTAGAAAAGTTATTTCAACCCAATTATCCAAAGAACAACTTTAAGTTGCCAACCTTTCCCAATACCGCTAACCAGTCCCTTATGTCTATTAGGACTACTACTTCTGAAGTTGCTGGAATCATAAGAGAGCTAAATCCGAAAAAAGCATCAGGACACGATAATATTACTCCTAAGACGATAATTGAGTTACCAAAAATTGCTATAAAAATTCTCTCCTTGCTTTTAAATGTAATTCTTTGTTTCGGATATTATCCAATTTCGTGGAAAAAGTTCAAGATAATCATGATAGATAAACCTGGAAAAGACCTAACACAGTCATCTTCCTACAGACCAATAAGTCTCTTACTTTGTATTTATAATGCAGTGAAACCTAACCTCCCCCAAGCGGACATTGACGGTTCCACAATTTTTGTCCGCTTATGGCTAAGATCCGCTTGTGGGCGTGAGTGAATAAAAATTTTACTAAAATTTATACACACACTACTTTTTAAATAAATTATATTTCTTGGTAATTTAATTTATATATTTTATTAATATTGCGAGATGTTTCATAGTTATAATGAATTGTACATACGCTACTTTCCTAGTTTCTGTTTTATAAAACAGTTTTCAAGATGACTTTCCAAAATTTTGGCATACTGAAATCCAGTAACGTCGTCACTAACGAATTTTTTAATCCGACGAAGTTGTTTTAGTGCTTCAGTGTATGATTTAATTTGACCCGCATCCTGAGCACATACTTCATTTAGGTCTTCAGTTTCTCTGTCAGATAATTCGTCAGTAACTGTTTCGTCAATAACAATGTTAATATTATCATCTGCTGTAGTAACAAATTCGATGATTAACAAAAAGTCATCGGAATGCTGCCCTTGCCCATTTTCATCTAAAAGCTCTATCAACGCCGATAACGTCAAAATGGGAATATCGTCCTCTGCATTGAAGTCAGAAATTTCGTTCAAACTTTTTTGGAAACCAGCTTTTGAAAAACAGTTTTTAATTGCTTGTTAATTTGTTTTTAAAAGTTTGTTCATTGAAATTTCATGTATTCTTGTTAAAATATGTTTGATGATATTGCATTTGTAGTGACATTTGAAATTCTGTATAATACGAGGGTGTCGAGGGCGAGTTGTGACATTATCCAAGCTTTGAGGTTTGACTTCTATTCAACTGGCAGTCTTTTTATATCGCATTTTTTTAAACGCGCGTGGGCATGCTGCTTTTCCGATCACTAACGGTTTTTCTTTATCTCCAGC
Organism: Bactrocera correcta; assembly: GCA_027475135.1. Taxonomy (NCBI): domain Eukaryota; kingdom Metazoa; phylum Arthropoda; class Insecta; order Diptera; family Tephritidae; genus Bactrocera; species Bactrocera correcta. The sequence continues at coordinate 65,731,688 of CM050322.1, forward strand.
CATATTGGCACACAATAGCACTGTTAGTCTTTCCTTCGATAACTTACCGCCAACGCATTTTTCATTCTTCAAGGCAAGAGTCTTATTTGGCAAAGCCCGGAAAAAGAGTCCAGTTTCATCTGCGTTAAATATATCTTCTGGTTTGTAGCCCAATAATAAGTCTAGTAGCTTTTTTTTGGATGGATGTACATCCTCAAGATTAGCCTCAGCAGATTCTCCACATACAGATTTGAAAGTCACATTATGTCGTTTTTCCTACCATCCATTTGATGCCGAAAAAGTTTGAACTCCTAATTGACCCGCAACTTGTTTTGCTTTTTCCTTTTTAGTAGGGCCCGACACTGGTATATTTTGATTTCTAGCTCTGACAAACCACTCAAAACACAAATTGTCTATTTTTGAACCATCACTATTTAAGAAATTTTTCTTTTTATTTATGTCATCACCACTCAACCATAACCTTTCAATGTCTTCCTTTTTCACAATAGTGGCAGCCTGGGATTTTCCAATATCGAATCTTTAAAAGCAAACAAATAAAAGTAAAAAAATTGTACCATTATAAAGCACTAACCTTTTTCGGAGTGCAAGAACAGATAAATTTTCTTTCTCCAACACATTTAAAATTTCAATTTTTTCTTTAATAGAAAGTATTTTCTTTTTTTGTGGCATATTTTCCCGGTTATCACGCCTTAAACGTTTTGCAAAAACAAATCAAATGAATCATAATTTATATTTTTTTCATGTTATAATAGCTACAAATTGTTACATATAGATCCCGTTACATCTTAACATGTTTATGCTTATCCTCACAGTTTAACATATGGTGTAGTATGTAAGTTAATGACAGCCTCCACACAGCCACTTGACTATAACTATACATAAATAGAATTTGATATACTTTTTCCGTTCTCATTAGAATAACTGCTGAATATGAAATTATTGTAATTTGACTCTTTCGATAACTTTAAGTAAATAATAAGCAAATGTATAAATAAGAGTAACTGGTAAATAAATGATAGATTTTGTCTCCGGCAATCCAGTCGATACCACGAGTTTTATTTTCTCTGCGCGTTGGCAGAAAGAAAAAATATATATTTTTTTACAAATTCCCGCGATACGGGAATTAATTGGCGCCCAACGTGGGGCACGAAATCAAAAAGTGCCTAAAGAAAAGTAAAAAGAGAAAAATAGTTTGGCTCGTCCTATTTGTAGAAGAAGAGGAAGAAAATTAAGAAGAAGGAACTCTGTAATTTTAAACTAAAATTTAAACAAACAAAAAATTGCCATCTTAAAAAAAACGTTGTTTAAAACAAGCTGAAACGGACCAACGCCATTAAAGTGATAACTTAACAAATAAAAAAGTAAAAGAAAAAGCAGAATAAAGTGCTGTCATTTCAAACTACAAAAAGTTAATTTAATAATTTTTTAAAATATCGGCATTGGAAGCCAAACACGAATACTCCAATGCAGCAGCAAGCAACTCAACAACTTAACACTAAACGGAAATTCAGCGAATTGTGATTTATCGAAGACGCAGCAGGAATATCGTACATGACAGAAGTGACTTAAAAGTACAAGAAAAACTAAGTAACAGAGGCAACAACAGTAGCAGAAATAATTATAAAACAACAAGAACAATAAATAGTAGCAACAAAAGCAACAGAAGCAGAGAACAGCAAAATAAAGGGATTTTGGAGGGAGACCACTCATCGTCAAATATACATATGACCCCTTAGTTTCAACAACGAGCCTAGTGCGATTTTTCATGGAATTGACCAGCCTACTGTATCTAAAGCAACTATTATCAGCATCATCAGCGGAAATTTCGAACGAGACAGCGACGGAATATACATATTTGTAAGTTGAAATTAAAATTAATATGTTAAAATTATATATATATATATATATTTATGGGGAACACCCAAATTAAACCTAAGTATATTAGATTATACTATTGTAAAAATTGCGGTGGGGATCACGAAGAGAAAAGTGCCCCAGAAAAAAAGAAAACATAATTTCTAGTTTGTGCAACTATTAATAAAATAAATTAAAGCTGCGATTCACCACCTTCGGTGGGACCCTCCACCTTAAAATAAATAATAAAAAAACTCTGCGATTAACTGCGATAAAATACAAATATAAATTAAGGCTCGACCAGCCGCATAATAAAATAAAAATACCCCCATAACTTAGCTCAATTCTGCGAATCCTACATAAAAGGACCCTCCAGAATAGAAGAGTATCTCTTCCTAGAAGAGATTATACAAGTATAAAATAATAAGAAAGTTCTTTCTCTAAACTAAAAAAATAATAATAATTAATCATGAATAATGAGGCAGGATTAACGGTAGATTTAATTACGCGCCTAATTGCGGAAAGCAATATTACAATAAGGCAAGAAATTGACAGATTAAAAAATCAAGTTGAAATTGAAACACACAGTGTAACAGATTTTCAGACGGAAATAATAAATGACAACATTCAGTGTCATGAGTTACTAGATGTTATAAATCCTTACCAGAATTTTCAGGAAGGATAAACGCTTATGTTAGCTGGCGCGAAGCCGCACATAATATATGAGCCTATATGTAAGAGGTAGCCGAAAGTACTTCGCAGCCCTTACCATTTTGCGTAACAAAATTACACTAGAAGCAAATGACACATTCACCAACCATGGTACTGTGTTAAATTTTGACGCGATAATTGCGCGTCTCGATTTTGCGTATTCGGACAAACGTCCAATACATATCATAGAACAAGAAATGAGTGTTCTACGACAAGGCTCAATGACGGTCATTGAATATTATAATTTAGTTAACAAAAAACTAACGTTGATGATTAATAAAACCATTATGACTTATGGAGGGTCCGCACTAATAACAAAAGAATTGAATAAAAAGAATAGAGACCAGGCTCTTAGAATATTTATAACTGGGCTTAACGCTCCATTAAGAGATATTATATTTTCCCTCTGTCCGGAAGATTTGCCCGACGCATTGGCCAAAGCTCAGGAATTAGAGTCCAATAATCAGAGAGTTGGATTTGCACAAAATTTTGCAAATGAAAGGACAAGAGTTAAACAGTTTTACCCAAGTAATAATTTACGATTTCATCAGAGGAGCAACATGCCAAAACCAGAACCAATGGATATAGATCCATCTATGTCTAGATCATACCGAAGGGAAAATTACCCAAAGCCCCAACTAAACAATGGCCATAAATACCAAAATTTTGGAAAACCATTGGCCAGTACAAGCCATCAAGCCAATATGGACCAACCAAATAGGTATATTCCAAATAAAAACATCCAAGGAATAAAACGACCAAGGGAAAGCAATTATAGCTTTCGCCCACCGGAGAAAACCCAGAGGATAAACAACATGAATGAAAGTCATTTTTTAGGAAAGAGGGGATGAACTCCCCTATCTAAAGCTCTACGACTCAAAAATAAAGGGAAAAGTTTCAAGGCTCTAGTCGATACAGGAGCAACCTCTTCCTACATTAAGCCTGAGGTTTATAATAACAAAAATGAACTAGCCATTTATAAACGGATAAAAACCGTGAACGGCTATTCCATAATAAAGCATTACCATATAATAACCATATTTGGGGTCGAAGAAATAGAAGGTTTAGAATCGGATCTCCTTTTAGGATACAATTTCCTTAAAAAAATTGAGGCACTTATCGACGTGCCCAATAGGAAAATAAATTATATGGAAAAAAATAATAATAAAAATGAAGCAAACAGTATGAACATTTATTTTGAAAATAAAAATGGAGAAAATTTAAAAATCGAGGAACAAAAAGATTCTGCACATTTAACCGAGGTAAATATCGGTATAAATAAAAAAATTAAGGAACATAAAGATTCCGTAAAACCAGCCGAAGCAACTACCGGCAATATTATATTCTTCTTCTTCTTTACTGGCTCTTCGCTACGTGGCGCCAATTGGATATTCCAAGCGAGGCCAGGTCCTTCTCTACTTGGTCCTTCCAACGGAGTGGAGGTCTTCCTCTTCCTCTGCTTCCCGCGGCGGGTACTGCGTCGAATACTTTCAGAGCTGGAGTGTTTTCATCCATCCGGACAACATGACCTAGCCAGCGTAGCCGCTGTCTTTTAATTCGCTGAACTATGTCAATGTCGTCGTATATCTCGTACAGCTCATCGTTCCATCGAATGCGATATTCGCCGTGGCCAACGCGCAAAGGACCATAAATCCTTTCTCTCGAAAACTCGCAACGTCGACTCATCGGTTGTTGTCATCGTCCAAGCCTCTGCATCATATAGGAGGACGGGAATTATGAGAGACTTATAGAGTTTGGTTTTTGTTTGTCGAGAGAGGACTTTGCTTCTCAATTGCCTACTTAGTCCAAAGTAGCACCTGTTGGCAAGAGTTATCTTGCGTTGGATTTCTAGGCTGACATTGTTGGGGGTGTTTACGCTGGTTCCAAGATAGACGAAATTATCTACAACTTCAAAGTTATGACTGTCAACAGTGACGTGAGTGCCAAGTCGCGAGTGCGACGACTGTTTTTTTGATGACAGGAGATATTTCGTCTTGCCCTCGTTCACTGCCAGACCCATTTCTTTTGCTTCCTTGTCCAGTCTGGAGAAAGCAGAACTAACGGCGCGGGTGTTGAGGCCGGTGATATCAATATCATCGGCATACGCCAGCAGTTGTACACTCTTATAGAAGATGGTACCTTCTCTGTTAAGTTCTGCAGCTCGAACTATTTTCTCCAGAAGCAGGTTGAAAAAGTCGCACGATAGGGAATCGCCTTGTCTGAAACCTCGTTTGGTATCGAACGGCTCGGAGAGGTCCTTCCCGATTCTGACGGAGCTTTTTGTGTTGCTCAACGTCAGTTTACACAGCCGTATTAGTTTGGCAATATTATATTAAAAAAATTTATTGTGGAACAAAGAAGTTCTACAACGCCAGCCGATGATAATACCGGCAAAATAAAACAAAAAAAGAATCGTGAAAAACCAAATAAAAATATGAAAATACGAAATTTAAACTACTTGGGAAAAGAAAATCCTAGGACGCCAGTCGAAGATAATGCCGACAATAAAATAAAAAAATATACTCCAAAAAAAGGAGGTATTAATATCTTAAAAATAAATAATCTCAATATTACCGATGAGAATAGTTTCGAAGAATTAAATGAGCGACATGTAAAAGAAAAAATTGCTCAAATGTATTCAGGCAATAATAGAAGCTTCCCATTTCACCCTGGAGAAATAATTTATGAAAATAATAGGAGAGAGAAATAAATTACAACCTAGGTATAAGAAACAACAAGTTAAAGAAAACTTGGGGAATAACATAATAATAAACAATAGAAATAGAATTATACATAAAGATAACATAAAATCATAATTAATTATAGGTTTTCAAAATGTTCCTTTCAATTTTCGCATTACTAATTGGCTTGACAATAGCTGATATCATAGATTATACCCGACAGGACTACGTACTTATCTAAAATGGAGACGTTTCCATTTATGAAGAATATGGAGATATATTTCACATCACTAATTTATCAATCTTTGAAAAAATAATAATCGAAGAAAAAAGAAGTTTTTATAACAATATGAAATATGGAATTGATAATAATGATAATTTAGAAATTATCACTCAAGAAATAGAATCAGAAATATTATTAATTGAAACTTTATTAGGACAGTTAAAACAAAACCATGTTAAACAAAAAAGAGGAATAAATGAATTAGGTACACTTTGGAAATGGATAGCAGGAACTCCAGATCATGACGATTTCATAAAGATAAATGATAGATTAAATGATCTAACGATAAATAACAACAAACAATTTACTACAAATTCAGAAATTTTTAAAGTAATAACAGAATTAACTGATACAGTAAATAATATAAAAAATGATAACACAGCCAGAAAAATCAAAAGAAGAAGAAATCAATACATTATACATGAACTACAAAATATAATAAATACAATAACATTTGGGAAAATCCAACAATTTTACATTTTGATGAATTAAAAAATATAACCTATTACCAACATGGTACAATGACCATTACAGACTTAATGGACATTTCAAAATTTAAAATAGCACAAAAAAGAGATATAATTATACTTTATATCAAATATCCTAAAATTGAACTAACATGTAAGTACTACGATGTAAGAGCCATAGCTCAATTAGATGGTAAGCTTATTATTGACCAGAACATAATATACTGTGATAATAAATTTTTTAATATTCAGAATTGTAAAACAGAAATTTCAAAAACCTATTGTAAACTAAATAAGAAAATCACATGTTTGTCAGAAATATTAAATAAAAAACAAGGAAAATGTAAAAAACTAAAAGAGAAAAATTTGAAAATAGAAGAAATAAAACCAGGAGCGATATTAGTTTCAGGAAAAAATATTGTAGATAATCAAACATTAAATGGAACATATTTAATAACATTTGTAAATTATACTGTAATAAATAATCAATCTTATGAAAATATTGAAATAAAAATTTGGAATTATTATAAAAATAACCACATTAATAATTTTGAAATATTAGATTATTTTGAAACAACCAATAAACTGTTAAAATTAGACAATATAAATATTTTAGCAGAACGGAACAAGAACTTAACAGTACATTCATATTTTTGGTATATAATTTTAATCTTGGGAATAATTTTCATATCTTACTTAATATCAAAATTAAAAAAATCTCGCGCAATTCCCAAACCAATCGAAAATGCGCAATTTCAAGAAATCACTTATAATGCTCTTTTAGATCAAATATATAAATTAACTCAAAATAATAGTGTCGGGGACGATTCATCTTAGGAAGGGGGGAGTTAATGACAGCCTCCACACAGCCACTTGACTATAACTGTAAACAATATTGAATCTTTACACTTTGTAGTTGGGTGGCCTCATAAAGATAAATAGAATTTGATATACTTTTTCCGTTCTCATTAGAATAACTGCTGAATATGAAATTATTGTAATTTGACTCTTTCGATAACTTTAAGTAAATAATAAGCAAATGTATAAATAAGAGTAACTGGTAAATAAATGTTAGATTTTGTCTCCGGCAATCCAGTCGATACCACGAGTTTTGTTTTTTCTGCGCGTTGGCAGAAATAAAATATATATATTTTTTTACAAATTCCCGCGATACGGGAATTAATTTGTACTCATATTACTCGTATATAGATTTCGGCTGTTCGGTTAGTTACTCTACATTTATTTCAATTATTGGTCTTCGTCGTCCTCAAATAAGAGCTTCGCTTCCGCTCATTAGATGTTTTTACTGTTTTCTTCACACTTTCGTCCGTCACTTGGTTCCTGAAGTTTTTGTCCGGTTAAGAGAGGGTTACGCTTATTGGAGGTGTCCGCAAGTGGAGGTTTCACTGCATATAAAGTGTTACTATCAAGGATGACTCCTTTCCTCCACGAAAATAATAAAATACCAACGCACCAATTCGGGTTTCGTGCTAAACATGGCACTTTACAGCAAGTAGAGTTACAACGAAATCAGGAAAGCATTCGAGCACAGAGAGTACTGTTCAGCTATTTTTCTAGATGTAGCTCAGGCGTTCAGTAAGGTCTGGCATAAAGGTCTTTTATTTAAAATCAAAAACGTTTTACCTTTCGAATCGCATAAAACTTTCTAGTCAGATATTCCAACAGTTACTAAAGTATTGATATCCACTTTCGCGGGTTACTTAGCTCTAGTAAGCCGTAACAAATGCCGCATCAGAGCACCAAGAATAATAGAGCAGCAATAAGCTTTAATCAAAGAATGGCTAGCCAACTGACGTATAAATATTATTGAGCAAAAGTGCAAGCATGTTATGTTCCCGTTAAGACCAGAAAGGAGTCGGACAGTTAAAATAAACAATGACCTAGTACCCCAAACGAATGAAGTAACTAATATTGGGATTAGGAGCAGCCAATTTAAATTGGCTTTTAAACACAAATTCTAAACGTAGCCTAGACAACAAAGTTCTGTTATACAATACAATCATTAAACCGATTTGGATGCATGGCATTCAACTGTGGGGTGCGACCTGTGCCACTAATATTGATATAATACAAAACTTTCAATAAAAATTGCTTAGAACAATCACATGTTCACCATGGTACATACTTAATGAAAACATTCATAAAGGTCTTGATATTCTTAGGATAAAGAAGGAGATAGAGCACAGCAGAACGAGATATATTTCTAAACTTCGCGAACATTTAAACTTATTGGCTAATGGCTTGGCAAATTTCTGAAATCAAACATGTTTAAAAAGAAGTGATCTACCGAGAGCAACGTTCTACCAAAAAACGCTCCACTACATTCTTGAGCTTCCTTAGTTTTAAATAGATTTAAGATTTGAGTAGATCCAATAAATAAAGAAATATTGAAAAAAAGTCAACCCTAAATGCACTAGATTTGCGCTAGATCCAGCAAGTGAATTAACTTTAAAATATTTCTGGTATTATCTTTCTTCGTCGGTCCATAAAATTTTAATTCACGCTCTCGATGTTATTCAATGTGCACCAGATTACTTTTGATCTCAGATTCTTTCATCACCAGTCAATGAAAACTATCACAGGAAAGTAAACGATTTTTATTAAAATCAGTTTTTTATTTAGTTGAGTAATATTCAAAAACCCCTTTTTTCGTTTATCAACTTTTTTATTTTAATTCAATTAATTAAAATTCGTTAACATCGGGGGTTGGCGGAGTGGCAAACGGCAGATTGCCTTTGTTTATTAACATCGCCAAAAACTGAAAAGATAAAACAGAAAAAGAATAACAAGTAAGGAAAGGCTAAGTTTGAATGCAAATTGCAAAAATGAAAGCCAGGGAAATACGAGTACTTCAAGGTGTAAAACCAATCATATAGGGTAAAATCAGCCGAATGTTCGAAAAAATGCCCCGGGTAGAACGTGTTGAAGATGAACCGGGTAAATAAATGCTGCAATCCATTTAACAAAACAAAAATCATAAAAAAGTCATAAAAAACTTAGTTTTAATAACAAAAAATCGCTCTCATGTTTTCAAAGATTTTAAATTATATGTGCAATTCATGTGAACGGACAATTTATTTTAGTCGAAAACCTGAAATTCTTGGTGAATGCATGTCCTGAAATCAACAATCCTGAAGAGTCGAATGATGTGATCGAAGATGACGAAGGAAATGATCGCACTTTTCAATGCAAACCGGTAACAAATTAAAAATTTATAAGATTAATAAATTATTAACGGTAATTGGTGAACCTCCAATCAAAATCAAGAGAGTCTCGAGTGATAAAGAATGTCAAACAGTTTTAACAAATGTTGTGAGGAAATTTAATATTATCTAGCAATATAAATAATGAAATAGGTTCAAAAAGAGCTTTTGCTTAATAACTTTAAATCTGCTTTTAATGATAAAATTAGTAGAGCTGATAAAATTCAGGTTTTGACTACGCTTCCTACAGATTGGTCGATGAAAATGATAAGAAGAGAGTTTAAAGTTTCCAAACGCATGGCGACAACAGCAAAAAAAAAAAAAATAAGACAAGAACGAAGCTTCGCATCGCAGCCTAAAAGTAAAAAGGAAAATCTTTAAACACTGAAACCCTCGATCATATTGAAGCTTTCTATCTATCAGATGACGTCAGCCGCGTTATGCCTGGTATGAAGGATTATGTTTCGGTAATTGAGAGTGGGAAGAAAATCCAGAAACGAAACCGATTATAATTATATAATGTTCATGAAATACACAAAAAATTTACTGACGCTTGTACTGACAAAGTCCTGAAATTGAACTATCAAAATTTCAACCACTCCGACCTCGAGAATGTATATTTGCCTCCAAAAGTGGGACTCATAATGTGTGTGTGTGTAAAATCCATCAAAATTTTAAATTGCAATTAACTGGATTTAAAAATGATTTAAAAAAAGCTGAAGCTAAAAAAATGATTTAAAAGCTCTGTTTGCCAAGAGTTTGCATCAATGTGTTACTTTTCTGAGTGTACTAAGTGTCCAGGAGCTGAGAATATTATAAATAAATTGGAACTATTGCTTAACGACCACGAAGTAAATGAAATTACATACAGCCAATGGAAATATACTGATAGGTAAAAAAAATTTCAGTCAATTGCTCATCTTTTCTTTTAAAATTCATTTAAAAAATTAATTAAAATTCATTTTTTATTTTTTAGAATTGAAATCATTAAAGAAACGAAAACAAAAGAAGATTTCTTTTATTGATTTAAGACAAAAATGGGCTGAATTATTAAGACATGACTTTCTTGCATGATCGCAAGTGTCATATTTTACTGACAAGAAGGAATCTGTTTAGGATGGAGAATTTATTGTTTGCCTTGATTTTTCTGAAAATTATACATTTTCTGTTCAAAATGCCATCTAATCTCATCATTGGAGTAACAGTCAGGCTATAATTCATCCTTACGTTGTGTATTATAGAGAAAATGAAGAAATTAAACTTAAAAACTACGTCGTTATTTCGGAAAAAGTTAGTCACGACGCGAGCTCTCTTCACCTTTTTAATTTTAAACTTATTGAATTTCTAAAAAATAAGTTTGGAGCAGATAAGATACAAAATTTGCCTACTTTTCGGACGGAGCTGCTTCTCAGTACAAAAATAAATATATTTTCGTGAATTTTATAAATTTATAAATCATAAAAAGGACTTTAACGTGAATGCGGAATTGAATTTTTTTGCGACTTCTCACGGGAAAGAGGCGTGTGATGGTTTAGCAGGAAGTTTTAAAAGGCAAGCTTTTCGTGCAAGTCTTCAACGGGAAAGCGATAATCATATAACCAATGCAACTTCATTACTTGTATGGAGTAAGAATGCATTTAAAAAAAATTAGCTTTGGTTTTTGCTCCCAAGAAGATCACGATTTCCATGAGAAGAAGTTCAAATCTCGTCATGACCAATGTGTAACTATAAAAAATACACGCCAATATCACCATTACAGAGCTGTTATAATATATCACTCGAGTGCAAAGTTTTCTCAAAAGCCCTTAAAATCGTTACCAATTAAGTCTAAAACAAAAAGAAATGAACCAATTAGTATGAGTTATAAAATTAATTTAAATAATTTAAAAATTATTTAACTTCTTTGATTATGATTTATTATCTCTGTCATTTGTTTAAATAATATTAACCATAAAATAACGATATTTTTAATTAAAACAGTAACTATTATTACTTACTTATAATTACGGAGTAAATCTAAAGGTAAGTCAATGATACGCGGCAGCACGCTATACCGGCAGCGCTGACCGCCCGTCTTAAAAAATTTTTTTTTGCTTAATCTAATTGCGATCAGTCAAATTTTTTCGCGGATTTCGTGACTTGAATGTTTATTGCAAAATACTGAAAAAAAAAAAATATTTTTTGAGGGAGAAGTCATTAAAATGTTCATTTGTTAACTTAAAAGTTAATAAACAATATGAAAAAATAAAAACAATTAAAATTCATGCATATTTTCTGAAAGAACAAGTATTGAACTATAACTCCTGAAAATTTTATCAAAAAATCGCCAATGGTTTTCTAGCAACTGTTTTTGAGAGTATAAAAACGAGTTATAATAAACAGGTACATAAAAGCGCAATCAAAAATATACAGCGGTAGCACTAAAATTTTAACAAATAAATTAAACACGTAAGTAAGCATTACCGTTTTCTTTAAACATATTAAAATCAAGTAAATAAGGGCCGAATTTTTAATTTTTTTCTCGTATTTATTTTTACGAAAAGTTCTTTCAAAAACAAAATTTAAAAAAAAGGGTTCCCAAAAGTCAATTTCTACAAAAGTTATGGCTATTTGAAAATAAAAAAGCCATTTTTTTGAAAAATTCATAACTTTCAAAAAAGTTGGACAAAAAATTTTTAAAAAATTCTCAAAAATGTTTTTCAAAGGGTTGAAAAGGATGGATAAGTTTCAGCAAAATCTAAAGGGGTCGGGTTCAAAAGTGGTCGATTTGGTATGGAATACCCCATATACTATATACATATAACTCTATGCTTGCAGACACATTGGGTCCGTTAGAAAATAATTATACGTATTATATGGAATTTAGGGTAGTATCTCACACATTTTCCAATATTTTCCATCAAAAGTGAACTATAGGTACTGGAGTCAAAATAATTGGATTTGAACTATTTTTCGTCATTAGATGACGTACACTAAAGGCATTATTCGTGCAAAGTTTAATCTTGTTATATTAATTGCTTCTTGATTTGTGTACTCGCATTTAATGTCACTGTCGTATTTATTGATTTATTGCGCTTTTAGTAGTTTTTAGCAGTACCGTTATATGAGGAGTGGGCGGGGTTATCTTCCGATTTCATCCAACACTGTCGGTTGGAGTTCTTAAAACATTTACGATTAGCAAATTTTGTTATTGTAGCTTTATTGATTTAGAAAATATGTACATAAAACTTAGTAGAAGACGGGCCCACTTTTAAAAAAAATTTTACTCACCTACGATCATCTGTGCGTTTGAGACCAAACCGGACAAAATTATTCAAAGTGATTTTATTAATGAAAATAAATAAAAATGCATGATTGAATATAAAGTAATAATGCAATATATTGAAATTAAACAAATAAGGAAGGTCTAGGTTCGGGTGCAGCCGATCATTTGATTATTTGAGTAGGGGGTAGTATCGACTAGATTCTCTCTATTATTCCTCATCCCATATACTACTAATATTACACATACTCAAAAAAACTTTGCCTCGGTTTCATTAAGGTACCTTACGTACAATCACCAATCATTTGGAGCAAGGTCAAGTGGATGTTCGAAAGTCTTGGTAATAGTTACTATATATGGAGGAGTGTCAAGTTTTCGCCCAATTGTATCTATATTAGGCGCAAAGATACACTGTTATCGATAAAACATGTTCGGCAATTTTCATTGATATGACTCAAATATTGTCGGATATATCCAGAATGAAGTGATCTAGAAGTTCGAAAATCTTTATATTAGGTATATGGGGCTCAGAGAAGTGTTGACCCGATTCAACCCATTTTTTATACAAAGGGCTGTTGTCATAAAAGTATTCTGTGTGGATGTCAATTTCATATAGTACACATTGAACGATAGTCAAAAGTCAAATATAGGTACCAGGGTCCACATATTCGGTTCCTAGGGGCTTGAACAGTTTTGGTTAGATTTGGATAATTTTTGGTCAAAAGGTGGCATTCTTTAAGGGAATTATTACCGCAAAATTTGATTTCGTTAATTAAATCTTGATTTGTGTACTGGAAAGTCAAGAATCAAATAGAATTTTAAATTGCGTTATATTGGAAGTAGAAGTGATTGTAGTCCGATTTCGCTCACACTGCGACATAGAAATATTAAAAGAATATCACACACTAAATTTAGTTGAAATCGGTCTGTCGGGTTAAGAGAATTTTCACACCGGCTCCCTTATACCGTCCAAGGTGCTATACCAAGGTTGATTACCAAGTTCCAATATCCTGAACATATCTAGGAGCCAGCTGGACGCGATTGAGGTGAAGTCCACGTAGTGCAATGTCTTGTATAGAGCGCTAAAAGGAGGCGGAATTTGTTACGAAGAAGGTTGGCCATTTCCTTAATCCTTATGTGGTTGATCACTCTCAGAAGTAGCTTGGCATCCAGCTGCCTGCAGCCAATGCTGTTCTCTCCCCACTCTCTCCTCCAACATTTCTGATTCATTTATTTAATCACGAAAAAATGGCGACACAACTGAAAATTGACAAAAAAATATCAAGAATCTGCGGCCGACAAAAAAAAAAAACGCGAAAATTTCTGCGTGAAAACGTGCGAAGAATACTTCCGGCCTGGTGTTGCTGCACATGACATCGAAGTCATTGCAGAAGAAGTTCTCAAAAGATTTTCAAAACTTGATTCATATCGTTTTGTTTTGTGAATTCTTTCTATTCAATAAATTACCCGACTTCAGTATTATACATTGCAATGAAATGCATACATATGTGACTAGCAAGTCCACGATTGATAATGTTTTAATCAATTTAGTAGGATTTGATATTAGAAGGTCGATTTGAAATTTTTCCACCATGATATTAAACTGTACAAATACTAATATTTCCAGTATAATAACCTTCAGGTTTCAAAGCGGCTATTGCCTTGTAATACATTCTACCACTAAAAGCAATTTAACCTCATGCGTTGAGATCGCCTTTGGTGGCGCTTACCTCTCCCTAAGTATAGTGACACACTGGTTGTGATGGTTGCGATGGTGATTGAGTTCTGCGCACTGACGTATAGCAAAGGTATCTGCTTGAAAAATGTTCGGAAAAGGTCCCTTTGGTATGCGGTCCCGTAATGCCTGATCCAATGCCTTCCGGTGTTTTCTAGCCCTCAGTGTAACAGTAAATAGTGCTGCCCCTCAGCATTATGTAGAGCGTAGAGTCATTCAACTGCTGAGAGTATTTCTAAACTTCTTTGTAAAGTTAATCCTATTTGTAACGCCATCGCTTTCGTCGGAGTCCTCTGCTACCAATAGTAGAATGGTATATTTCGCTACCTGCTTGATCACTAGATGCACCGATGTGAGCTCCAGCATGACTTGTAGTGCTGTAGTGGTGAAAGTGCGCATGGTCTTAGAAGCACGGATACAGGTGAGATTTTGCAGCTTCGGTAGTTGCCATAAATGCCGAAGCAACCGCTCCATAAGTGACAATAGGCCTTACGATCATGATATGCAGCCATCTTCTGATACCTGGCTTGCAGCCCTAGGATCTGCGGGCTATGCGTCTGTATGTCATATGTGCATTGGTGGCTTTGAACAGCGTTAAATCCAAATGCTTTCTCCACCATAGGGTTGACATAATAGTGTTATCATAATCGATGCTATTGATAGCGAAGTTAGGCACTCTTTAATCAGCCCTGAACGCACGTTTAATGAGATCAAGGCTAGTGTCGCCTCCCTACTATCTGAGGAGATGGTCACTTTTCTGACGTTCTTCGTAGCCGCTCTGCTATCTGAGTAGATGGTTAGTTCTCTGACTTCAGCCTGGAAGATACTGCAATAGTCAGGAAGTCTGAAACTGCAAGCTTCCTCGTCGGCATATGGGCAGAAAGGGAGCCACCAGATTTGGTTAGGCGACTTCATGATCCAGATGATCCCTATGCAGTCAAGAGTGTGAAGATATCCGATTGTTCAAATATGCATTCTTTTGAAATCCCAGATTTTCTGAGTCTAATAGCAAGGATGGCGGAAATACAACTCCGGCGATGTCCACGGGCTTTATGTTCAAAATGGCGTTAAGTTCCATAGTTGGAGTGGACCACACATAGTGATGAGCGCAGCCGTTAAACGCTTTCAACTTTCTTTGCAAACCCACCGAATTAAAACTCTATAGAACATAATGGGCTTAACTATAGTGTTATAGAGCCAGAAGATCACTTTCGATGAGAGAACCCACATACTGGCGGCAGCAGTGCAACCGGGATCTTATATCTTCTAGTGAATAAAACCTTTTCGGTTTTACTTCGATTGATATACCCCTGCTCCAATTCGTATACGGTACTAAGGAGTACCCATGAGTTTTGCTACATCGTCTGCATGGACGCTCACCCGACAGCCACGATCCTTGAGTGTTTTGAGCAGGTCGTTAACAACCAGGATCCATAAAGAGGAGAGGACTTCCACCCTTTGGGGTACCCTTACACACATTTCTTCGCTCGCTTCGTGTCAATCACTCTTCCACACAGAAGACCGAGAATGAGGTGTTTGAGGTTTTATTCCACCCCAAGACTGTCTAAGTAACAACGACTAGCTCTGGCAGGATGTTGTTGAAAGCTTCCTTGATATCAAGGAAGGTCCCACAGAGAAATCCTTAAGCCTAATGGCTTCCTCCAGCCATGACATGATTGGATACAGAGCAATATCCACTGACTTGCCTTTATGATAAGCATGTTCTGATAGATAGTCGCTCGGAATATGCCTTATATACCAGTTTATCAGTCTTTCCAGAGTTTTAAGTAGGAGGGAGCCTGAAATCCTTGACCGTAACATAGGAGCCCTTGCCAGCATTCAGGGTTAACGTAACTGTGACTCGTCTCCAGGCCTCCGGGATGTAGTGCGCATAGATAGGTGCCAACCAACTGCATGACACCATGCAGCCTGTTGCAGCTGCGCTAGTATGATGCCGGTGTGTGTCTTCACTGCTGGGACCTGCTTCCCATTTACACCCTTGAGATAACCCTGGGAAACGGGGTTTATGGCGAGAATACGCGTGAACTAAGAGGACTCGTGACGGTGCTCAACTTTTTCGCAGAAACTCTTCCACGAGGTCTTGTTGCCTCTCTTAGCTCGGACTTGTATATGCAAGTCCTGTTTTATACAACGCCCGGTTGTCAGTTGACCCACTCTTACGGGTCCTGTATAATAAACGACTTCAGGACGCCCTGATATTCGAGACTTCAGTAGTCCACTAGAGAGGTTTCCTTCCGCTCTTCGGTAGTTTAAAATCAGTTCAGCCTCCACTTAAAATCAGTGCAGCGATCCCGTACGAGGCCAGGGTGACATCAAGAACCTCCTTCCTGCCTGCCGTCACAAATGTAGGAAAGTTTCCCCTATTACAAGTAAACAAATTTTCGCTAACCACGAAATCAAAAAGCGATTCCTTTCCGTTATTAATGTCCGAGCTACCCCAATCGCGTCGGAAGCAATGATGACACCGTTTCCTCTTTGTGACGCCTCAGCCAAAGTCTTCGTCAACAACAAGGGAGGTGTTTCCAACTCATCGTCGTGCAAAATGTATGCAGAAATTAATCAGAGATCACACTCCAATTTTACCGTCACTACGACAGCGTTGCTGAAATTAGGTGAAATAAATGCCGTTAATTGTTTCTAGCTGTGCCGTTAGTCGGCAGCAGCTTATGGCTATTCGTCCTCAATACAGATATGTCGTTACTGGTCTACCCGTATTGCTCTAGACGAAGCAGTATAATTGAAGGAGTTCACTTTCCCGTGTTGGAGGTTAATCTGTAGGAATTTTATCGTTCAGACTCTCCTCGAGAAACTTTGGTTCAGCGCCCATATCGTGCTCGACCCGCACCTTCAAACGGTTGCTGAAGGCTGAAGACGGATGCGCCGATTGACGAACCACCCCCAGCTTTCGTCGTCTAAAACCTCTGCCATACTTGGGGTCCGACATCGGGTTGCAATGCAACTCCACATTCAACTGACAAAGTACCAGTTCTTTCCGCATTTGACTGTCGTGGCAGCTTCCCACCATACATCGGCTCCATAAGTGATACAGGACATTCGAGACTCCAATCACTCCTCAAAATGAGTCGTATTTTGCCTATGGTTGACTCCCGTCGCTTTTTTATGTTCGCTAAATGGACAGTCATAACTTCGAAGTCGTATATAATTTCGTCTATCTTGGAACCAGTATTAACACAAACAACAATGTCAAGCTTGAAATTCGACGCAAAATAATTCTTCCCAACAGGTGCTACTTCGTACTGAGGAGGCTATTGAGAAGTTAAGTTTTTTTTCTGCGAACAAAGACAAAACACTATAAATCACTCATTATTCTCGTCCAGCTAAATAGGACAGTGGCATGAATGATGACAACATCTAATAAATCGACGTTACGAATTTTCGAGAGAAAGGTTTTGAGGAAGATTTTTGGTCCTTTGCGTTCGATGGAACGATGAACTGCATGAGTTATACGACGACATTGACTTAGTTCTGCAAATTAAGAGACAGCGGTTACGTTGGCTAAGTCATATGTGTTGTGGGTGAAACCGCTTCATTTTAACTCGAGTATGTTGATCACAATTTTTGAAATTTTGAATGCACAATAAGTGTCGCATTATCTAACAATGGAACAAAAACAGATTCGAATTTCGAAATTCGTGTGAGGTGGGTTGTTCGGCTTCGAAACGAGTTCATATTCGGAAATCGGCCAAGAAGGTTATGGCATCAGGTTTTTGGGTTGTGGGAGGAGTTTTGTTTGTGGTAGAACAATTAATTCTGAAAATCATTGCTTTCCTTTAGGCCAGTTGAAGGGAAAAGTTCGTGAAAAAGACCCGGTTTGCAGAAGAAAAAAATATCTTTTCATCAGGACAATGCACCGTGTCACGAGAGCATAAATAATATTACATTGTAACGTTTATTACAACATGGCAACATCATGTCAGCAAGTCAGCTGCGCCTGGCTCACAAGCTACGCTGAAACGAATACAACACAAAACGAAACAAGGAATACATAAGCAACCGTTAGGCTTGAGGACGCCGGCGGTTAGTACTATATATGTATATACTACGCATCATAAGAACAGTTCTCTTCTCCTGCTGATAGCCACCGTTAGCACATCACCACCACAAAAAATTATGCGTGGCAAGCGTTTTTCATCAAATAAAAAGGTCATAACGGCTGTTGAAACGTTTTTTGCGCCCCCTGATGGCGCCAACTATATGTCGACTGGTGCGTTAGAATCTGCTATCTTTATCGATTGTCCAGTGAGAATTTCATGACATTTCATTGACTAGTGAAAGTGAAGTTATTGCGTTTTAAGTGTGTTTACTTACTTGGTTTGGAGCCTTTTCCAGACGTACAAGTACTGCGACACCTTTGACTTTCGTGGGTAACCACTTTTGAACGTATGTATGTGCCAATGAAAATTATCAGCAACCACTTTTGAACGTATATATGTGAAAATGAAAATTTATCCGCAACCACTTTTGAACGAATATGTGTGAAAATGAAAACTTATCCGCAACCACTTGTGGCTTAGATTTTGAAAAACTGAAAACACTTTTATGCGTTTTTATGAAGAATGTTGGAGAACCCCTTTGTGTCCTTGTACTTGCAAATCTGAAGACACTTTTATGCGCCTTTAGTTGAAATATTGGAAAACACTTTTATGCGGTTTATTTGAAATATTGGAAAACACCTTTGCGCACTTGTACTTGCAAATCTGAAGACACTTTTATGCGCTTTTAGTTGAAATATTGGAAAACACTTTTGCGCACTTTTACTTGCAAATCTGAAGACATTTTTATGCGCTTTTAGTTGAAATATTGGAAAACACTTTTATTCGGTTTTATTAGAAATATCGGAAAACACTTTTATTCGGTTTTATTAGAAATATCGGAAAATACTTTTGCGCACTTGTACTTGCAAATCTGAAGACACTTTTATGCGCGGCGGTAACTCATCTAGCCATTCCGGGCCCCCTTGGCGAATATTAGCCTAGCAGTCGCTGTAGTTGCTGCAGCGTGGCAGCAACACTGCTGAGGCCAGTGGAGCGGGGGTATGACGACCGAGGCTGTCGACGCCGTGATGATACCTCATTTCGCCTCGATATGGTTGGAGGAGGGGCTATTAGTCTCCTTTGCCGACCCGGACGACTGGTCTGCTGCGATCTGCCCGCGGAGCGTTGGCGCATGAAGGCCCGGTTTGGGGCACGATGCAGCATAGTATGGTGTGCCCGGTTGCACAGTTGGCAGAGGGTGACAGACGTACACTCCCGTGTTTGGTGTGCCGTCGCCAAATAATTCAGGCAGTGTCCGTGAGCCAGAGCAACCTTCTGGTGTTGTAAGGGCTGCATGCCACGGAAAATGCTGCAATGTTGTAGCCGATGAGAGCGCCGGCACAGGGGACATCGATTGCGCGGAGGCTCCGCGGCTGGTGTTGAGGGGGGTGGTAGCGGTCGCGTACCACTACGAGGAGCGGTTGCAGGAGGCCTTGCCGCTGGGCTTCGTGGCGCTGGAGCTGCCCCAGGGCGTGGCGCAGTAACGGTGGACCTCACTGTTGGCGTTGGCACGCTGGGCATATCCACATCCATATTGATCTGTATAAAGAAGTTATAATAAATAATCGATTAACGATTTGATTTAATTTTGCTTGCGGGATTATCGATTAATTATTTGATTTTAATTTTGTTTGCGGGATTATCGATTAATAATTTGATTTTTTAAATCTGGTTTGCGGGATTATCGACAGGTTTTTCATTATATGCGATTTCGTTACTGTATGGCAGAGAACATAGTTTCACGAGTTCTTGTTAACATACCGCTTTGAGTGCGGAGATCAACAACTCGCAAATGACCGTCAGAACCGTAGTGTAGGTTCTCTATGCGCCCGAGCCGCCATTCGGTAGGGGGCAGACACTCATCATGGATGATGACACAATCTCCAAGCTTTGGTGCCTTTTTTGGACTCTTCCACCTGTACCTTTTATGAAGGTCCTTTATATATTCCTCCTTCCATCGGCGGCTGAAATCGTGATGAAGAATTTTTATTCTCTCCCATTGATTTAATAAGGATAGCGACCTCACGCCTGGCTCAGGTGTGGCCAGAATGGGTGCTCCTTTGAGAAAATGCCCTGGTGTTAGGGCTGTGAAGTCAGAGGGATCTTGCGAGAGGGTTGTGAGTGGCCGTGTGAATTGAGAACGGTTTCAATTCTCACTAACAGTGTGGTGAACTGTTCATAGTTAAATTTGTAGTTTCCAGCTACTTTTTTGAAGTGGGATTTAAAGCTCTTTACTGCTGATTCCCATAAACCACCCATGTGAGGAGCGCTTGGGGGGATAAATTGCCAGTTAATACCTTGGGGATCATACCTTTGTACAACCTCTGGTGAGACTTGTTTGATAAATTCCACAAACTCCTTCTCAGTGGCTCCTTGGGCTCCAATGAAGGTTTTACCATTATCGCTCATCAGTTTTGAAGGGAAGCCGCGTCGTCCGACGAAGCGAGCGAATGCCGCGAGGAAAGCCTCCTTTGTCAGATTCGTGCACAGCTCGAGGTGCACTGATTTTGTCGTAAAACAGACAAAGACAGCCACATAGCCTTTCATTAGAGTGGGGGACCTTAGCATGGACGTCTTTATCTGAAAAGGCCCAGCAAAATCGACACCTGTAACTGTGAAAGGCAGAGCGAAGTTGCAGCGTTCCGGGGGAAGTGCTGCCATAATCTGTGTTCGCAACTTCTGCTTGTGCATAGTGCAGATCTTGCACATGAAAATGCATTTCTTTATTTGGGGCTTAAGACGGGGAATATAGAACTCTTGACGGACTATATGCTGCATTAGGCGATGTTCCGCGTGAAGCATGAGTAAGTGGATATAATTGAGGAGCAATGTGGCAAGTTGGGATTTCTCTGCTATAATTAGAGGGTGGCGTTCGTTGTATGTCAGGCTTGAGTTAGCAAAGCCTACCATTCGCACGAAGCAAACCTTTCGTGTCCAAGAATGGGTTAAGAACCAAGATTGAACTCCTTTTATCAATGGGTTTTGATTCTCTTAATAATGAGATATCGCGGCTGAAGTAACGCATTTGAGTGGATGCGATTAGTGCGACCTTTGCCCTTTGGAGTTCTAGGTGCGTTAACGTATCGCATTGGTTAGCTTCTGGGTGAATTCCCTTAAATTTAATTTTGAGTCGGTGTACGATTTTTAGCATGTAGGCGATAACTCGAAAGACACGAGGGAACGATGAAAATCGCTCAAGGATGTCATTATCATCCAATGTTGCGTGAAAGCAGTCCATTTTTCGACTTTCTGGGGCAATTATATTGCGCATGGGCGATTTTGGCCAAGAATCGGGAGATTCTGTTAACCATCGGGGGCCATTCCACCAGAGGGTGGTGGTGGCAAGGTGCAGCGGCTGGCACCCTCTTGTACCTAAATCGGCAGGATTGTCAGCACTGGCTACGTGTCGCCAAGTGGCTGACTCCACTAGGTCAAGTATTTGTGACGTACGATTAGAAATGTACGTTTTCCATGCGTGTGGAGGTTTTTCCAAACGGGCTAGAACGATTTCAGAAACGGACCAGAGATGCAATCGGTATTTCTTCATGTTTAAGTGGGTCTGCACCATGGAAACCAATTTGGGGAGTATTAGGGCGCCACAGAGCTCAAGTCGAGGTAAACTTAGCGTTTTTAGAGGAGCCACCTTAGCTTAAGCTACTAATAAGTGGCTTGTGGTCGCGTTATCGCTTTGAGTGCGCACATATAAGGTGGCACAGTATGCCTTCTCAGAGGCGTCACAGAAGCCGTGTAATTCGACTTTGTGTTCGGGGGAGTAGTTTACGCACCGTGGGATTTGTATTTTTTACATATTGTTTAGATTGCTCCCGAACTGTGACAACTTTTCTAAACGAAGTGGTTTTACTTGTTCGTCCCAATCGGTCCCATCTAGCCATAATTCTTGTATCAGGATTTTAGCTTGTATCATAATTGGTGAAAGCCATCCTGCGGGGTCGAAAAGTTTTGCCACAGAGGATAGAATTTGGCGTTTTGTACTGGCGGATAGTGCGGATATGGACTCAGTCGTGTATGAGAACTGGTCCGATATCGCATTCCATTGGATGCCGAGTTTTTGTTGTACTTTTCTTTTCGAAAATAAGGAAATTAGTGTCCAACAAATTTTCTTTTGGTATATTTTTTAATATAGTTGGGTGATTTGCCGTAATCTTTTTTAATGGAAACCCTGCGGATTTGAGGGCTTGGATTACTTGTGATAATGATTCGTATGCTTGTGGAAGACTGTGACTTCCAGACAGAATATCGTCTACATACGTTTGGGTTTTTAACACCTGGGTTGCCAGAGGAAATTCTGACTTGGTGTTTTCACCCAATTCATGGAGTGTTCGAATGGCTTAGTATGGGGCACAGTTAACGCCAAAGGTAACTGTTTTTAACTTAAAGTCGCGTAGTGGACTAGTGGGTGATTTTCTGAAAATAATTCGTTGAAAATCCTGATCGTCTTGATGTACGACTATTTGTCTATACATTTTCTCGACGTCCCCGTTGACTACGTATTTGAAGATACGCCAATTTAAGATAAGCAGCATTAGGTCTGGCTGAAGCGTGGGTCCCGTAAATAAAATGTCATTTAGGGAATTTCCCGAACTAGTGGACCTTGACGCATTGAAGACAACTCTCACCTTGTGGTTTTTTGTCTGGTTTTATCACTGCATGATGGGGCAAATAAAACGAGTAGTATTTACCTTGTATGAGTTTTTCGTCAGCGGTGACTTCCTCCATATGGTCTAAATGGAGGTATTCTTCTACGACCCTATCATATTCTGCTTTCAGCTCGCCTTTTTTTTGTAGGTTTTTTTCCATACTTAAAAACTGTTGGATAGCAGAGGTGCAGGAATGACCTAAGGCGAGTGTACGGGGAAATTCTGGCTTTCGTGGTAGTCGTACGACGTACCGGCCATCTTCTGATCGAGTAGTTGTGGTTTTATAAAAATCCTCACAATACCGATCTTCAGGAGTTGTGATTGATACGGGGGGAGTTCCTCTAACTCCCAAAACTTTCTTAGTTGCGAATTGAGGTATTCGTTAGAGATTTCCTCAACCTTAGCTGTCATCGTGGCAACTGGTTCGGCAACTAGTCCACTTAGGACCCATCCAAAAATGGTATTTTGCGTCAGAAGTGTTTTTGTAATTTTCTCAATACTTTCGAGTATTATCTGTGGTATGAGATCGCTGCCTAATAGAAGATCTATTTGAGCGGGGGTGTTGCAGTAGGGGTCTGCTAACTTGAGGTGTGAAACCTTTTGCAACTGCTTGCTATTTATATGATAGCTTGGAAGCATGTTTGTTAATTGCGGTAAGACAATAGCTTCTGCTTGAATGCGCTTATCCGCTTGGGGGGAAATTAGGGTAATGGGGCAGATTCTATTGGAGTTTTGGACTACTCTTCCGCCCATTCCCGTAATTTCAAAATTGGCTAATTTTATAGGCAGTTGTAGCCTATTTTGTGCCCCAGACGCAATAAATGATCGTTGCGATCCTTGGTCTATTAAGGCCCTGAGTTTAAACAGTTCTCCTCGGTGCTCGATGGAGATCACTGCTGTGGGTAGTAGTACCCTACTTTGATCTTCGCTGTGTAGCGTCTGAGTTTTTAAAGACTTTGAGCAGCATGGTGCTTCTTGGCAGTTTTCTGAATTTGTTGTTGCAACTAAACCTGTTGCTCTTTTTATGTTTGTGCTGCTGGGGGTGAGCTGGAACAATTAGTAATGTGTAACATCGAGTGATGTCGTTTATGGCAATAAACGCAATTAACTAAGCTTCTATTAAGGTCATGGGAAATACCTTTTGGTTTAATTATCTTTTTATCAACTCTTTCTGCGATTTCATACTGGGTAGTTAGGAAATCTTGCATTTGCTGCCACGTGGGGCATTTTTTCCTTGATGAGAGAGATTGTTCCCATAGCAATAACGATTTTTCTGATAATGCGGCGGTGCATATATTTATCAGAATTGGGCCCCAATTGTCTGTGGGAATATTTTGTGTCGCTAAAACCGACAAACAGTTGGAAACAGTGGATTGAAGTTTCATATATTCTTCACTTGTTTCCTTTTGAATTTTGGGCAAATTCATTAATATCGTTATTTGCTTATCTACCAGTATTCGTTCGTTTTCGTACCTTGATCTCAGAGCTTCCCAAGCCAAAGGGAAATTGTCGTCATTTAATGTGAACTGTTTTACGATGACGCCTGCTTGACCTTTTGTTTTGTATCTGAGGTGATACAACTTTTGAGCATTTGATAATTTCGGATGGTTTATGTAAACAGCTGTGAACATGTCCCGGAAGGACGGCCATTGTTCATAACCACCATGAAAAATTTCAGTGTCGCATGCGGGCACCTTAAGGTGGATACCCGAACTTGCCTCTTGATTTTGAATTTGTGGCATCTCTACTCTCGGAGGTGGAGTAGGTGCAACTGCTTTAATTAATTTTAGCTGATCTGCGATCATAATTTTTGTGTCTTAATACTGGTCTAAGCAGTTTTCAAATTTGGCGTAGGCAGAAGATTTAAAGTTCTCTGGTAGATCTGAATCGTCAGTATCTACAATTACGTCATATGCAGTCTGGAGACGTGTCCAAAAATTTTCAATGGCTTTTTATTTCTAGCCCGATTCCGAATTTTCTTGAATAGGCGAAGAAGCAAATCGATTGCAATATTTTATTAGACAATCACTCTCGGCAATGAATTTATAGTATGATATGTCTTTCCCCCTTTTTTGTTTCGTAGCACCTTGCTTCGAGCGTGTAGCTTCTGCAGGTGTACAAGGGCTCTTTTCGTCAGAAATCATTTTTGGGACCTTTAGCAGCTGAGTGAGTTTAAGCTCTTTTGAGTCTGAGCTCATTTAGAAGATGAAGTGAATAATAAAAATGTCCCAGTAACTTAAATAATCGAAGTATGTATATACATATGTAAATGGTTTCGCACCAAGTATATGTAATATGTCGCAAAAAGACTCTTTGTAAGTAGAGCTGCAAAGAAAATCGATAGACCTGTAATTTTTTGTTTTTATATACTGAAATTATTTGGTGAATGCCAAGTTAAAGTTCGTATATGTATGATTGGCCGCAAACCCTTTATGTAAATAAGAGTTTTGAATTAAATTAATAAACAGAAACGCTTTTAATCGCTGTATGCTTATGTATCCCGAAAACTCTTTTGAGTTAAATAAGAGTTGTTTTCCGAGTATTCAATTTAATTTCGCTTTAATTTTCCAAAAATTTTTTTTGTATTGACCGCAAAAAGTTTTGTATGTATGTCCGTAAGTCTTATAGGGTATACCTATAAGTGTGTTTTTTTTTGTTTTGTTTGTTATGTGTCAATGAGAGCTCGTTTTAGAGATAACTGCACTCTGTACGAATGTATGTATGCACATATGTATCACGTTTTGATTGCGTACCACCATTTTTGTGCAATGCAATTGATAAAGCACTTGTTTGCTCGAAGTGGGAGTAGTGGTACCGGGCCTTTTAGCTACACCTGGAAGCCGAGGACATCAAAGATCCTATTAAAAGAAAAAATAAACTGTTGCATTTAGGAGGGATGCAGCTTCAAGAGGTTATCTACAATATACCTGGCGCGTTAATAGAACCTGAAGAGAAGGAAGATGTGTTTAAGCATTTAGTAGAAAAATTGCAGCAATATTTCTCTCCTAAAAGGAACTCCATTTTTCAACGTCACTTATTTCGATCTTTGAAACCTGAGGTGGGGGAAAACTTGAATAAATTTATTCTTAGGCTAAGAAACCAAGCCGCTAAGTGCCAGTTTGGTGAAACAAAAAACGAAATAATTGAAATTAACTTGAAAGACAAGCTCATAGACACAGCCCCTACTGAGCTTAAGAAACGCGTATTATAAAAGGAGCATTCTCTAGATGAAATAATTGAGATGTGCTTGGTATATGAGCAAATTAAAACACAATCAGAGACTATGATATTGCCGTCGCAATCTGAAAGCGTAAACAAAATTACACAAGCCGTCGTAAATAAGGAAAGGGAGGCAGAGTGCGGTAGATGTGGTCGAAAGGGGCATTTGAGTAGCAGCGCTGGGTGTCCAGCCAAAAATGTGAGATGTAATAAGTGTAACTTTATAGGGCATTTTGCTAAAATGTGTAAGACAAGGGCTCGTAAACGGAAACAGAATGATGAAATAACTGATAAGGTAAAAAGGAGGAAAAATTATGCATCCAAAGTCCACTATGTTGCAGGGGATTACAAATCTGATGACGAGCATGATACACTTAACGAATATAATTGTTTTAAAGTATCAGACAACCTCAATGAAGATCTAAATGAGCTAATAGATTATTTCATTGGTGGTAAAAAATTTCGATGCTAATTGACTCTGGTTCACGCTTTAATCTTCTCACAGAAAATGACTGGAAAAGTCTGTGTAGTAAAAATGCCACAGTATGGAATATTCGTAGTGAGTCAGATGTTCAATTCCGGGCATACGCGGGAAAAGACCTGCTGAGAGTAAAACTTGTATTTGAGTCTGTTATTGGTATTGATTTGAATTCTAATGTGATTTCTTCATTCTATGTTATTGAGAATGGCAGACAATCACTGTTGGGTAGAGATACGGCCATAAAACTAAGGGTTTTTAAGCTAGGCATCGAGGTAAACGCGCTTGAAAATCGGGTTCCTTTTCCGAAAGTAAAGGGAATACAGATATCCTTGACCATTGACAAGTCAGTTAGACCAGTACAACCACCGCTTAGGCGAATTCCATCTGCGGTAGAGGAAAAGGTTGACCAGAATTTAAAAGAAGCGTTAGCACAAGATATTATCGAGTCAGTAACGGGGTCAAGTGCATGGATTTCACCCATAGTAATTGTATTTAAAGAAGATGCATAGATATGCGACGTGCAAATAAGGCTATTTTAAGTGAAAACTACCCATTGCCAGCATTTGATTCGTTTATGACGCGACTCACAAGAGCGAAGTATTTTTCTAGATTAGGCCTCAAGATCGCTTACCACGCCCTTAATTACCTAGATGACATTATCGTGTATGGTGAAACAAAGGCCGAACATGATAGGAACTTACAAAGCGTTTTAAAAGTTTTTGAGGAATTTTTATGTTAAATTCATGACTCGAAATGTATCTGGAAAGCACAGAAACTGACATTTTTAGGACACGTGTTATCTTCGGTTGGTATCGACCCTAATCCAGAAAAGATTAGTGCCGTTTTAAAATTTCGAGCGCCTTCTACCAAAGAGGAAATCAGGAGTTTCTTAGGTCTAGTAACATACCTTGGCAAATTTTTGCCGGATCTGGCGGACGTCACCGAGCCGCTAAGGCACCTGATTAAAAAGGACATAAATTTTGTGTGGGGCCCGCAACAAGAAGCAGCATTTCAAAAGTTAAAATATAGTTTGGCAAAAATACCAACACTCTCATATTTTGACCCAAAGAGACGTACTCAGGTAATAGCTGACGCAAGCCCAGTGGCGTTGGGCGCGATACTCCTTTAATTCCAGAGTGAGTCACCTCAAGTCATTTCGTTTGCCAGTAAATCCCTGTCAGAAGTGGAACGCCGGTATTCACAGACCGAGAAGGAAAGTTTGGCGTTAGTCTGGGCAGTTGAACGGTTTTATTATTATCTGGCAGGGATGGAATTCGAACTCGTCGCGGACCATAAGCCACTAGAAGCAATTTTTAAAACTACATCGAGACCGCCTGCAAGAATTGAGCGCTGGGTTCTCCGTTTACAATCTTTTAAATTTAAAATAATATACAGACCGGAAAAATACAACATTGCTGACACCTTCTCGAGATTATACGTAGGAAAACGCTCTAACACGTTTGATCAATATGGAGAACAGAGTCTTTGTACCATTATTGAAAAGTCGGTGCCTCGAGCTCTCACAATTTTAGAAATTTATCAAGGTAGCTCCTCAGATCCCGAACTCTTAGAGGCAATTAGAAATGTTAAGAAAGATACTTGGGGCGACAAATCTATTAACAAGTTTTTTCCTTTTCGCTTGGAGCTATGGGCAGTTGGAGACATGCTTCTACGGGGAACTAAGATCGTTATACCCAAATCGTTGAGATCTCAGATCTCGTGTCCTGGAATTAGCCCACGAAGGTCACCTAGGTGAAACAGTAATGAAAAGAAGAGTTCAATCGAAGGTCTGGTGGCCCCTTATCGACAGGGAAGTTGAAAAATTCGTTAAAAACTGCCGCAGTTGCTTACTAGTATCTAGGCCCAACAACTCGGCCCCAATGAAAAGACGTACCTTACCGGACGGACCGTGGATTTCACTCGGAATGGATTTACTGGGACCTTTACCAAACCACGAGTACATTTTTGTTGTTATTGACTACTATTCACGTTATCATGAACTGAAATTTCTTAAAAGAATAACTTCAACGACTATAATAAATTTTCTGGATAAAATTTTTTCAAGATTGGGGTATCCAAAATCCATCATTGCGGATAATGGCCGACAGTTTGTAAGTGAAAAGTTCAAGAACTTTTGTTTAGAAAATGCGATTGAATTGATTACATCTCCACCGTATTGGCCACAGGCAAACGGGGAGGTAGAGAACTTGAATCGATCTTTGCTTAAGCGTCTACAAATTGCCAACGCAAAGGGAGAAAACTATAGAAAAGAAATCCAAAAGTTTACTCTCATGTACAACGTAACCCCACATGGTACAGGCAAATCACCATCAGAACTTTTATTTAATAGGCGCATACGAGATAAGATTCCATCGCTACAGGACGTCGAAAAACCGTTCCTGGACCTTGAAGCCAAAAATTTAGATTGTGGCAATAAAGAAAAAGGGGAAAAGAGAGGGGATGAGGACCGGAGAGCCAAAGAAAGCAAAATTGCAGTTGGAGACAAAGTTCTGGTACGTAATACGATACTCCCAAATAAGCTGTCTACGACGTTTAATGCAGAAGAATTCGAAGTGACTAAACGAACAGGGAATGACGTTGTAGTACGTGGTAATGGCAAAGAGCTACGACGGAATGTAAGCCATTTGAAAAAGCTTCCAGTACCTGAAGTGACAGAAGGTGACAAAGATACAGCAAAGCAGGATACTAATCCACCGTTGAAACTTACTTTGAAAAATATAGGAGGGATGTGGAGATCTGGCAGCACCTGGAGATTCGGAGAGTAAGGAAAACGGCGGTTGCGAAGGTCGGTTTGGTTCGGTTAAATAAAGTTATTCAGTGAAACTGAAGTCTGATGAAATAAAGACAAAATAAAATAAATGCTGTGTTTGTCTTGTTACTGATGGTAAAGGTGAGTTGTTACAGTATGCATGTTCACTAGAACAACAAAAATTCGAGTTCGTAGATGGGCGCAATCGGACCACTGCCATGCCCCCAAATCGTCATTAACCGAAAACCTATAAAGTGATATAATTAGAACTAAATTAAGATATAAAACTGTAATTTGGCACAGGACCTCAACCGATGTCGACATTTACTTAATATAAAGATTTTCGAACTTACGGATGACTTTGCCAATATGGGAGTCATCCCAATGAAAATAAGAAAGAGGGTTTTACTCATAACAGTGTATCTTCGTGCTTAAAATTGATGAATTTTAACCTCTATATAAATAAAATTAGGAATTTCGAACATCCAGCTGATTTACTCTGTATGATTTGTTTTACACCTTCAAGTATTTCCCTGGCTTTGATTCTTGCAAATTGCAAGAGTATAAATTTCGGTTGCACTTGAAGTTAGCGCTTCCTTACATGTTTTTAATTTAAAAAATTTGTTTTTGCTCTATATATTGAATCAGATGTAAGTTGCGGGAAGTATTTTTCCCTATCGCGTTATTTACACGAAACAACAATTATTTAACTACGAAAGTGGACTGTGTAACTAAATTGAGAAGCAAGAACAAGTTTTGGTGGTCAACAACAGACTGCGTTATCTGATGAAAACATATAATTACGTACAATCATTGGACTTATGCTAATATCAATAATGATAAAATATAAAAAGTTTTTTCGTATTTCTAATCAAACTTCAACTTATTTTTTTTTTTTAATAATTTATATCATTAAAAATATTAAAAAAATGAGCTTTTATGAACCAAATATGTATCATTTTGGTCTACCAATTTTTGCCATTTTTCCGCTAGAGACATTATTCCACCAGTGTAAAACTTTTCTGATTTCTCGGCGAAAAACTGCGACAAGTCATTTTCACAGGCTTCTCTTGAAACCAAATTTACTCCTTTAAGAGAGTTCTTCATTGACCGAAACAAATTGTAGTCCGATGGTGCAAGGTCAGGGATATAGCATCAAAAGTTCCCAGCCAAGCTCTTCCAGTTTTTGCTGAGTCATCAAGGATGTGGTACAGGAATATACCTAATTATAGGAAAATGAATAGCTTTTAAGTGAACGTTTTGCGAACTACTTATATCTTCAAAATACGTGTGTAATCTTCCCATCTCAGCAAAGCTTTAAAGTCCCAAAAATCCTTCCATTTGCTTTCTTCTGCAAAAAGCAGCATAGTTTGGGAAATTTGCTTTCCCATTCCGAAAGACAGCAATGAGCAGATGCCTTATCAATAAAGTTTCTTTGTTAACCTCTTTTAGACTTGGAAATAAATGAAAGCTAACAAAGAAATATTTATAAAAATAAGAGAAACGGGTTTTAATACCCAGTTTCAAGTCACTCCTCTCTATGTTGGATAAGTTCTCGATCGATACTTTGCTTAAAAAATTTATACAATTTTGATATCAACAGTACTTGCCGTTGAGAATAAAAGTGGTGTGGCAGAATAATTATGTTTTTACAACCACAATTCGTAGACATTAACAGGTGGTTCTGTTCTATTTTATATTATTAATTTATGAGCACGTCATAATAATAATAATAATAATAATAATACCCATAATAATAAAAATACGATTGCCCTCCTCGCGCCCAACCGACTTGAGGGGCGCAATCCGCGAACGAGCGGAATTAGCCGAATCATAAAAGGCAAGAGAGTTTTAAGCATTGCGATCTTAAGCTGCTCAGCTACAGAAACAATAATTTCAATAGCCAAAATTAAGAATTAAATTAAAGTTTATAATATTTAAATGTTACTTGTTAAGAGTGGATAAAATAATTTTTTAATGGTAAAGAGTGAGTCTGTTAGATCAAATGTGATGGAATGAGGATTGAAATCATGACATATACGGTGGAATGGTTCGTTTAACTCAAAATTTGTTCCAGAAAATTTTGAAAGTAAGGGTCTAAACTGCCTGGTAGAGCGAGCGGGAACGTTAAAATTAATATGAGATAAGAGAAATGGGTTACAGACTGACCCATTCATGAGTTTTGCAAGAAATATTATACCAAGGATCTCCCTACAACTAGCGAGTGTCGGGAGATTTATAAGTTTTAAACGGTTAGTGTACTCGTAAGGGGGAAGATTTAAACTGGAATCCCAATGCAAATGATTTAAGGCAAAAAGTAAAAATTGTTTTTGAACGGACTCTAACTTATCCGAATGGACTTGGTAACTAGGGTTCCAAACCACAGATGTATACTCTAATATAGGCCTCATCAGAGATGTAAAAAGAATTTTTGTGGTAAGCGGATCTCTAAATTCTTTAGACCAACGTTTAACAAAACTAAGAGCGCCTTTAGGTTTAAAGTTTGGGTCCATAGTTACTCCCAGATCAACGAAACTGTTTACTTGCTCCAACCTTAAGTTTTGTATTGCGTATGAAGTAGGGTCTACAGATCTACGTGAAAAGCACATGGTTTTACAATTTTTAAGGTTCAATGGCATGACATTTCTTTCACGCCAAGAAACTAGTTTGTTTAAGTCTGTTTACGGCTGACATATTTCGCTGTTTGAAGTATACGTTTTAAAAAGTTTTACATCGTCAGCATATAATAAAACTTTTGAAAACTTAACAACAGATGATATGTCATTAATAAATAACAAGATCAGAATTGGACCAAGATGACTACCTTGTGGAACGCCTGAAGGAACATTGATTATGTCAGAAAAAGTTTCGCTAAATATGACTTGTTGAATTTTATTACTAAGATTAGAAGCAACCCATTTTATAAATATTGGTTAAAAACCAAGAAGATCAAGTTTATTCAAAAGAATTGAATGGTTTACTTTATCAAAAGCTTTACCAAAATCTGTGTATATAACATCAGTATTCTTATTCTCCCCTTGATACATGTGATACAAATTCGAGCAAATTGATTATTGTAGATTTCTCTATACGAAAACCCTGCTGAGAACAAGAAATTAGTGGAGAGATCCGGAAGGTTATGTCGTCTGTTATAATTGCTTCAAAAAGTTTAGGTATTGCAGACAACTTGGCTATTCCCGGATAGTTTTCAATACATGACCTAAGACCACTCTTATGTAAAGGAATTATAAATGACTTTTTCCATATGGATGGAAATAAGCCTTGCATAAGAGATGAGTTAAATAGGTTTGTTAGGGGTTGGTATATATATATATTTGACACATTGCTTAATAAACCATGATGGGATCATATCTGGGCCATAATTGTATGATTGTTCTAACATATTTAACTGATATATAGTAAGACGTCTGATTCGGAAATGGTAGGTGCGTTAATGCCAGAAATCGGACATAACTTGTGCTGATGCGGAACATTTTTGGGAGATTTTGGAGAGTAGTTGGACTTCAAGAATTCAGCAAACATATTAGAAATGGTGTGATTGTCACTAGACATACTAGACTTGTATTTTATAGCGGACGAAAAATTAGAAATCCTGCGTTTGGAGTTGACGAAACCGTGGAACAATTTTGGATTATAATTTCTCGGAAATCGAATTAAACTCACGCGTAGCACGCTTAAGAGGAGCATATACAGCAAAATTAGTACTTTCCTTTTTATAATAAAATGGGGAAACAGATCTGAGACAACGCTGGGGAGTATTAAAGTTAATTTTCCCTAATAAATAAGGACAGTCAATATCTCCATTAATTACATTGAAAACAAATGAAAGGCAGAAAACGGACCGTCGATTTTCCAGTAATTTAAGACATAAAACAATAAGCGAGATGTATACGAACGACGAACTTTAAGGAGCGAATAGCAAATTTAAGAAAAATCTTTTGAACATGCTCGATCCTATTAATTGACGAAATGCAATATGGTCTCCAAATGAACACTGTGTACTCCAAAATGGACAGAACAAAACATGTATACAGTAATTTTAACGTGTAGGGGTCAGAAAAATTTAAAGCATTTCGACGGACAAAGCCGAGCACAGAGAATGATTTAGAAGTGATGTAGTTGATGTGATTACTGAAAGAAAATCTGTTGTAAAAGATTACCCCAAGATCTTTGATTTCAGTAACACATTGTAGGACATAATTAGAAATATTGTAACTTGAAGATAAGATGTTACGTCCCCTAGCATAAGAGATCTGAGAGCATTTATCTAGATTCAGAAGAAGCTTCGATTTCAGGTACCAATCATAAAAAGTATCAATATCACATTGAAGTTTGAGTATATCTTGTGAGTTTTTGATTATTGCAAAAATTTTTATGTCAACTGCATATAACAGAAAGTTAGCGGAAGAGAAGCAACAGGAGATGTCATTGATACACAGCACAAAGAGAAGTGGACCCAAAACGCTTCCTTTTGGCACTCCCGGTGACACAATGAATGAATAAGATGACACTCCATCGACACTGACAACGCATCGTCTATTGTGTAAATAAGATTTAATCCACTGCAAGAAGACCGAGTGAAATCCTAAAGATGATAATTTTTTAATTAGAATATTGTGTGAAACTTTATCAAAGGCTTTAGAGAAATCTGTGTAGACACAATCTACCTGAAATCCAGAGGAGAATGCAGACATACAATAATCGCTAAAACCGCAAAGTTTGACACAGTGGAGCGTTCCGAGACAAACCCATGCTGATTGACATTAATTATTGATTTTACTACAAAAATAATTCATTTTTAACAGATTACTCAAACATTTTCGAAATAGTAGAAAGTTTAGAAATAGGCCTGTAATTGGAGACTACATCCTTTCTACCACCTTTGAGAATAGGGTTAATGCATGTCAATTTCCAGTCAGAAATAAAATTCCCAGAGGAGAGAGACTTTTTAAAGATAAGCATGAGAGGATATACCAAGGCAGTACAATTTTTTATAAGGACAGGCGGAAGCCCATCCAAGTCCAATTTGGAAGAAGACTTAATATCACCAATAGTATTGGCAATATCATCCTGTGAAAGACACAGTGAGGCAAAATTTATGGATGGGAAATTATTAGCCGAAAAAGTGGAACTACAGTAAAACCTGTCTGAGCTGGACACCTGTGGTTCAGCACGTTTTGTCCTAGTTACGCGAATGTTATAAAGCAATTATTATGTTTTCATTTTTTTAATTTTATTTTAAAAACTGGCTAAAAAACGTACATTGAATTCAATAAAAATAAAAAACATAAAACTTAACACATTTTAGAATACATGTGTGACGTATTCATTTCACATTCAACCTAATTGAAAGTGACATATTCACTTCACACTCCACCTAGTTGAATTCAATTAATGTGGTACAGCCACTTTTAAAAAAATGATAAAACTGCGCATTGCTTTCCGCGGTCTAGCAGATTAAACTTAGTTAAAATTCACAAGTAACAATAAACCATTCTGGGCGCAAATAACCAGTATATTTACACCTAACATAAACATATAAGCAGGGAACGTGTATTTATAGAGAAAGTCCAACAACGGACAAGCGCGTGAACTGTCAAAAGCTAACAAAATGCGATGAGCGTGTTTCACCACAGTTAGCTAAGAAGGAGGAATTTTTAACAGTGGCACGTGAACAGAGCTGAGCATTTTATGAAAATTATGCTCGTAAATATACATTCTTATTGCAAACGTATGTTATCCTTTTAAATATGTATAATTTTGTACGTTTACATGCAATCAAATTAATTGATATGATTATCATTTTACGTATTTGTATGAATATATGCATAACTCATAATTTTCTAATTAAATTGTCCCATTTTCAAAACAATGTTTGCAGTTAATGTGCAAATAACAGTTAGTTATTAAATATTTCTTATGTTTGAGAATATAATATAATTTCATATATGAATATGCTTGTATACTATATATGTTATATATGTACATACATATGTATATGAGATACTATCATAATACCCTAAATAAATTAATATATTACAATAACATTGTATGAAAATTAGATTTCTTCATTTAAATTTTCATACGCATCTACATATTAGCACATAAGTAGTTACATACATATGTAAGTAGTACAATTCAAATTCAAATCGTGATATTATTATTTATCAGTAAAAAGTGTGCGCGCACTGCTCTATATGTACATACATACATATGCATAGGTGTACGACTTTGCCGAACAAATAATGTATACACAAACCAGCATACAAATATGCGCTGCAGCACAAGATCTGCTTGAACTACTGCTGTAGTTGAAAAAAACATTGATGTCGCCTTATTAAGCGAACAATACTCCCAGCGTTCGGAAAGCACTTGGACCACAGACATATCCGGAAAAGCTCCAATATGGTCATGTAAAGAAAGCAAAGCATCAATTATAATCGCAGGCGACTTCAATACGTCGTCGACCGTTTGGAGTAGCAGGCGCACAAGCCACCGGCCAAACGAGTTTTACGATCCTGAATAGCGGAACGCAAAATACATTTCAAACGGGAAACAAAGGCTCCATAATCGATCTAATATTCGCCAACGACACTCTTAGTAGGCACATCAAGTGGGCGGAGTCGGACATATTTACAAAACGTCACCACATGGCTATTATTTCTGAAGTCCCATATGCCGGAGGGACGGAACGCCGCAGTAGAAGCACATGCCAAAAACGAACTTGGAAACAAAAACACTTTGATGCCGAACTTTTTGAGATGGTCTGGATTTCAGAAAATATACATGGCGAAGACGCCATGCATTTGATATCCGCAGTGCGAGAAAAATTGTCTACAGCCTGCGACGCAACAATGCGTAGGACAGCACATTGCAACAACCGAAGGTCAGTGTATTGGTGGAATGAAGAAGTTCCTGTGTTCAGAAAACTCTGCAACTCAGCTAGACGCCGCCTATAACGTAACCAGAGTGAAGAAAATGAAAGCAGTCTTGGGAATATATTTAAAAGTCAAAAGAAGCTTCTGAAGTCAGCCATTGGTCGCAGTAAAAAGAAGTGTTTTGAAAAACTCTGTTCGGAAGCAAACGAAGACCACTGGGGAACAGCATATAAAATATGTATGTCAAAATTCAAAAACAAGGCATAACAACCCAAAAGTGCATCCTTCATGAGAAAAGTCGTCGAAATTTTGTTTCCAAAACACGACAATAATTCTTATGCTAAGCCTCGAACCGAAGTCTTAGAGCCACCACTGCTAGTGAGGAAGAAATATTGGCCATAGTCGGAAAAATTAAAAGCAGCAAAGCGCCTGGATTAGATGGCATTCCAAACAGAGCTCTAAAGGCAGCATAATTCTGAAACTTAAATTATTCGTAAAAATGTGTGCGTGCTTAAAAGAAGGAACATTTCCCGACCCATGGAAAGTCCAGCGATTGGTTCTACTCCCTTAACCAAAAAAGCCTCCGGAGGAACCATCTTCATATCGACCTCTGTGCATGCTTAACATTATTGGCAAAGTATATGAAAGCATAATTAGAAACCGCTTGGAGATAGCAATCCAGAAAGCCGACAGATTATCAGAAAGACAATATGGCTTTATGAAAAAGAGGTCCACCATTGACGAACTATACGATGTCGTTGACACCGCGAAATGCGCAGTAAGTAGCAAGCGATGGAAAGGCGGAACAAAAAAATATTGTGCGATGGTCACTCTGGATGTGAAGAATGCCATTAACTCAGCAAAGTGGGCAACATAATCACACTCCTCAATATCTGATGGAAATTGTCATAAGTTATTTCGAAAACAGGCGACTATTATTCGATACAGGTGAAGGCACCAAGAGATACTCTATCTCGAGTGGAGTACCGCAAGGCTCGGTACTAGGCCCCCTTTTATGGAACATAATATATGATGGGGTGCTAAGGAGACACCAACCGAAAGATATTAAATTAGTTGCATATGCAGACGAACTTATTGTGCAATAAGCGAGATGTATACGAACGACGAACTTTAAGGAGCGAATAGCAAATTTAAGAAAAATCTTTTGAACATGCTCGATCCTATTAATTGACGAAATGCAATATGGTCTCCAAATGAACACTGTGTACTCCAAAATGGACAGAACAAAACATGTATACAGTAATTTTAACGTGTAGGGGTCAGAAAAATTTAAAGCATTTCGACGGACAAAGCCGAGCACAGAGAATGATTTAGAAGTGATGTAGTTGATGTGATTACTGAAAGAAAATCTGTTGTAAAAGATTACCCCAAGATCTTTGATTTCAGTAACACATTGTAGGACATAATTAGAAATATTGTAACTTGAAGATAAGATGTTACGTCCCCTAGCATAAGAGATCTGAGAGCATTTATCTAGATTCAGAAGAAGCTTCGATTTCAGGTACCAATCATAAAAAGTATCAATATCACATTGAAGTTTGAGTATATCTTGTGAGTTTTTGATTATTGCAAAAATTTTTATGTCAACTGCATATAACAGAAAGTTAGCGGAAGAGAAGCAACAGGAG
This sequence comes from Bactrocera correcta, assembly GCA_027475135.1. Classification (NCBI taxonomy): domain Eukaryota; kingdom Metazoa; phylum Arthropoda; class Insecta; order Diptera; family Tephritidae; genus Bactrocera; species Bactrocera correcta. The sequence goes on from CM050322.1 coordinate 65,769,657, forward strand.
ATGTCATTGATACACAGCACAAAGAGAAGTGGACCCAAAACGCTTCCTTTTGGCACTCCCGGTGACACAATGAATGAATAAGATGACACTCCATCGACACTGACAACGCATCGTCTATTGTGTAAATAAGATTTAATCCACTGCAAGAAGACCGAGTGAAATCCTAAAGATGATAATTTTTTAATTAGAATATTGTGTGAAACTTTATCAAAGGCTTTAGAGAAATCTGTGTAGACACAATCTTCCTGAAATCCAGAGGAGAATGCAGACATACAATAATCGCTAAAACCGCAAAGTTTGACACAGTGGAGCGTTCCGAGACAAACCCATGCTGATTGACATTAATTATTGATTTTACTACAAAAATAATTCATTTTTAACAGATTACTCAAACATTTTCGAAATAGTAGAAAGTTTAGAAATAGGCCTGTAATTGGAGACTACATCCTTTCTACCACCTTTGAGAATAGGGTTAATGCATGTCAATTTCCAGTCAGAAATAAAATTCCCAGAGGAGAGAGACTTTTTAAAGATAAGCATGAGAGGATATACCAAGGCAGTACAATTTTTTATAAGGACAGGCGGAAGCCCATCCAAGTCCAATTTGGAAGAAGACTTAATATCACAAATAGTATTGGCAATATCATCCTGTGAAAGACACAGTGAGGCAAAATTTATGGATGGGAAATTATTAGCCGAAAAAGTGGAACTACAGTAAAACCTGTCTGAGCTGGACACCTGTGGTTCAGCACGTTTTGTCCTAGTTACGCGAATGTTATAAAGCAATTATTATGTTTTCATTTTTTTAATTTTATTTTAAAAACTGGCTAAAAAACGTACATTGAATTCAATAAAAATAAAAAACATAAAACTTAACACATTTTAGAATACATGTGTGACGTATTCATTTCACATTCAACCTAATTGAAAGTGACATATTCACTTCACACTCCACCTAGTTGAATTCAATTAATGTGGTACAGCCACTTTTAAAAAAATGATAAAACTGCGCATTGCTTTCCGCGGTCTAGCAGATTAAACTTAGTTAAAATTCACAAGTAACAATAAACCATTCTGGGCGCAAATAACCAGTATATTTACACCTAACATAAACATATAAGCAGGGAACGTGTATTTATAGAGAAAGTCCAACAACGGACAAGCGCGTGAACTGTCAAAAGCTAACAAAATGCGATGAGCGTGTTTCACCACAGTTAGCTAAGAAGGAGGAATTTTTAACAGTGGCACGTGAACAGAGCTGAGCATTTTATGAAAATTATGCTCGTAAATATACATTCTTATTGCAAACGTATGTTATCCTTTTAAATATGTATAATTTTGTACGTTTACATGCAATCAAATTAATTGATATGATTATCATTTTACGTATTTGTATGAATATATGCATAACTCATAATTTTCTAATTAAATTGTCCCATTTTCAAAACAATGTTTGCAGTTAATGTGCAAATAACAGTTAGTTATTAAATATTTCTTATGTTTGAGAATATAATATAATTTCATATATGAATATGCTTGTATACTATATATGTTATATATGTACATACATATGTATATGAGATACTATCATAATACCCTAAATAAATTAATATATTACAATAACATTGTATGAAAATTAGATTTCTTCATTTAAATTTTCATACGCATCTACATATTAGCACATAAGTAGTTACATACATATGTAAGTAGTACAATTCAAATTCAAATCGTGATATTATTATTTATCAGTAAAAAGTGTGCGCGCACTGCTCTATATGTACATACATACATATGCATAGGTGTACGACTTTGCCGAACAAATAATGTATACACAAACCAGCATACAAATATGCGCTGCAGCACAAGATCTGCTTGAACTACTGCTGTAGTTGAAAAAAACATTGATGTCGCCTTATTAAGCGAACAATACTCCCAGCGTTCGGAAAGCACTTGGACCACAGACATATCCGGAAAAGCTCCAATATGGTCATGTAAAGAAAGCAAAGCATCAATTATAATCGCAGGCGACTTCAATACGTCGTCGACCGTTTGGAGTAGCAGGCGCACAAGCCACCGGCCAAACGAGTTTTACGATCCTGAATAGCGGAACGCAAAATACATTTCAAACGGGAAACAAAGGCTCCATAATCGATCTAATATTCGCCAACGACACTCTTAGTAGGCACATCAAGTGGGCGGAGTCGGACATATTTACAAAACGTCACCACATGGCTATTATTTCTGAAGTCCCATATGCCGGAGGGACGGAACGCCGCAGTAGAAGCACATGCCAAAAACGAACTTGGAAACAAAAACACTTTGATGCCGAACTTTTTGAGATGGTCTGGATTTCAGAAAATATACATGGCGAAGACGCCATGCATTTGATATCCGCAGTGCGAGAAAAATTGTCTACAGCCTGCGACGCAACAATGCGTAGGACAGCACATTGCAACAACCGAAGGTCAGTGTATTGGTGGAATGAAGAAGTTCCTGTGTTCAGAAAACTCTGCAACTCAGCTAGACGCCGCCTATAACGTAACCAGAGTGAAGAAAATGAAAGCAGTCTTGGGAATATATTTAAAAGTCAAAAGAAGCTTCTGAAGTCAGCCATTGGTCGCAGTAAAAAGAAGTGTTTTGAAAAACTCTGTTCGGAAGCAAACGAAGACCACTGGGGAACAGCATATAAAATATGTATGTCAAAATTCAAAAACAAGGCATAACAACCCAAAAGTGCATCCTTCATGAGAAAAGTCGTCGAAATTTTGTTTCCAAAACACGACAATAATTCTTATGCTAAGCCTCGAACCGAAGTCTTAGAGCCACCACTGCTAGTGAGGAAGAAATATTGGCCATAGTCGGAAAAATTAAAAGCAGCAAAGCGCCTGGATTAGATGGCATTCCAAACAGAGCTCTAAAGGCAGCATAATTCTGAAACTTAAATTATTCGTAAAAATGTGTGCGTGCTTAAAAGAAGGAACATTTCCCGACCCATGGAAAGTCCAGCGATTGGTTCTACTCCCTTAACCAAAAAAGCCTCCGGAGGAACCATCTTCATATCGACCTCTGTGCATGCTTAACATTATTGGCAAAGTATATGAAAGCATAATTAGAAACCGCTTGGAGATAGCAATCCAGAAAGCCGACAGATTATCAGAAAGACAATATGGCTTTATGAAAAAGAGGTCCACCATTGACGAACTATACGATGTCGTTGACACCGCGAAATGCGCAGTAAGTAGCAAGCGATGGAAAGGCGGAACAAAAAAATATTGTGCGATGGTCACTCTGGATGTGAAGAATGCCATTAACTCAGCAAAGTGGGCAACATAATCACACTCCTCAATATCTGATGGAAATTGTCATAAGTTATTTCGAAAACAGGCGACTATTATTCGATACAGGTGAAGGCACCAAGAGATACTCTATCTCGAGTGGAGTACCGCAAGGCTCGGTACTAGGCCCCCTTTTATGGAACATAATATATGATGGGGTGCTAAGGAGACACCAACCGAAAGATATTAAATTAGTTGCATATGCAGACGAACTTATTGTGGTAGCACAAGAACGCACAATGCACCTCGATGACCTCCGGAGCACATACAACGAGTGCATAAACGGTCTGAAGTTTGCCCGCTATGATCCCCTAACCTAGCTTTCAAAATGTGCACTCGTGCCCGAACGATCAAAATGAGGGCTAATATGCCCACCCCTGTGTTAGACCAAAGAGATAATGTTTGTAAATTTGTCAAGATGCAACATATGTACTTATGTATGTAAATATGTACATTCAATGCTTCATGCGAAATCTCCGTTGACACGGACAACCAACGGCGAAGCTCGCGTTTTTTGCTTTCATGTCAACGAGTCAATCTGTCGACACAGCATTGTGTTGTTGGTAGAAGCTCCGAGCTGTGTCGAAAAAATAAGAGAACGATCGCCGACTGTCACCGCTTCCCTTGCCGCTCTAATAGCTTCGTCAATAAACTTGCATAAATATATATGAAGATGTATGAGCGTGCATACATATCGACGCAGATTTTTGCAATTTTTACATTCCTTGACAAATACAGTCAATCCCGGTTATATGCCACATTCAAAGATACAGAGTTTTGTGGTTTGTTAAAAATAAAAATATACTGTAATCCGGCACGTAAGCGAGTGCGGATACTTAACGAGTTGTACTTAAAACAATAATTTCTATGTATTTCAAAAAACCAACCGTGAGATGCAGCAAGATATAGGCAGTTAAGAGGGATGATTTTAATTTAAGCGTAGTACTACTTAACCGGTATCCACTGTACATATAAATCAGAGGAATATTAAATATTTACTTTGACACATTTCTTGACGTGAAAATCGATAAATAAACTATGTTGTAAATTTTATTCTAATATGTTTGAATATTTATATTTGCGGGGTTGTCATTTTTTTCTTCTCATACAAATATCGGAAATCGTCCAATTTATAATTTTTAGCTTTTGCCATCATCGCGAAAAGACGCTTGTAGGCAAAGGCATGTAATGGTATTTGTTTTTATGAATGAAGCAAGTTCGCCTGTTGAAGGTCCGCTTGCGTTCATGAATGAAAATGTTGTTGTTGCGTATTTTTCTAAAAATTTGGCGGCGACTATTTGGATGCCATGCCTATTGATTTGTGACGCCGCTCAGACATTTGTCGTTTTTGTAGAACAATATTTGTAATTTTTGTGGATGACATACGTACATGTGAACAGGGTTCTCATTTACTATTCCGCAGCAGCAAAATGTCTAGAATTATTCCTATGCCATCGCTACCGCTCTCACTTTTCCGGGAGCCACAGCATAGTCTTAGCATAACAATGTAAAAGAAGTGCTCTACTCTGCTCCGAGTTTTGTTAGGTAAAAAACTATAGCTGGAGCGAGAGCAAAAAATTTAATTCTGCGCTGTGCTCTGGCGTAGCGGTAGCAAAAAATTGGGAGCGGTAGCACAGCAGAGCTAATGAAAATGTTCATGTGCTATAGCTCCCGCACGTGTTTGTTGTTCTTTTTTTGCTATTTTCTGTCATAATATTTGAATTGATTGAATAATTCAAACAAAAAATTGTTATGCAAATCATTTTGGCACTTGTTGCGTCAAGTGACTTTATAAATCTTAAATCAAATATTTTAAGAAATATATTAATGAAGTGAATTAGATAATAATTGAATAAATTATTTGACTTTAGACGCACGTTTCTCAGAATTGTTCACTCTACAAAGTCGAAACTCTCACCGACAAGGCATTACGGGGCTCTAAACTTGATTTTTCCACGAAATTGGCATTCGCACGAAATGTGAAGAAGAAGAGTGAACAATTCTGAGAAACATGTCAAGCGATGCCTTAAAATACCTCTGATCTGTAGGAATTTAAAGATAAAAAATCAGGATTGTCGTATATTTTCTATGGAAAATTTTTACATGTCTTTTTCCAGTTCCAGGAATTTTTTTAGTGTATTTCCAAGGAAATTTCGTGACGGGACTGAAAAAAATTAATAGTTCAAAATAAAAAAACACCCCAATGTATATAAAAAAGGGGAAAATATTGTAGTTAAAATTAATTTCGAAAATTCATAGTAATTAAGTATTGTAATACATTTGGAATAGATGATGTTTTTGGTAATATAAAAATGGTAAATATTTTACATAATAAAAAAATATATATAATTTATTCAATTATTATCTAATTCACTTTATTAATATATTTCTTAAAATATTTGATTTTAGATTTATAAAGTCACTTGACGCAACAAATGCCAAAATGATTTGCATAACAATTTTTTGTTTGAATTATTCAATCAATTCAAATATTATGACAGAAAATAGCAAAAAAGAAAACAAAACAACAAACACGTGCGGGAGCTGTAGCACATGAAAATTTTCATTAGCTCTGCTGTGCTACCGCTCCCAATTTTTTGCTACCGCTACGCAAGAGCATAGCGCAGAATTCAATTTTTTGCTCTCGCTCCAGCTATAGTTTTTTACCTAACAAAACTCGGAGCAGTGTAGAGCACTTCCTTTACATTGTTATGCTAAGACTATGCTGTGGCTCCAGACAAAGTGAGAGCGGTAGTAAGAGTAAAATGAAATGCTACGGGAGTAGCGTAGTTTTTTAAACGCTGCATGTGAACGCATCTACAATGTTGTGTATGCACTATTTGTGTGGGAATGTCATACGCACATATTTACATGTGTACGCATATAAGTATATATGATGGTATTTCCAACGATTGTTGTTTTTGTAGAACAATATTTGTAATTTTTGCGGGTGACATACATATCTACATGTGAACACATACAAGTATGTAGGTTTGTGTATGCGTTATTTGTGCCAATGTCATACGCTCATATTTATGTATGTACATATGAGCAGCGCGCACATGTTTCTATTGGTAAATGATAATATGATTTCAAATCGCGAAAGCGAACACATATGGTCATGAAACATTTGAATATTTTGAATGATAAAATATACGATTTATTTACATTTATCACTATTATAATATACTATATATAATTTTTTAATATATTATGATGGTTTGTTATATATGTACATATGTAATGAGATATATACATACTCGTAAGTACGAATATATAGTATCAAATAAAAAACAAAATTTATAAAATAGACTTTTTTCCACATTAACTAAGAATATTGCTTTGAAAAAGTAATATTATTCAAATGTATTTAATTGCACAAGTATTCATTAATATGGTACAAAAAGAATTCATACGAATACACATGTTTGCATATAAACGTATAAAAATATAAGCAAAAGAACGAACTTACGTCTGTAACAGCAACATATAGTTTTGAGCATAATTTTTATTCTACGCTCAGCTCTGTTCAAGCGAAAATGTTAAAATTTCTCCTGCCGAGCTGGCAGTGGTGAAACTCTTCCATCTCGACCGAGTTAGCGGAAATTATTTTTACGTTCTTCGGGCCGTGAACCTTCTCTATTAAAAACGTTCTCTTCTATAAATAAACGTTCTCTGATATAAGTATAGTTAATTTTTTCTCTTCACCAAAAAAGCAGTCTTAAGCCGAAACCACAAAAGTAAAGACGTGCACTCGCAATTCAGGGTTCGAATCGTTATATCCGTGCACGGAACTAGTAAACATACGAAAGAAAATTACGTAATACGTCACTCGCATGCGGTGATTGGAATTATGACATACGATAGAAATCGGATCGTGATGTATTTTCAATTCACAATAGTTTTTAAATTCCAAATTGCTTTGGATCATATTTTTAGGTCACAATAGATGTGGAATTGTCAAAACTGTTGCGAAATTTCAATAAATTAACAAAAGCTAATTAAATATTAAAATGAATCCAACTTTGTTTTTTATTTGAACTCTAGTGAAAGTGATGGTCATGAAAACATAGTGCGGAGATAACTAGGAGATCGCAGCAATAGCCAGGTATAAAAAAACCGAGGGAGGTTGCACTCCGGGAGTGCAGGCAGAAGTGGAAACTTGAACTTATGGCGCGTTGGCACTTTTTTGGGTGAGCATTTTTAGGTGCGCTCATGACATGACATGAAGTATAATAATATAGAAACTATATTCGAAGGAAGTGGTTTTATTTAAATGATTGAATATTAGCAAATAGTAAGTACAAAATTTAGCAATTCTCATCCATAATTTCAACAACTCTTACATCATCATTATCAGCATTTTCATCATAATTATCAGGATTTTATCAAATTCTAAAACCGAAACAATAGGTCTATGGTAACTAAAGTATGAAATGAACAATTTCGATTTAAATCTATTTATATATCTTGTGAATACTGCATCAATAGTAGTTTTGTATTTTGTTGTGCTAAGATTGCGATCACCTATCACTCGATGTTTTTCTTTCCTCCACACGGTATAACTCATTTGTATCAGGTTTTAAACAAATGCACACACTCATAAACAACTTAATTTCTGTGCAAATTCAAAATTATGCGTATGTATGTACGCACACAACTATATTACACGCACGAGACACGAGACTATAACTCACTTAAAAATGCCAATTGCAAATTGCCTGCTGGCTAATTTTCTTTTTGTCGATTAATATCCATTTACATATGCACACATGTCTATAAATTCAATTACACCTATTTCACTTTGCACCGCCACTGCACCTGAACACAAACTTTTGTGCCGCTGGTCTTTATTCGTATTGATCGACCATTTTTTGTTAGTTTTCTTTACGGTTTGTTATTTTTATTTACGGTTTGTTATTTTCTGACGGTTGTTATATTTTAATGGCTGGTAATGGCGTATTTCTCGTTTTCATTTGATTAGCTTATTGTGTCACGATAATATCGGTTTGTTTTTGCGGTTTTCGGATTCGCGAAAGAAAAGAAAGAAAAAAAAAAAAGCATAGCTTCACGAGCGGTCTGGTTAGCGTTCCGTTTTGCGTACGGAGATCAACGATTCGTATGTGACCGTCGGAGCCGTAATTTAGCAAGCCGCCACGCGGTGGGGGGTAGTCAATCATCGTGAATGAAGACACAGTTTCCAAGTTTAAGCGCCTGTTCAAGAGTCTTCCAGCGGTATCTTTTGTGAAGATCCTTTATATATTCGTCCTTCCATCGGCGGCTGAAATCATGATGGAGAATTTTAATTCCTTCCCATCGATTTAATAGGGATAGCGACTCCACGCCTGGCTCAGGAATGGCCAGGATGGGTGCTCCTTTTAGAAAATGCCCTGGAGTTAAGGCGGTGAAATCTGAGGGGTCTTGCGATAGTACTGTGAGTGGCCGTGAATTGAGAACGGCTTCAATTCGATTTAATAACGTCGTGAACTCTTAGTAATTGAATTTATAATTTCCAGCTACCCGTTTGAAATGGGATTTGAAGCTTTTTATAGCTGATTCCCACAAACCGCCCATGTAAGGAGCGCTTGGGGGTATAAATTGCCAGTTGATACCTTGAGGGGCGTACTTTTGTACGATGTCGGGTGACACTTGTTTTAAAAAATCCACAAATTGCTTTTCTGTGGCTCGTTGAGCTCCGATAAAGGTTTTGCCATTATCGCTCATGATTTTTGATGGGTGGTCACGTCGAGCGACCAAGCGAGCAAATGCCGCGAGAAAAGCCTCCGTCGTCAGTTTACTACAGAGCTCAAGGTGTACTGCCTTTGTCATGACACATACAAAGGCAGCCACATAGCCTTTCATGAGAGTGGGAGACCTTTACATGGACGCCTTTACCTGGAAAGGCCCAGCAAAATCAACACCTGTTGTGGTGAAAGGCAAAGCGAAATTGCAGCGTGGAAGTGCTGCCATAATCTGCGTTCGCATATTCTGCTTGTGCATAGTGCAAATCTTGCACGTGAAGATGCATTTCTTGATTTGCGGCTTAAGACGGGGGATATAATACTCCTGGCGTACCATCTGTTGCATGAGACGATGTTCGGCGTGTAGCATTAAGATGTGGATGTAGTGGAGGAGCATTGTGGCAAATGGTGACCTCTCTGGGATTATTATGGGATGGCATTCGTTGTATGTTAGGCTCGAATTAGCAAGCCGGCCATTGGCACGAAGCAGAACTTTCGTCTCCAGAAATGGGTTTAGGACTAAGAGTGAGCTCTTTTTATCAATCGGCTTCGATTCTCTTAGTAGTGATATATCGCGGCTGAAATAGCGCGTTTGTGTATATGTTATTAGTGCGACCTTTGCCTTTTGTAACTCTAGGTGCGTCACTGTGTTGCATGGGAAATTATGTGATCCCTTGATTTTGCTTTTGAGTTGTTTTTTAAATTTGAACATATGAGCAACTACTCTGAGAGCTCTTGGAAACGATGAAAATCGTTCAAGGATGTCGGTGTCATCCAATAATGTGTGAAAGGTGGCGATTTTTCGATCTTCTGGGCCTATAACGTTGCGGATGGGGGATTGTGGCCAAGAATCAAGAGATTCTATCAACCATCGGGGGCCATTCCATCAGAGGGTGGTAGTGGCAAGGTGCAATGGCTTGCACCCTCTTGTACCTAGATCGGCAGGATTGTCAGCACTGGCTACGTGACGCCAAGTGGCTGATCCCACTAGGTCAAGAATTTGAGACGTTCGGTTAGAAATATACGTCTTCCATGTATGTGGTGGTTTTTCCAACCAGGCTAGTACAATTTCTGGTAGCACATAACTCAAGTCGTGGGAGACCTATAGTTTTTAAAGGTGCTACCTTTGCTTTTGCTACTAATAAGTGGCATGTAGTCGTGGTGTGCATGCGCACATAGATAGTTTCTGAGGCGTCACAAAAGCCATGTAATTCAACTTTGTGATCGGGAGAGTAATTTAACCATCGTAGAATTTGAATCTGAGAAATGTCATTCAAATTGTTTGCGAACTGGGACCATTTTTCTGAGCGAAGAGGTTTCATTTGTTCGTGTTGTCTGCCAATTCGTGGAGTGTTCGAATGGCTAAATATGGTGCACAGTTAACGCCAAATGTAACTGTTTTTAATTTGAAGTCGCGTAAAGGACTAGTGGGGGATCTTCGGAACATAATACGTTGAAAATCTTGGTCGTCTTTATGTACGCCAATTTGCCGATACATTTTTTCAACGTTCCCATTGAATACGTATTTGTATATACGCCAATTCAACATCAGAAGCATTAAATCTGGTTGGAGTGTGGGTCCCGTAAATAGGATATCATTTAGGGAATTCCCTGAACTAGTGGTTTTCGAGGCATTAAAAACAACTCTTACTTTTGTTGTTTTCTTGTCTGGCTTCACTACTGCGTGATGTGGCAGATAAAAGGAGTAGTATTTGCCGTTGACGATTTTCTCCCTTGGGGTTACTTCCTCCATGTGATCTGAATGGAGGTATTCTTCTAACACATCATCATATTCAGATTTGAGTTCACCTTTTTTAAGTAGGTTTCTTTCCATACTTAGAAACTGCTGTATTGCAGAGGTGCGAGAGTGACCAAAGGCGAGTGAGTTAGGAAATTGTTGCTAAAGTGGTAGTCGTACGACGTGCCGACCATTTTCTAATCTAGTAGTTCTGGCTTTGTAAAAGTCCTCACAATACTGATCTTCAGGGGTTGCGATTGATATGGGGGAGTTCTTCCAATTCTCAAAATTTTTTCAATTGTTAATTGAGGCTCTCGTTTGAGACTTCCTCAACTTGAGTTGTTAATGTTGTAACTGGTTCCGCAACTAGTCCACTTAGGACCCATCCGAAAATGGTATTTTGAGCCAGAAGTGTATTTGTTATTTTCTCAATACCTTCGAGTATTATTTATGGTATGAGATCGCTGCCTAATAAAAGATCTATTTGAGCGGGGGTATTGCAGTTTGGGTCTGCTAGCTTTAGGTGTGAAACCTTTTGGCAATGCTTGCTATTTATATGATAGCTGGGTAACATATTGGTTAATTGCGGTAAGACAATAGCTTCTGCTTGTATGCGCTTATCCGCTTTGGGGGAAAATGGGGTAATGGAGCAGATTTTATTTGAGTTTTCAATAACTCTTCCACCCATTCCCGTGATTTCAAAATTGGCCAGTTTTGTTGGCAACTGTAGCCTGTTTTGCGCCCTAGACGCTATAAATGATCGTTGTGATCCTTGGTCTATTAAGGCTCTAAGTTTCAACAGTTCTCCTCGGTGTTCGATGGAGACAACTGCTGTGGGTAATAGTACCCTACTGTGATTTTCGCTATGTAGCGTTTGGGTTTTCAACGCCTTTGAGCAGCATGGTGCTTCTTGGCAGTTTTCAGAATTTGTTGCGGCAACTAATCCTGTTGCTCGTTTTACGTTTGCATTGTTTAGGGGGTGAGATGGAAAAATTGGTTATATGTAACATTGAATGATGTCTTTAATGGCAATAAACGCAATTAAATTTGCTTTCGCAATTTTTAAGCGTATGCGCATGTGACAAACAGTTGCTACATTGTTTTTTAGTCCTTACGAAATTGTTTCGATCGCTAACATTAATTTTTTTGAATTTTTCGCATGATTTTAGTTTGTTACCTCCTCTACAAAGTTCGCATGACGTTTGCTTATATTGTTCGGATGTGAATGAATGATTTTTAAAAAAGCTTGTATTTAAATTATTGTGGCTACTTGCTTGGGGTCTATTGAAGCTTCTATTGAGGTCGTTTTGAAAGTTTTTCAATCTGATTAGTTTTTTATCTACCCTTTCTGCAATTTCATATTGAGTAGTAAGAAATTCTTTCATTTGATTCCACGTTGGGCACTTTCTTCGCGATGAGAGCTCCCACAAAAGTAACAATTTTTCTGGTACTGTAGCTGTGCATATATTTACCAGAATGGGATCCCAATTATCTGTGGGAATATTCTGTGTCGATAAAACCGACCAACAATTTGAAACCGTGGATTCAAGCTTTATGAATTCTTCACTGGTTTCTTTCTGAATTTTTGGTAGATTCATTAGTATCGTTACTTGCTTGTAGACCAATGTTCTCTCGTTTTCGTAACGTGCTTTAAGAGCTTCCCAAGCAAAATTGAAATTTTCGTCACTGAGAGCGAACTGTTTGACCTTGACCTTTGGTTTTGTATCCGAGGTGATACAATTTCTGCGCTTGTGATAATTTAGGATGGTTTATGTGCACAGCTGTAAACATGTCCCGGAAGGACGGCCACTGTTCATAACCTCTTCTTCTTCTTTACTGGCGTAGACACCGCTTACGCGATTATAGCCGAGTCGACAACAGCGCGCCAGTCGTTTCTTCTCTTCGCTACGTGGCGCCAATTGGATATTCCAAGCGAGGCCAGGTCCTTCTCCACTTGGTCCTTCCAACGGAGTGGAGGTCTTCCTCTTCCTCTGCTTCCCGCGGCGGGTACTGCGTCGAATACTTTCAGAGCTGGAGTGTTTTCATCCATCCGGACAACATGACCTAGCCAGCGTAGCCGCTGTCTTTTAATTCGCTGAACTATGTCAATGTCGTCGTATATCTCGTACAGCTCATCGTTCCATCGAATGCGATATTCGCCGTGGCCAACGCGCAAAGGACCATAAATCTTTCGCAGAACCTTTCTCTCGAAAACTCGCAACGTCGACTCATCCGTTGTTGACATCGTCCAAGCCTCTGCACCATATATCAGGACGGGAATTATGAGCGACTTATAGAGTTTGGTTTTTGTTTGTCGAGAGAGGACCTTGCTTCTCAATTGCCTACTCAGTCCGAAGTAGCACCTGTTGGCAAGAGTTATCCCGCGTTGGATTTCTAGGCTGACATATTTGGTGGTGTTTACGCTGGTTCCAAGATAGACGAAATTATCTACAACTTCAAAGTTATGACTGTCAACAGTGACGTGAGTGCCAAGTCGCGAGTGCGACGACTGTTTGTTTGATGACAGGAGATATTTCGTCTTGCCCTCGTTCACTGCCAGACCCATTTCTTTTACTTCCTTGTCCAGTCTGGAGAAAGCAGAACTAACGGCGCGGGTGTTGAGGCCGATGGTATCATTATCATCGGCATACGCCAGCAGTTGTACACTCTTATAGAAAATGGTACCTTCTCTGTTGAGTTCTGCAGCTCGAACTGTTTTCTCCAGAAGCAGGTTGAAAAAGTCGCACGATAGGGAATCGCCTTGTCTGAAACCTCGTTTGGTATCGAACGGCTCGGAGAGGTCCTTCCCGATTCTGACGGAGCTTTTTGTTTTGCTCAACGTCAGCTTACATAGCCGTATTTGTTTTGCGGGGATACCAAATTCAGACATCGCGGCATAAAGGCAGCTCCTTTTCGTGCTGTCGAAAGCAGCTTTGAAATCGACGAAGAGGTGGTGTGTGTCGATTCTCCTTTCACGGGTCTTTTCCAAGATTTGGCGCATCGTGAATATCTGGTCGGTTGTTGATTTACCAGGTCTAAAGCCACACTGATAAGGTCCAATCAGTTTGTTGACGGTGGGCTTTAATCTTTCACACAATACGCTCGACAGAACCTTATATGCGATGTTGAGGAGGCTAATCCCACGGTAGTTGGCGCAGATTGTGGGGTCTCCTTTTTTATGGATTGGGCATAGCACACTTAAATTCCAATCGTTGGGCATACTTTCGTCCGACCATATTTTGCAAAGAAGCTGATGCATGCACCTTATCAGCTCTTCGCCGCCGTGTTTGAATAGCTCGGCTGGCAATCCATCGGCCCCTGCCGCTTTGTTGTTTTTCAGGCGGACAATTGCTATTCGAACTTCTTCATGGTCCGGCAATGGAACGTCTGCTCCATCGTCATCGATTGGGGTATCGGGTTCGCTTTCTCCTGGTGTTGTGCGTTCACTGCCATTCAGCAGGCTGGAGAAGTGTTCCCTCCATAATTTAAGTATGCTCTGGGCATCGGTGGTTAGATCACCTTGGGGGGTTCTACAAGAGTATGCTCCGGTCTTGAAACCTTCTGTAAGCCGCCGCATCTTTTCGTAGAATTTTCGAGCATTACCCCTGTCGGCCAGCTTATCAAGCTCTTCGTACTCACGCATTTCGGCCTCTTTCTTTTTCTGTCTACAAATGCGTCTCGCTTCCCTCTTCAACTCTCGGTATCTATCCCATCCCGCACGTGTTGTGGTCGATCGCAACGTTGCGAGGTAGGCAGCCTATTTTCTCTCCGCTGCGACACGGCACTCCTCGTCGTACCAGCTGTTCTTTTGCACTTTCCGAAAACCAATGATTTCGGTTGCAGCTGTACGTAAGGAGTTTGAAATGCCGTCCCACAGTTCCCTTATACCGAGTTGTTGACGAGTGCTCTCGAAGAGCAGGAGTGCAAGCCGAGTAGAAAAACGTTCGGCTGTCTGTTGTGATTGCAGCTTCTCGACGTCGAGCGTTTTTTGCTGCACAGAGGCGGGTGCGAATTTTGGCTGCAACAATATAGTGGTCCGAGTCGATGTTTGGACCTCGGAGCGCACGCACATCTAAAACACTGGAGACGTGTCTTCCGTCTATCACAACATGATCGATCTGGTTGGTGGTTTTTCGATCCGGAGACAGCCAGGTAGCTTGATGTATCTTCTTATGCTGGAATCTAGTACTACAGATAACCATATTTCGGGCCCCGGCGAAGTCGATCAGCCTCAGCGCATTTGGGGATGTTTCCTCGTGGAGGCTGAATTTACCGACCGTAGTGCCAAAGATACCTTCTTTGCCCACCCTGGCATTGAAGTCGCCAAGCACGATTTTGACATCGTGGCGGGGGCATCTCTCATAAGTGCGCTCCAAGCACTCATAAAAGGCATCTTTGGTCACATCATCCTTCTCCTCCGTCGGGGCGTGGGCGCAAATCAGCGATATGTTGAAGAACCTCGCTTTGATGCGGATTGTGGCTAGACGTTCATTCTCCGGAGTGAATGATAGTACTCGGCGACGGAGTCTCTCTCCCACCACAAATCCAACACCAAACTCGCGCTCCTTTATATGGCCACTGTAGTAAATGTCACAAGGACCTACTCGTCTCTGTCCTTGTCCCGTCCATCGCATTCCTTGGACGGCGGTGATGTCAGCCTTTATCTTTACGAGGACATCTACCAGCTGGGCAGCGGCACCTTCCCAATTAAGGGACCGGACATTCCAGGTGCATGCCCTCAAATCATAGTCCTTAATTCGTTTGCCATGGTCGTCATCAAAAGGGGGGTCTCTTATCCGAGGCTATTTTTTTCTTTTCATTGGGGGTGTTTTTTTACGTGGCGGGTCCCAAACCCAGCGCACAACCCTAAGTAGGGAATGTATCGCCTTCTCACTTTAGCTCGCCTTCAAACGGATGTTCTTAGGCTACCCAGAGGATACTTGGTCAAAGACCGGAAGTCGTGAGCTGCTTGAGTCATATGTAAAAGAATCGTTTCTGGCCACTCCCAAGTGAATGGCGATCAGAGAACTTTCCTCACTTGCGTGAACTTCTACACATGACTCCATCCTTTAACTGTTCATAACCACCATGAAATATATCTGTGTCGCATACTGGCACTTTAAGGTGAATGCCTGCACTTGCCTCTTGAGCTTGGCTTTGTGGCAGCTCTACTCTCGGTTATGGAGTAGGTGCAATTGCCCTTAATAGCTTTAGTTGATCAGAAATCATTGCCTTTGTGTCCTCGAAATGGTCTAGGCAGTGTTCATATTTTGTATATGCCGAGGATTTAAAATTTTCTGGTAGATCTGAATCATCAGATTCTACGATTGGGTCATATGCCGCTTGGAGACGTGTCCAGAAGTTGTCTAAATTGTCTTTTTTGATTTCTAATACCAATTCCGAGTTGTCTTGAATCGGTGAAGATGAAAATCGAGTGCAGTATCGAATAAAACTGTCACTCTCAGCAATGAATTTTGTATAAGAAATGTCTTTACCCCTCTTTAGTTTTGTAGCACCTTGCTTTGAGCGTGAAGCTTCTGCCGGTGTACACGGACTTTTTTCGTCTGAAATCATTTTTGGAACTTTTAGCAACTGAGTTGTTTTAGATTCCTTTGAGTCTGAGCTCATTTAAAAGATGTATAGAATGAATCAAAATGCCTTAGTGAAAACTAGACTTGTATATGTTTAGAAAAAGTGTATAAAGTATAGTATATAGTATGTAAAATGTTGAATAGAAGCCTCTTTGTATTTAAGAGTTTCAAAAAATCAATAAAACCAACGGCTTTTTGATAAACCGAGATTTCAAAAATATTTTCGTATATGTATGTATTTATATGATTAGACGTGAACTCTTTTAAGTAAATAAGAGTTTTCCAAAACAATAAAATATTATACGTATATAAAATATCGCTTTAATCTGATTTAATTATTATTGTTGACCGGAAATGTTTTATATGTTTTATTTTTCTATATATATTTGTCTTATATATTTTTTATGTCCAAATGTCCTATAGGGTATACCTATAGGTGGATATTTTATTTATTATGTGCTAATGAGCGCTCGTTTTAGAGATCACTGCGCTTTGTTCATATGCATGTACATATGTACATTAGGGTGGTCCTTAGTTGTATGGAGGGAAAAAAAAAGTTTATGGATTCTCGATCGCACCCCCTAGAAATATGCGAATAGCCCAAAAACTAGTATATACAAAGTTTTGGGTCAATCAAAAAAGGTTTAGAGGCTGCGCAAGGAGCTTGAAATCCTGAAAAATTAAGAATTTTTGCCTTTTTTATGTCTCAGACTTCCATATTTCAAAGCCACACAAATAAACAAGTGTTATCAGTTTTTTTCATAATCATTACATAGTGATTGACTATAAAAGAAGTGTCCGTATTTTGGGAAACAGCAAGAATTCCAATTAGAAATGAAAAACACTGCATTGACCATTTCGGAATTTATGCATAGAGAATGGCAAGCTATAGGAAAAAGTAAAAATCGGTCTAGTGAAAAGCAAAAACAAAAAGTAAAGCAATTTAGTGAAATGTTAGATGATTTATTTGATATTGCTCATGCTAATGCATTACAACTTATTAAAATTGACACCGACAAAAAGTTTTTGATAAATCAACGAAAATAAGGGCCACCCTAATGTACATATGTATTACGCTTTAGTTTTTTACACAATCCTGCTTGTTTTTGTTGATCAAAAATCAAGGGGTATTGCGGAACTTATGCCAATGTGGACTTTGAATATATTATATACGCAATCCTGCTTGATTTTGTTAGCCAAAACCTAAGGGGTATTGCGGAATATATGTCAATGTGGACTTTGAAGCAATGTGCGTATCTACATATGTGGCAATACACGTATGTACAAATTTTTTTTTTTTTTAATATGTTATGAAAAACCCTTTATGTTATATTTAAGTTGTACCCGATGTCGATATACAGTGGAACTTCCCTAACTCGAATGTCCAAGGGACAGAAAGTAGAGTTCGAGTTACGGAAAATTCGAATTAGGGAAAATACACTACGTTGAGTTCAAATTTATTTACATATGTATGTGTGTACATGTTTATTTAAAAAGACAGTTTGTAATACATATGGGGTATTCCATACCAAATCGACCACTTTTGAACCCGACCCCTTTAGATTTTGCTGAAACTTAGCCATCCTTTTCTACCCTTTGAAAAACATTTTTGAGAATTTTTTCAAAATTTTTTGACCAATTTTAAAAAAGTTATGAATTTTGCAATTTTTTGCTAAAAAATGGCTTCTTTATTTTCAAATAGCCATAACTTTTGTAGAAATTGACTTTTGGGGACCATTTTTTTTTTTAATTTTTGTTTTTGAATAAACTTTTCGAAAAAATACAGGAAAAAAATTTAACACGATAAATTATATAAAATAATCGGTTTTTTAAAGTAAAATCGTAATTTTTTTTTTTTGAATTTCGTAAATTAAGTCTATAAATTGTAAATATTATATCATAAAATCGTTAAATTATATTTTTTATATGATAAAAATAAAGTTTACGGGAAAATTTTTTTTTCATTTTTTTAAATAAATAAAAAAAATATTAAAAAAAATCGGCCCACTCCGGCAGGGATAGTTGTTAAATTAATTGAAGTTTTTTTTGAAAAAAAAAAAAAAAAATGGCGAAATTCAAAAAAAAAAAATTACGATTTTACTTAAAAAAACCGATTATTTTATATAATTTATCGTGTTAAATTTTTTTCCTGTATTTTTTCGAAAAGTTCATTCAAAAACAAAAATTAAAAAAAAAAAATGGTCCCCAAAAGTCAATTTCAACAAAAGTTATGGCTATTTGAAAATAAAGAAGCCATTTTTTAGCAAAAAATTGCAAAATTCATAACTTTTTTAAAATTGGTCAAAAAATTTTGAAAAAATTCTCAAAAATGTTTTTCAAAGGGTAGAAAAAAATGGCTAAGTTTCAGCAAAATCTAAAGGGGTCGGGTTCAAAAGTGGTCGATTTGGTATGGAATACCCCATATGTAGTATATAAATAAATGTATATAAATTCTTATTGGAAAAAATTGGTAATTTTTTTTTTGTTTAAATAAGGACCATTTCTCTTTCTCTATAAAATTCTCCACTACATTTATTGACGCATGTACTGCATTGGGAACATTTTCTTTTGACGAAGTAAAATTTCTTAGGGTGTGGATAGGAGAATACGCTTGATTAAATGTGGGTATCGTTTCAGTTGTTGTTTCAACCTCGCTTTCACTAGAGACTTCCTCCTCTAAGTCTGAAACAATAGATTATTTGTGTTGAACAATGCTACATTTTACAAATTTTACTTTAGACTTACCTTTTCTAGAAGGAACTAGATTTTCCATGACGCTATCTAAAATGTCTTCATCTGTTGGGAATCCCATTGTTTGCACACCACCGTCAATATCGACGTAATCATCAAAAGACACATTATCGGTTCCCATTGCCGTTCGATATGTGGTCCAAATTTATTTCAATTCAGACAATGGAAGATCGTCTTCTTCAACCCAGTCATCCGTAGTAGCATTCTGCATTAACTCACCTTTAGCAAAACCAGCCTTTCTAAAACAATTGCTGATTGTTTGTGGTTTTACACCCAAATTCCAGGTTTTGTTTAGATCCCTGATTGCATCAAGTAACGACACAGTCGTAGGAGTGGGTTCTTCCATATGGGCCAAAACTTTCATCACAATTCGTTTTCTATAATGATGTTTGAGATTTTGAATAATCCCTTGGTCCATTGGTTGTAGAACAGACGTCAAATTAGGAGAAAAATATTGCAGTTTAATGTTTTTTATATTTGCTTGTACATTTTTAGGATGTGCGGGACAATTGTCAACGAACAGTACTATTTTCCTATTTTGGGCAACAAAGACTTTATCTAGATTTTTGAGCCACTTATCATAAATTTCATTTGTCATCCACGCTTTTTTGTTGTACTCATAGTCCACATCAAGTGATTTTATACCCTTAAAACAACGTGGGTTTTTTGACTTGCCGATAACTAGAAATTTCAACTTTTCTGAAATACTCGTATTGCTTGCAACCATAACGGTAATTCTCTCCGTTGCTGTTTTTGCCAAAATAGCATTTTTGACCTTTAAAGGCTAATGTTTTATTGGGTAAACATTAAAAAAAAAATGCCCGTTTCATCTGCATTAAAAATATCGTTTCGTGGTATTGTCTGATTAAATCTGGCAAAACGTTTTTTTTTTCCAATCTTCACTAGACTGTAAATCGGTTGAAGCACTTTCTCCACAAATCAACATTTGTGCGATATTATGCCTTTTTTAAATTTATCTAACCACCCTACACTAGCAGAAAAATTTTCGCGACCCAAAGCAACCGCAAATTCTTTAGCTTTTTCTCTGATTAAGGTTCCCGAGAGAGGAAGATTTTTCTCACGTGCGGTAGTAACCCACTCAAGCATAGCTTGATCAACATAATTATTGACGCAAGTTGTAATCCTTTTTCGTTTGCAGTTAAAAGTATAGTCACTTTTTTGTTCTAAAAGTTTGTCTTTGTTTTTCAAAATGGTTGATAACGTATTAGGAGGAATCCCAAATATTTGTGCAATGTTTTTTTTTGTTTTTTGCTTTCGCCCTTTTCTACCTCGGCAATTAGTTTTAACTTTTCCTTAAGCGTTAAACACTTTACACGTTCTAACAACAACTGATACAATCTTATGTAAGTGCGTACGACGCTTGCTAAGATCTTTAAAATACAAGTCGTTATCTGTCGCCGACTCGCAGCTCGGTAATTCCCCGAAATTGCGGTAGGTGTTTCCCCGAAAAATTCGAGTTACGCTTGGTTACCGCCGCAGTTCCTGTGACATTTTAGTTCGTGTTTTAGAAATATTCGGGTAACAGAAATTCGACTTATAGGGAAAAAATTACATAGTGATGTTATAAAAACGTATTTTGTTTTTAAGGAAATTCGATATAGAGAATATTTCGAGCTACGGAAGTTCGAGTTAGAGAAGTTTCACTGTATATGCCTGTATATTCTTCAGTGGAATTTAATATACATATATGTATTTTTTATATATTTTTTGCGTCCGTAATTCTCATAAGGTATACCTATAAGCGAATCTTTTGTGATTGACTTATGTGCTAATGAGAGTTTTCAGAGAGATCACTGCACTTGTACATATATATATATATGTATATATATATATATATATAAACAAAGAACAAGGGGTATTGCGGGATGTATGCCAATGTGGACTTTGAAGCAATATTTATGTATCGTAAGTGTGGTGAATTTATGTATTAAACTGCGTAATTTTGTTGGTTTTACTTTAGCAGTGATTTAACTGATTCTCTGAAATGACATAGCCGTATGCACGTATGTATATATGTGTGTATATATATGAATATGCGTATTCGCAATACTCTTAAAGCGAGATCCAAAGTGAGCGCATATATATTTGTAAATATATATGTATGTAATAAATATGTGCGTCTCTATAAGTAAATGCAATTTGAAATAGAATATATTTTGTTCTTTATCTTTCGTTTACGGTTTAAGCAATCCTGCTTACTGCTTAAACATACATATATGGTGTAAAAAAATGGGAACGACACACTTACATTGACTCGCATCAAGGGTATTTTTGGTTATGAAAAAGGGGGGGGGTTGATATTTTTGTTGTTTAACTTCGTTGGTTTAATTTCGCTCCCGTTTTCCGTTTATCCGTTTTAGTTGTGTGTTCTTGTTTTTTTTTTATTGCGCCTGTTTATTGGTTGCTGAACGTATGTATATGTATGTAGGTATTTTTTTTTAGCTTCTTAACTCCACTATGCTTTTGTTTTGTTTCTTTTAAGCTCTTCGCTCTTTTTTGTTTGGTTTTGTGGTCACTGCACTGCACTTAAATTTTCACTCCACTGTATGTGCATACATATGTAGATATACTTTGTGGTGTTGTCCACAGTTTTTTCACCTGATATTTCACTGATTTTTGTTTTTGTTAAGTACACTTTTGTATATTTTATTAATATGCTGTTTTTTTTTTAATTTTCGCTTCTGATCTTTTCCACCACGTATAATTTCATATTTATTATGTTTTTTTTTTTTTTTATTTGTATTATAACCTTAGCTTTTTTTCACTTAAATGTACTCACTTTTAATTTTATTTTATTTTCCTGTTTCTTTTTACCACTATTGATTTATTTAAATTAAAATTTTTGTTTTTCACAATATTCTTACTTTTAATTGTTGTCACTTTGACCACTGGTGCCGTCCGGTACGGCTTCGAAAGACCATAGATTAAAATGATACGACACTCGCGGCACTTACCTCGCAATGTAAAATTAAGATGCGTAACGAAATTGTAAAAATGGTACAGAGGAACGTGCGGTGGCTGTCCGTGTTCGCGGTCGAAATCAAAAAAAGATTGGTGCCTTGTCCGTCGGTCCCTTTTGTTCTTTTTTGTGCGGTGTCCTCATGTGTGTTAAATTCGTGATGGTGGTATTGTGTGCGTGTGATGTGGAATGTGATGATGATATGGTGTGAAATGGAGATGTGGTGTAGAATGATGATGTGGTGAATCTAATGTGTGTGGTGTGGAAGTGTATTATTGTGAGTTAGCCAAACATGTATAACGAAAATGCAAGTGTCGTTGCTTCATAAAAATTAAACAACGATGCTTGCAATGTAAATAAATTTAAACATTGTGGTTCAAATTTCATGTCACCGAACTCAAATTATTACTTTTACTTTTATAAGCAAAAGTCAAAAAAGTTAATACGTAGGAATATTTGTACGTTTACTTAAAAATGTACTTAAGCCACACAAATGTCAATGCACTGAATTATTTGTATGTCCACTTAAAAAACTGCTTAACCCACATTAATGTCAATGCACCAAATTTAGTAATTGGAAAAGTATTAAAAGATTACATATGAATGTATATGATTTTGTTTATATTTGTTTTTTTGATCAATATTGTAGGTTTCATTTTAAGAACGAAATTATTGTAAAATCAGTCTCAAGATTCACTTGAATAAAGGAAGAAGTAACAGCTTAAAGGAAGAAGTAACAGCTTAAGTTTAAGTTTTTTTAATTCAACCTTATTTCACATAATTGGCGCAGTCAATGGAACTTTGTCTTTAGGCAAAGCGAACTCTAAGCTTGATTCAAAATTTAGTTAGTGTATTTTCCATACTGAAGTTGGAATACCTTTCATAAATAAAAGAATTTTTATAAAAGGCATGTATATTTGTTCGGCA
Source organism: Bactrocera correcta (assembly GCA_027475135.1). Lineage (NCBI taxonomy): Eukaryota > Metazoa > Arthropoda > Insecta > Diptera > Tephritidae > Bactrocera > Bactrocera correcta. Next base: position 65,792,720 of record CM050322.1, read on the forward strand.
ATTCGAGTGTTACGAACTTTTTTTGGAAACTAACAAACAGAATTATATACTCGAATTACAGAGTATAAAAATAGTGAATAAAATAATAAAGTGTTAAAGCGAAATTTAAATAAAATCAAATTAAATTAAAATAAAACGTAAAAATAAGTGACATTAAAAACGCAAAGGCAGTGTTTCAAAGTTGTGAGAAAACATATATAAAAAAAAAAAATTTCTCTTGTGGAAATCAATACATAGGCAACAAGAGTAAGCAATTAACCAAATGAGGCTTCAATTTGGGAACGAGATGCAGACTCAATCATTATTAAACACAAAAGAGCTGTTACAGCAGTTTAGACAGCTGAGGTGTTTGGACGAAGGGCACAATATAATGGCGTTTATTAAATCAGTGGAAGCCATTATCAACTTATGCCCACAAAACAACCAACAGTTGATGAACCTGGCGACAACAATAATAGCCAATAAAAAAATCATGGGAGATGTAGGAAGACATATACAGGAACTAGGAGACAACCCAACATGGCAAGAAATGAAAACCAAACTGATACAACAAGGGAGACCAAAAACTACATATGGCGACATCTTTAATAAATGCAGAAATATAAAGGTATGTAATTTAAGAGAGTTATTTGCTTATTTTCAAAAAGCTAAATTTGAAATAAATCAAAGCTATTTATTTGACGAGGATAAGCCTTATATTTATAGGCCAGATAGGGTATATAGAGACCTAGTTAGCTTATTAATTGAAAAAATTGATGTACCTATGAGATCACATTTAAATGAAAATTGCTCGCTTAATGATATTATAAATAAATATTCAAAAATTATAGCTTTAGATGACACTAGAACTATACACATTACACACAGAAAAAACTTAAGCAAACAAAATTTTACTATGAATAAAATGCAATATTTCCACACTGATCAAAACACAAATAGGAACAGCTCAGTTACATGAATTAAACCAAATACCAATATATATAACCAAAATTATCAAAACACACAAAATACTAATACACGACAAAATGAACAGTATTCACACAATTTTACACAAAATTACGGCAGAGGAAATAGTAGCAATAATACCAGATTTTCGCGTAGAAGCACTAACAACAATAATACCACACTAACACCTGAACCAATGGAAATAGGTGTACTCGAGGAAAACGAAGTAAATTTTTTAATAACGCCTCAAGAACAAAACTCCCCATAATATATATAGCGATAGGAAAAACTAAAATTAGTTGCCTTATAGAAACAGGATCAACTACAAGCATATTAAAAAAAGGGATATTATCGGAAAATTATCCCAAAAATGAAATATACTATAAAATACAACACTTTAAACGGGGTAAATCAAATAAAAAGTGTAGTAACCACACCATTTCCAAAAGAATTTGGATGCTTTGGCACCCTTCAGTGGAAACTATTGAACTTTTCAAACACAAAATTTTCGGGTATAATAGGCCAAAATTTCTTAAAACCGTTATAAGCAAAAATTAATTGTGCGGAAAACTACGTTGAAATTTTAAAAAATAATAAAATTTATTTAGAAGAATTTAATTATTCCCAATATATAGAGAATGTTTGCAATTTAGAGCATACTAAACAAAATTATCTAAAGGATAAATTCAATTTTTCCCATTTAAATAAAGAAGAACATCAAGCAACCTTAAGGCTGCTCAATGACTTTGACTTTTCTTTAAAGAAGGAGATAAACTATCATGCACCAATGAGGTACAGCATGAAATTATAACAACAAATTGTAAGCCTTTATACTCCAAAATTTATAGATATCCTCAAATCCATGAAGAAGAGATAAAATGCCAAATTGAAGAAATGCTACAACAGAAAATAATTAAAGAAAGCAATTCACCATACAATAGTCCCTTATGGATTGTAGAGAAAAAAGCAGACAATTCCGAAAAAGAAATATAGAATTGTCATCGACTACAGAAAATTAAACGAATATACCGTGGATGATAAATTTCCAATTCCAAACTTAAATTCAATCCTAGACAAACTAGGTAGATCACAGTACTTTACCACCCTGGATTTAGCCAAATGTTTTCACCAAATCTCAGTTAGAGAGGAAGACAGAAGAAGACGAATTTATTCGAATGCCATTTGGATTAAAAAATGCTCCATCAACTTTTCAAAGATTGATGAATAGAGTCCTTGAAGAACATATTAATAAAATATGCGTCGTATATATGGAGGATATTTTAGTATTTGGCACTTCTTTAGAAGAGCATTTAACTAATTTAAAGCAAATATTTAAAGCCTTAAGGCTAGCAAAGCTAAAAATACAAGTGGACAAATGCGAATTTCTCAAGAAAGAAACTCAATTTTTGGGCCACATTTTAACATTAGAAGGAATTAAGCCAAATCCAACCAAAGTTAAAATCATACAAAACCTAAAGATACCTAATACTACAAAAAGAATAAAATCATTCTTAGGTATGACAGGATTTTATAGGAAATTTATTAAGGATTATGCAAAAATTGCACATCCTCTGACGCAATATCTAAAAAAAAGGACAAACAATAAATATATACAACCCACAATTTATTGCAGCGTTTGAAAAACTAAAGGATATAGTTACAAATTTACCTATATTACGATATCCTAATTTTAACAAACAATTTAGGATTACAACTGATGCTAGCAATTTTGCAATAGGAGCAGTTCTGTCTCAAGATGGTCACCCAATTGCATATGCATCAAGAACACTAAATAATCATGAAACAAATTACGCTACTATCGAAAAGGAACTTTTAGCGATAGTATGGGCCGTGAAATATTTTAGACCTTATGTTTTTGGTAGGCAATTTGATTTGGAATGCGACCATCAACCATTAAAATGGTTAATGACAAAATACTCCGGAAAGGATATAAGTCCATGACTTCAAAGATGGTTAGTGAGTTTGGGCGAATATAATTTTTCAATAGAATACATTAAAGGGAAAAACAGTTATATAGCAGACTTTTTGAGCAGAATAAGAAATGACGAAACTATTTCCCACATAGAAATTTTCCAAGGGGATGAAGTAGAAGCAGAAACTGTCCATTCACAAGAAGAAAATGCAGGACTTGAAATTCCAATATTAGATACAATTGTTAACAGGTTTAAAATACAAATAATAATAATAAAGGAGAAACAAACCGCCGTCGAATCTACATATATTTAATTACAAATGAATTTATATTGATCAAAGAGATATTGAAGAAAATGGATTAAGAGACATTATTAGAAGAGAAATATGTAGAGGAAAAGTAGGTATATATTCGCATCTTAGCGATCATGAATATATAAAGTACATAAAATTATTGAAGAAGAATTTGAATCGAATCTTAATGTGAAATTTGTCAAATGTTCTTATTTAGCAAAAGACGTTGACAACGGAGAAGAATTAAGAAAACAAATTGCATTATTTCATAAAAATGAAAGTGGTCACTGTGGAATTATAGCCACTTAGGAAAAATTAAAGAATAAATTATATAATCCTCATATTAAAGAGCAAATACATCGGGTAATAAATAATTGCGATACATGTTCAGGCGGCAAATATGATCGAAATCCTATAAAAAACAAATTTTTTGTTACTGAAACACCCAAAACTACTAATGAAAAAATTCATGTTGATACCTACGTAAGTAGCAAACATTAATTTAGCGTCTTCATAGCTAAATTTTCAAAACATGCTACATGTCTACCACTTACGGGCAGGAATAGCAGAACCATTGTAAATCAGTTACAACAATTTTTATCCATAAAAGTAAAGGTAAAGAAAATGGTGTTCGACAATGAAGTTAGAGCCCAAAGTATTGAAGATTTTTTAAAAAGAGAGGGAATACAATACCACATGATTAAACCGAATAGTCACATTGGAAATAGTGATGTGGAAAGATTAAGTAATACAATCACAGAAAAAATTCGGACTCTAAATCTTGAGCATTATTTACCAATTACCCAACAAATTTTTAAAGCTATCACATACTACAATGATACTTATCACATCACAATTAAATGCACCCCAATAGAAGCACAAAATAAAATAATAGATCACGCAATAATTTACGATAGGCTCTGTAAAATAAAACAATACAGCTTATTAAAGAAACAATAAACCAGAATCAGAAGATTGTTTTTTATCAGATAGGAGGATTGCATAAAACTATAAAATATGTTTTGCTACAAAATACCTATTTAGAAAAATTACTTATGTTAAATGCAATTAAAAATCATTTTGAGCATATTCAAACATATATAACTACGCACAAAATGGCATAAATGATGCCAATATCCTTACAAAAAATTAAATAAATTATTATAATATAAACATTGGAAAAATTAAATACTTAAGAACGGCAATAATTGAAAAAGAAAGAGAATTAATATTTGTAATCAAAGTATCTAAAACATTTTTTAATATACTAGTAATAACTTAATACCTATCCCTTATTTAAATAAAAAAATAAATGCTGAAATTTCAAATATATTCAAATATAATGATAAGATTTATGAGTACAAGAAGAATAAATACATAAATGAATGTACCATATCAAAACACTGTACAATAGATAAGACATGTGAATTAATTACAAATGTTAACTCAGAAATAATTAATATTAATAACGAAATCATAATTGTAAAAAATGCAAAAAATTATTTAATTCAAAATAATTGTGCCTTAGAAGCATTACAATTAAATGGAAATTATGTAATAAAATACAACAACTGTTCAATAGAATTAGCAAACCAAAAATTTTCAAATAATTACAAAATGTTTATTGAAAAAATTATATTATCACAATCTAACAATATTACTTTTAATGCCACTCTAACTTTAGAAGAATTAAAATTAACGTCGATACATAATATAAAAGAAATAGAAGAAATAAAATACAAAAATAAAGTTGTAACATACAGTGTACCAACAGTGGTAATATTAATAGTAATATTCTTTGTAATAATATTAATGTGCAATCATTGTAAAAGAAATAAAGAAAGAATTCAGGAGAATCCTTCGTCTAGGGGTGGAGGAGTTACATACATAGTTCCACAAACAACAATATGTAATGAAAACTCTAACGTAGACGAAATCATAAGAAAATATTTAAATCAACCTAACAACATTACTGTGTAAAACATTTAGTTATTTGTTGGTTTGATTTAAATTGACACTCACATAAACATGTATAACGAAAATGCAAGTGTCGTTGCTTCATAAAAATTAAACAACGATACTTGCAATGTAAACAAATTTAAACATTGTGGCTCAAAGTTCATGTCACCGAACTCAAATTTATGAGTACTACATGAAACGTTATTACTTTTACTTTTATAAGCAAAAGTCAAAGTAATACGTAGGAATATTTGTACGTTTACTTAAAAATGTACTTAAGCCACATAAATGTCAATGCACTGAATTATTGTATGTCCACTTAAAAAACTGCTTAAGCCACATAAATTTCAATGCACCAGATTTAGTAATTGGAAAAGTATTAAAAGATTACATATATGAATGTATATGATTTTGTTTACATTTGTTATTTTGATCAATATTGTAGGTTTCATTTTAAGAACGAAATTATTGTAAAATCAGTCTTAAGATTCACTTGAATAAAGCTTGTTTTTTTAATTCAACCTTATTTCATATAATTCGCGCAGAGCATCTCCCAATGTTGGAACGGTGGTTGAGCCGCGCACCGAAGATGACGAAGAATATATAGAAGCGTGAAGCTGCGTGCCGACTGTTACGAAGAATATATAGAAACGTGAAGCTGCGTGCCGAAAATACCAATAACGAGTAGAAACGTCCGCCGATGTTTATTGCTCGAAAATCGCGGTCGAAAAAAGGGGGGCCCCTTCCCGGACGAGGGTTTTTGCTCGTTGGGCTGTGGGGAGTTATGGTGGGTTGGCGTGCGGCGTGTATTGGTGTGTGTGTGTGGGTGTAGAGTGCTGCTTCCAATCGATGAGTGAGTGTGCCAGTGTTGCTTGTGAGTGGTGTGCTGTGTGGTGTCGTGGTGTATGAGGGCGGGAAAATTAACACATTTAGCCATCCCGGCCCCCCTAGGCGAATGTTCAGCCTAGCAGTCGCTGAAGCAGCTGCAACGTTGCCACAACGTTGCTGAGCCCGGATGTACGTCGATGGGACGACCTTTAATGACGCCTTGTCGATGCTGCATTGCGCTGACGCCATAGACGGGACTCCTGGGGAGGTGCCGGCTTTCGCCGACGTGCCACACGACTGGTTTGCTGCGGGGCAGGTGGCCAACCGACCTCACGTCTCGGGGTGCGGTGGAGCAGCGTGTGATGCTGCCTGCCAAAGATGTGGCACAAAGCCCCTAAGTCACAGCCATGAGTTGCGTGCGTGGGTACCAGACAATTGTGGCAATGCCCATGCGCCTATACTATCTGCTGGCGTTGAATTGGTGACAACCCCTTGAAGAGCCCACAGTATTGCAGTCGGTGGGGGCGGCGATAAGCCGCTGGTGATGACGGTGTTGTTGTCGGTGCTTGTACGATACTACGAGCGGTAGTTGACGGTGTGGTTGCAGTGGTTGTTCGAGGCGCCGGGGTTGGGGCAACCCCAGGACGGGGTACACTGATGGCCGATCGCAGTGTTGGCGTTGGAGTTGACATGTTTTCTGATTCCATGTTTGCCTGCATGGAGAAAAAGTCGTGTTTAGTTGCAACTCATTTCTATATATTATGAAATTGTTCGATTTGTAACCAACTTTATTTAGTTTGTCAGAATTTAGTAATCTACCCATTGTTTTGTAGTATCTTTATGATTTATCATATATGCGATTGATTTCGGTTTTAGTTATTAGACGGATTTTTCAATTTCTGCGTGTCGGTATTATTATACGGATTGTTTATTATGTGCATTTTCGTTATTATTATCTGCGGTTGGTAAAAAGAATAGTTTAAGGAGCGGTCTGGTTCGAGTTCCGTTTTGAGTACGGAGGTCAACTACTCGTATGTGACCGTCGGAGCCGTGATGTAGCTTTTCTATGCGACCAAGCCGCCATTCTGTAGGGGGCAGACAGTAGTCATGCATTTCGACAAAATCCTTTGGCGCCTTTTCGGGAGTTTTCCAGCGGTACCTTTTGTGGACCTTTTCTTTATATACTCCTCCTTCCATCGGCGGCTGAAATCATGACGGAGAACTTTAATTCTTTCCCATCTGTTTAGTAAGGATAGCGACTCCACGCCTGGCTCAGGTATGGCCAGTATGGGTGCTCCTTTGAGAAAGTGCCCTGGTGTAAGAGCTGTTAGATCTGAGGGATCTTGCGAGAGTGTCATCAATGGCCGTGAATTGAGAACGGCTTCAATAAGAATTAATAATGTTGTAAATTCTTCAAAGTTAAATTTGTAGTTTCCAGCTACTTTTTTAAAGTGGGATTTAAAGCTTTTTACCTACAAACCACTCATATGAGGAGCGCTTTGAGGGATGAACTGCCAGTTAATGCCTTGGGGAGCGTACTTTTGTACAATCTCAGGTGAAACTTGTTTGATAAAGTCCACAAACTGTTTTTCGGTGGCTCTTTGAGCACCTATAAATATCTTGCCGTTGTCGCTCATGAGCTTTGACGGAAACCTACGTCGTCCGACGAAGCAAGCAAATGCCGCGAGGAAAGCCTCTTTCGTCAGATTAGTACATAGCTCGAGGTGTACTGCCTTTGTCGTAAAACAGACAAAGACAGCCACGTAGCCCTTCATCAGGGTGGGAGACCTTAGCATGGACGCCTTTATTTAAAAAAGGCCCAGCAAAATCGACACCTGTGATAGTGAAGGGCAGAGCGAAGTTGCAGCGTTCCGGTGGAAGTGCTGCCATAATCTGCGTTCGCATCTTTTACTTATGCATAGTGCAGATCTTGCACGAAAAAATGCATTTCTTTATCTTTGGCTTGAGTCTTGGGATATAAAATTCTTGGCGGACTATTTGTTGCATGAGGCGGTGTTCTGCGTGTAATAATAGTACGTGGACCTAATTGAGATATAATGTGGCAAGTTGCGATCTCTCTGGTATAACAATGGGATGACGTTCGGTATACTTTAGGCTTGAATTGACAAGCCGACCATTTGCAAGAAGCAAACCCTTTGTATCGATGAATGGGTTTAGTACTAGGAGTGAGCTCTTTTTATCGATTGGCTTCGATTCTCTCAGTACTGATCGCTCTTGGCTGAAGTAGAGCGCTTGAGTAGATAATTTATTTTTTGCCATATTCAGTTGCGTCTTTATTATATGTACGTATATGCTCATCCGTTGAGAGCGATTGCACTACTGGAATTTGTGCTCATCTACATACAGCTTCTTCTTTACTGGTTACATACATACAAGTGTATATATTTAATATACTTAATATACCTTTCTTATCATACTTACATATCTACACTCATTGGTTGGAGAGCATCGAAGTGCACTACCGGAATTTGTGCTCACCATATTTACATACATTTGTACATATTTACGGACATTAAGAGAGTGCAAATTTGTTAGTCAAAGTGCACAAACGATTTTATTTTTCTTTTATTTTGTTTTGTTTTTCAATTCCATCTATGCGCGCAAGTTATGGTTTTGCGAAAAATAAAAAAAATAAGCTTCGGTCTTTTTTTTCCGCGCAACCGTTTTTATTCGAGTGAATCTTAAGACTAAAACTAAAAGGCAATGCTAGTTAGTTTACTTAGTCCTACTCATAGGGCTAGCTGTACTAGCATTATTTGTTAGTGTGCTTAATTCTAATATTAAGACTAACTGTACGGACATTCTTTGTACATATGTATGCTTATAGTTGAGTTGGCGTTCACATCATGGTATAGAGGAGTAGGGAAAGTCCCATTCACCATAGAAAAAGAGCCATTCACAGTCCTTAAGCTACCCCCCAAGTGTACGTCAAAATAAAAGTGTCATGGCCACCTCTGGTGAATAAGGGTGGCGAGAGGTCAAAACGGGTTGCAGAAAGCGAAAATACTAAAATATTAAATTATAAATTTATAGTACGATATTTATAGATGTATAAATACTATTTTCAATTTCTGTTATAGAATAAAGTTTAATTATATCTTCTTCATATAAATAAATATGCTATATATTTTAAAGCGTTGTAGTTAACTTATTCATGGACAAATTGAAAATGAATATACCAAAAGAGATAACTATTGTGGAAAATTTGGTATTACATATCATAATAATTCGTCTGAACAGTAAAACACAATTTCTTACTCTAAGATAAATCAAGAGATAATTATAATAGTCCTGTTTTTTGAATTTTAAGTATAATTTTTTGTAATCACAAACTACATACACGTTTTATATGTCAGAATTTAACTATATGCCGGCGATCAGGAATCCTACTCGTTTCCAAGTGGAGTGTTTGATTATCCTCACAGATTTACCACATTATTTTTTAGTTCTAAGCTAAGTTTTTAAATAAACAGGATTCTTAAAGAAATTATTTTTTGAATTAGCAATATCTATATAGTAGTAAAAAGTAGTTTAAATTAGCTTACGCCAAACTATTTTGCCATGCTCAATAGCAATACTGGCATAGTATTTAAAAAAAATAAATGATTGTTCCAAATATATTCCGTTTGAAATTATTCAAATCGATAACTTGTTTGGCCCAATTAAAAATACAACTCAAATTCCTTAATTTTTAATAGCGGTTCATTATTAGCCAAATTACATTTATTTGTTTTTTTAAGTTTTAATATAAACTTCCACACCATTTATAATCGACCATAATTCACTAGATGTAAAGACGACATGTAATTCGCGTAGATGCAAATGTTTATTTTTTAAATCGCTGCTTTGTCACCAGCGCTGCCAACTTTCATTTGATGAGTGTTTTTATTATTTGCTTGGCTGTTGTTAGCGTTGTTGTCATTATAGTAGCTTTATGCAAACATACGTAGTTCTTCTATTGGTTTTGGTGGAGCTGGTTCCTCCCACTTTCCCAACATGCTCTTCCATGGAGGTCAATTGTACATCTAAACGACATCGGTAATACATTCGCGTTTGAGCTCAGTGAACTTGACTTTCAATAGGAAGGTAGGATTGTTGTTGTTGTTTTAACAACAGAAGGTAGGATCGCGACGCATGTCTTAGCGACGGTATCCCCACCATTTTTCATCTTTGCGCATAACACGATGGAACCAGTCAATTGATTCGCCCAACTGGTAACGCTTTGATCTGAAAGATGGGTGTTGAGTGTTTAGCCTTACGTAAATTCAATTTTGCTCTAAACCTACCCAACAGCTTGATAAACCTGACTAGCAGTATCGGGATCCTTAGCGCAATTGACAATAGCTTGTGCAACATCCGAATGTACTCACCGTAGTATTTGCTCTTCAAAAAGTTGCTTCCACCCTCACGCACAAAGCTCATTGGTTTGGGACTAGCGTTCTACACGTTAATCTTTTGAAATAAAGTTTAATTATAGCTTACCTAGCAATGCGACGTGCACCTTCCACGAGCACGTCATTGAGTTTAAAATTTTTTCTCGAATTCACGACCAACTAATTTGATAACTACATTTGAGTACTTCACAGCACCGCGTATCGCTTTTTCATATCTTAAATCATAAAATTGGAACAGCGCCTGACCCATTACGCATCAATATTAACGAGGCCAAGTTAAGTTATTTCGTACTTTTATTGGAATAAAATATCAGCCGATCTGTTGTTTGTCGTCCCAAGGGAAATTTGTAAACACTTCTTCCAGATTCAAATAACTAAATAAGCCATCGTAAAGTATTTAATCATGAAATAAACTCAAACAAATTGTCTTGCAAAAACCTTCGTTACGATGACAAAAATGTAAATATGGCTGTGGATGAGCATAATCTAGACCCCACCATTCGACACGGTTGCTTATTTGTTCGTAACATTTTTCTGTGGTGAACATTTATTGACTTACCACAGTTAAAAAGAGGCATAAATAAAAAACTCAATTATTTGCTCATATTGTACTCATCTTTAAGAATATATATTACAATAAAACAATTTTCTTTTGGAAATATATTAAAGTTTTATATATAACCAATATTTTTGGGACAACATTTCCATAAATTTTAAGAAAATAACACAATGCAACCATTTTCCGGTTAAAAGTCGGCCATCTTGGTTAAAAGTCGGCCATCTTGGATTCCAATAGAAGCTCAACCCCGGAGTACACTTGACGTTTCTACAGTGGCACCTCTCAGCTGTGTCTTTGTTTACATAATATCAGCTGATACTTTCTCTACTCCTCCTCTACCGTGGTTCACATAACAGGATACGCTCACTCTCAACTCAACTTAGCTGAATTTGGAACGTATATATTATTATGCTAGTACGATATTAAGCACTTACTATATTTATAATTACTACGTGTTTAGAGTATGGGAATGTAACTCCTCCACCCTTTGATTTGAGATTCTCCTGGATCTCATTACAAAAATATATAATTTTATTAAATTTTAATTAATTCAGTAGTTTTGTTTTATAAATGTATAATTTGTAAACATTTTTAATTTAAATATGATTTTAATAGCTTAGCGTATCTATGTACAGTGCTTAAACAAAAGAAACGTTGTTTTATATTAATATTAATACAAATTATGATAGGTAATTATTGTTTTATATTTTTACAATTTTATTTCCAACAATGGTAAGTATATATTTATTAAAATTGAGACGATCGATGGGAATATAGGTTAAATACATAAATTCGGAATTCAAAAAAGGTATATTTTTTTTATCTTCATTTAAAAGTTATATATATATATACATTCCACTGAAGTAGATAGGTTTTTGTTTTAAAATGGGTTAATTGTCGTTAGAATTTCTGTTGTCATTTGCAAACTTAAAAGGGCGTTTAATGTTTGATGTATGTACATTTGCTAGATTTCTTTTTATAAATTTTGGTTCTTCTTTGTGTCTAACACTTTTGTAATTTCGAATGAAACCTTCTCTTCTTGTTTCTAGGTAATTTTCCTTTCTTGTATTATGTTTAGAAATGATCTTCAATTTTGCTTCTTCTAACCGATTTTTAATTATGCTATGATTAATTTTGTTGTTTTGAACATCTAAAGGTGTAGCTTTTATTGTAGTATGAAATGAATTGTTATAAAGTTTTACAGCTTTACACATTTGAATAGTAATTGGAACTTTTTCTTCTAAATTTAGGGTTCTGATACGTTCGGTAAGAGTATTATTTATTCTTTCTGCATCTGAATTTCCCGTATGGCTATGTGGTTTAGTGGCATGAAATTCTATATTTTCTTTATTTAAAAATTCCCGGATTGGTTTTGAATTAAATTCATTATCGAAAACAAATTTTTTTATATGGCCTTTAATTGACAAAAATTCATTAATTTTATCTATGATCGTTTGACTATTTCTATCGGGTAAATGGAAAGAAATGACATGTTTTGAAAATTTATCGATAAATATTATAAATGACTGTTTGCTATTAACATAAGTATCTATATGAACAGTTTCATTAACTGTATTTGGTGTTTCGGTAATTTGAAATTTAGCTTTGATCGGATTTCTATCATATTTTCCACCATTACATATGTCGTAATTATTTATTATTTCATGAATTCTATTTTTTAGATCTGGATGATATATTTTATGCTTCATTCCCTCGTAAGTTGGAATAATGCCTGAATGTCCTACTTCAATTTTATGGAAAAGCGATATTTGCCTCTTTGGTTCGTATTCATCTTCGATGTCTTTGGCAAAGTTTGTACAATTTACAAAAGAAATATTTTGATTGTTTGCGAAAGTATTTAAAAGTATTTGTTCTACTTCATTATTTTCTTTTTCATTAAGTTCAAAATATATAGCAATCTTACCTTTTTTTAAATGTTTATTTACAATATTAATAACGTTGTGAGAGTTAATATCTCTTATATCAATAAAAATGCGTGTGTTTTTGAAAATATTTTCTACTTCTTTTTCTTTTGCTTCGACTAAAATTAGTTGCTGTTTAAAACGATTTACGACTGTATTGAGAATGTTAAAGTGATTATAAAGATTTTCTTCATGAGAATGGCTAGTTTGGACTTCTATTGAAAGCATTGTTTGGTCTTGTTGTTCACCAGCGTTTAAATCTTTTATTTGCAACATTTTGTTAAGGGTCATTCCCAAATTTTCGGAATTCACCATGTTTATTTCATCGCTGTTAATTCGGCTCAGAAAATCCGCTATTTTATTTTCTTTACCGGTTATATAATCGATTTTTGCATCGTACTCTCCTAATTGTACTAGCCAACGTTGAAGTCTTGGATTTATATCCTTACCAGAATTTTTCTTCTGTAGCCATTTAAGTGGTTGGTGATCTGTTTTTAGATCGAATTCTCTTCCATATAAATAGGGTCTGTAGTATTTCACTGACCACACTATTGCTAATAGTTCCTTTTCGATGGTTGAGTAGTTTTTTTCGTGAGTATTTAATGTGCGTGAAGCATAAGAAATTGGGTGATCGTCTTGTGTGAGAACTGCGAAAATAGCAAAGTTGCTAGCGTCTGTAGTTAATTTAAATCTTTTTGTAAAAATTGGATACCTTAAAATGGGGGGATTTGTAATAATATTTTTTAAATTTTCGAAAGCGGTTATATAACTTGGGTTATTAACGTTAATCTTTGCATCTTTTTTCAGATATGTGAGCATAGGATAAGCTATTTTAGAATAGTCCTTTATAAATTTTCTGTAGAAACCGGTAATGCCTAAAAAAGATTTTATTTGCTTTTGAGAAATTGGTAACTTTAGTTTTTGGATAACTTCAACTTTATTTGGATTTGGTTTTATTCCTTCAGGAGTGAGTATATGGCCTAGAAAGTTTGTTTCTTTCTTTAAAAAACTGTATTTTTCTAAACGTATTTTCAATTTGGCTTGTTTTAGTTTTGTAAAAATTTTCCGCATATTATTTATATGTTCTGACAAAGAAGTACTAAAAATCAAAATATCGTCAACGCATATCTTGTTTATAAAATCTCGAAGTACTGAGTTCATAAGACGTTGGAATGTCGATGGAGCATTTTTAAGACCGAATGGCATTCTTAAGAATTCATAATGTCCTAACGGAGTAGAAAACGCTGTTTTCTTCCTATCGTTTTCATCTACCAGTATTTGATGAAATTCTTTCGCGAGATCGATAGAGGAAAAATATTGTGCTCTTCCTAGTTTATCCATCATACCATCGATATTAGGTATCGGGAATATATCGCTAATAGTAATTTCGTTTAATCTCCTGTAATCCACGACGGTACGCCAGTTTTTATTTCCGTCTGCATCCGCTTTTTTGGGGACTATCCACAAAGGGCTGTTATAAGCGGAGTTGCTTTCTCTAATTATATTATGTTCTAACATTTCTTTTATTTGTTTTTGTATTTCTTATTCATGAACTTGAAGATACCTCTAAATTTTCGAATAAATGGGTCTATCGTTTGTTGTAATAATTTGATGTTTGATTTCATGCGTAAAAGAAAGTTTATCTCATTCTTTGAAAAATAATTCGTTAAATTCTTGTAATAGATCTTTTATCGATTGGCTTTCTTCGATATTTAAATGATTCAAGTTTAAATTTTTCATATCACTGAATTCGAGTGCACAAATTTCCATTTTTTCATAAGGAATTCGTTGATCAAAATGAATTATGTTTCCTAATATATTAATAAATGTGTTTTCTACATCAATTTTAGCTTTAAAAGGAATAAGAAAATTTTGTCCTATAATAGCTTCGTATTTGTTGCTGTTAAAATCTATTACTTTCCATGATAAAGTACCTAAGACGTTAAATTCCTTCGGAAAAGGTGTTACAATTTTATATTTTATTTCATTAATTCCGTTGATAGTTCCATAGCATAACGGTTTGGAAAGTTTTTCCTTTTGAAAGTTTTCGAACAAGGCGTTTGGTTTCATAATGCTAGTTGTTGAACCTGTATCTATTAGACATTTAATTCTGTGATTTCCTATTGTTACTGTTATTATGGGGGGTTGAGAGTTTGAGGCGGTGTTAAAAAATTTACTTCTTTTTCTTCACCATTGCCAATTTCCATCAAATTTGAATTATTGGACAAACGACTTGAACTTGGATTGTAATCGACGCTCATATGAGAGCTTTTAGTTTGTCTCGGTAAATTTGGTTGTATTTTATTTGAAGAATTGTTGTACCCGTAATCGTAATTATTGCGATTGTTGTAATTATTACGATTAAAATTTGTATTACGTATGTAATTGTTATTGTTCCCGCTTAGTTGTCTGTTGTCGTTTGTTGGAATGGTTTGTCTATTGTCTGAAATTTTATTATTTTCGTAAGATCTATAACTTTTCTTGAAGCCGTCGTAGTTTGCTTTGTTTTTATCGACATATTTTCGATGTCTATAATCTATAGCTCTTTTATCCTGAAGCAATTTTAGCTTTGAATATTTTACAATTATATCGTTTAATGTTTCCGTTTCGGTTATATGTGCCCTTATAGGCCCATCGATTTTCTCTAACATTATATCAACAAGGTCCCTATCTACATTTTCAGGTTTGTAAATGCCCGGTTTCAAAGGGTCAAATATGTATATTTCATTTACATCTGCTTTACATTTTTCAAAGATTATAAATAGTTCATTAAGATTACTTACTTTGACCGTCCTACAAAAATTGAATACCTCTGCATATGTCTTCCTTGGACGAGATCCTTGTAGAATTTTGCCTTTAATCGCTTCCCACGATGAGTTGTCCTCCAGCTCTCTTGTTCTTTTTCCAGCGTTGCCCAGTATTTTTTCATTTGCTATAATGTTGATACAATGTTGAATGAGTTCCTGGTCGGTGCCGCAGAGAGAAATGTTGGTTTCGACCGCTTTAATGAATGCTTTTGGATTGTGATGGTCGTCAAGTGGCTTCATTCTCCGGAATTGGTCCTTAATGTCTCTTGGTGACATGTGAAATCTGTAGAATTGTGGTTGTTGGTTCATTTGTAGCTGTAGTAGAAGTTGAGCATGTTGTTGTTGCATTTCTTGTTGTTGGGTTTGTAGCAATTCATCTTGCCTTGCGATAACCCTCTCCAGCTCGGCGATGGTTTGGTTTAGATTCTCCATTGTTGTAGTAGTAATAAATCGTTTTAGATATAGTTTGAAGATGTGGTCCGCGAAGTGTGCCCAAATGCACACTACCAAACTGTGTGCTTGTGTTGCAGTATGAGAGAGCTTGCTGCTACACCCAAAAAGATACAAAACTTTAGTGTTAATTAATATAAAAAAAATTTGAAAGTAATTCGACAACTTTTACAAAATTGTGAAATTAATAAAGACGATTCACGTGTCAAAAAGAAATTAAAATTAAAAAAATTTTAAATATTAAATTTATGTTGAAGTTTTCACCTAAACGGCTGTATCAAAAAACTAAAAATCCATATTTTCATGGTTTTGAACCAACTTATCTAAATCTAGTTCGGAGCCGCAAAACTTTATGGGAAGTAAGTCTTCAATGTGCCGATCGCTAATTTTATTTCTAGTATTTGATTTTATTAATTTCAAAGTGGAAAACGAAACTTCGCAACAATAAGTAGTTCCAAACATTGAAAAGAGTTTCCACATTTCGTTCTTTAATTTCGGATAAAAGTTGTTGAAACTGTTGCCCAGTTTCACGAGGCAACAATAAATCTTTTCTAATTCGGATTTTAAATCTAAACTCACCCCAGAAGTATTACACCCAGTAGGGTCGTTATGAATTTTAATAATATGCTTAATTTTATAAAAGTCATGAAATCGGTTATGAAAATTAGTCTGCAATATATCAAGGATTGGTTGATATTCTTGCAGCCTTGCATGGTTAGAATATTTTTCTACAAAAAAGCGTGTTCTTCTTAGAACAGTGAGGTCGTTTTCTTTAAGATTATTAATAAGCAAGCTTAATTTATGGTGAAATTTTTCAATTTCAAAGACCAAATCGGATATTTGTTTATCGCGACCTTGTAAGGTCAAATTCAGCTGATTAATTTGTTCACTTATGTCCACAAGAAAAGCTAGATCTTATATAAAATTTGGATCTCTAAAAGATATAAGAAGTTCTTGGGACTCTGCTGACGAATCGTTCTCTTAAAATAAGACAATTTCCCTGCGCAAATCAAAAACTCGCTTTAAACTTTTTCCGCGACTTAAACAACGAACCTCTGTAAACAGTAAGAGGTCACCATAATCTGCATCGATTTCTTTTAAAAACTTCTTGAATTTTCTATGCCTTAAAGAATTTCGGCCTCCCCTAATCCTATCTATAATTTTTACAGAAACTTGCATTGCATTGGTCATATTCAAACACTTTGCAAATAGGGCTTGTTGATGTATAACGCAGTGAAAAAAAGGGAAATTGTATCCGTTATTGCTTAGAGTTCCAGAAAGTAATTCATTTCTACCATGACTTGAGCACCTTAAGTACATATGCTACTTAATTTAGTTATATCAAAGACTGCAAGGACCTTTGAATATACAGCATTATACTGAATGCTACCAGTCACCATGCATAGATACAACCGAAAGCAAGTCCACTTTTTTATCGAAGTTTTCATCTACCGTGTTTACATAAATAATTAATTGGTTCACAACGGAAATATCTGTACTCTCGTCAATACATATGGAAAAAGACTTGCTTTCTTGCACCCTTCGCATAGTCATATTATAAATATGTCGGCCTATTACTTCAGTGCGTCGAGTTATAGTTGTCCGTGATAAAGGTATTGAACTGATAGCAGCGAAAACTTCCTGACTTTTAGTACTGAAACATTGAAAAACCTTTTGACACATATCTTTAAAAAAAACTGCGTCCTCGAATGGTCTTGCCTGCTTTGCCAGCTCTAAGGCAACAGCAAAACTAGCCTTTCGTTGAGCCTAACGAACGCTTGAGTTTTCCCCCAATGAGTCGTTAATGAATTACTCATAAAACGGTGTTTTAGTTGGCATATAAATAATTCTCTAGAACTGCCCGTTACCGATTCACAAATAGAATGGTTTCCGCTACAATGCCTTTTAACATAGTACTCCCTATTTCGTTTATATTTGTGTTTACAAACTAAACACTCAGCATTATAGAAAAAGTTTTCGGAAAACAAAAACTTGGTTTTCCAATCAATATTAAACATAGTAAAATTGTTAATCAGCGCGCACATACAAATTACATGCGTAGCAGTCGTTGATCAAGTGATTTTCAAATGCACATATCCACAATGTATAGAGAGCGCTTGACTAATACGTGTGAGCGAATCTGTGAGAGAGCAATAAAGTCGGCCGCCCGCGGGCTAGGTAAGGCGCTTCACTGATCTATATGTATGTCAAAAGGTTTTTCAATGTTTCAGTACTATAGGTTTTTGAAATGTTAAGTAAATTCGCAACGTTTCTGTACGAATTCCCCTGTTTCACCAAGTTTTTAATATGTTCTCGAGATTTCGGATCGCAGTGCTTACCCTTCCCCGTATCTATTCAATAAAGAAAAAAATCTGGTTCTAAATGATTGATATTAAAACTGAAAATGTTATTCTTTCCTTATCTCTGCAAATAAACACGTTTTAATAAAAGAAAATTCGATATTGTCTTAAAACGACACGCTGTCCTTATTAAATCGCACAACCGAATACTGAATATGTTAAACACAGAATGACTAGATCCAAAATGTGTGCAAATACTTTCCGTTTGTCTAACGGAATTTGTTTATGTAAATAATGAGTGAAAAAAATATACCGTTAAGTTGCGGTATTTTTCATGGCATACTAGGAATATTTTAAAGTTTTGGGTTTTTGCATCCCTGTCCTTATTATTTTTCACATAACTGTACAAATATACAAAAAATAAAAGGTGCGGTGACATATCCAAAAAATTTGTTTTCTTTTTCAAAAAAAATTATATATATATAAAACGAAAAAAAGGTGCGGTGACAGATACATATATGTACATACATACTATACAAAATTTTTTTTTTTTCAAGAAAAAAAATATTTTATAAAAAAGAAAAAGTGTACAAACCAAAAAAAATTCAAAAAAAAAATATATATAAAATAATATTTACAATACATATACAATATAAAAAATAAAAAATAGTTTGAAGAACGGACACGAAGCGGTTCCGTGTTGTGGTAGCAAAATCAAAGTCAAAAAAAAAAAACAAAATACTAATACAATAATAACAAAAAAGTAACTCCGTTTGTGCAGTTATAAAAAGGAAAAAAAAAACAGCAACATATAAATACATGTACATAAATTACAGTGTTTACAACCAAAATCCAAAAAAAAAAAAAAAATAATAGTAATATAAAAACCGGGCGCGAAATATTATTTAACAAAAAAATCCATACGGGCGCGAAGCTTAGCATACATGACTACAATCTAGTCTCGGTGAAAATTAAACATTTATAAACGTTAAACAAAAAAGTAAAAACACAAAAAATATTAATAAAAATAATAAAAACCTAAAAGGCCAACCAGCGTAGGAAAGTCAACACAACGAAAGAAAGCCAACCAACAAAGGGAAATTAGCAACAACGGAACAAGGAACACCAAAAAGGAAAGGAAACGGACAAGAAGCAGATTGGACAAAGTGGCATAAACTAGTATAGTCACCACTTTCATATGTACATATCTTACATACCGAAACAAAGTGAGAAACAAAATTAATGCGACATACACCCACATGTATGTATAAATAGTATAACAAAAATTTTACGTATTAACAAAAGTGCATACCTGCACTTCACCGATTTTCTATTCCCGCGTTATCCGTACGGCAAATAATATACGCACATATGTACATACGGCATACAATTTGCCTATGCCGGTATATACAACGACAATAGGGTACAGAATTAAATTATTTCACAAATTTTACAAAATTTGGAAAAAATAAAACGATAAATGCGAAATTTTAATTTATTAAAAATTTTAAAATACGTTATTTAAAAAAAAAAAAAATTAATTACGGACAAATAAAACAAAGCATTTTAAGAGTTGGTAGAAAGGAAAGGCAAATACATAAGTATTGCCATTTTCAAGTGTTCACTCACACATATACATACTTATATTCAAAGACCAAATCGGCACCTGTCAAGCAATACCCCTTGTTCGTGTTAAAGCACAAGCAAGCAGGATTGGAAACAAAACAAAAAAAATTTTAGCATCTTACGTATGCCCATAAACACGCACATATTGTGCAAACTTATAAGTATACAAAGGTCATCAACCTTTTTCTCCTTTTTGCATTATCGCTCGTATACGCAAGTATTTGCTAACAAGTACGAAACCTTAAATAAAATAAAAAACAAAAACAACAACAAACTAGTAGCTAAATACATAAGCACCGGGAATAAGTAAAAAGAAATACGCGTTCGCTATTTGATACATTGCGTATACAACAAAAAAAAGCCTTTTTATCTTAAAGATTTCACGCGTACTTATTGTTATCAAAAGTACACTGAGAGAATTTTTCTTTTCTCATATATATATTTCAGTTGTATCATATTATCTAAATGGACGGAGATTCTAAGGAATCTAAATCAACACAATATTTAAAAGCACAAAAAATGATTTCAGAAGAAAAGAGCCCATGTACACCTGCTGATGCTACACGCTCAAAGCAAGGTGCTGCAAAGCAAAAAAAGATGAAAGATATTTCATATACTAAGTTTATTGCTGAGAGTGACAGTCTAATTCGATACTGCACTCGATTTTCATCTTCACCGATTCAAGATAATTCTGAATCGGTATTAGAAATCAAAAAAGAAAATCTAAGCTATTTCTGGACACGTTTCCAAGCTGCGTATGACGCAATTGTAGAATCTGACGAATCAGATCTACCTGAAAATTTCAAATCTTCAGCATACTCCAAATATGAAAACTGCTTAGACCAGTACGAAGAAACGAGAGCTGTGATCTCCGATCAATTGAGATTAATTAAAGCAATTGCACCTACTCCACAACCGAGAGTAGAGCTGCCTTAAGTTCAAAGCCAAGAGGCGAGTTCAGGCATCCACCTCAAGGTGCCCGCATGTGACACAGAAATTTTTCATGGTGGTTATAAAAAATGGCCGTCCTTCCGGGACATGTTCACAGCCGTTTACATAAACTACCCAAAATTATCTAATGCACAAAAATTGTATCACCTCCAATTCAAAACAAAAGGTCAAGCAGGGGTATTAGTCAAACAGTTCGCTCTTAATGACGAAAATTTCAATTATGCTTGGGAAGTTCTAAAAGCTCGTTACGAGAACGAAAGAATATTAGTCGACAAACAAGTCACAAAATTAATGAATTTACCAAAAATTCAGAAAGACACAAATGAAGAATTTATTAAACTTCAATCCACTGTTTCAAATTGCTTGTCGGTTCTAGCGACACAGAATATTCCCACAGACAATTGGGACCCCATTCTGGTAAATATATGCACATCCGCATTACCAGAAAAATCGTTACTTCTGTGGGAGCAATCGCTCTCATCACGAAGAAAGTGCCCAACGTGGCAACAAATGAACGATTTCTTAACTACCCAATACGAAATTGCGGAAAGGGTAGATAAAAAAATGGTCAGAACTAAAAACGTTCAACACGACCTAAATCGAAGCTTCATTAGACCCCGAGAAATTTAAAAAACTAAACATTAACGAAAGAAACAATTTCGTAAGAAAAAAAAAAATTTGTACCAACTGTTTGTCACATGCACATGCGATCAAAGATTGCGAAAGCAAATTTAATTGCGTTTATTGCCATAAACGACATAACTCATTGCTTCACATTACAAATTTTTCCAGCTTCGCCCAAAATAACGCCAATGTTAAAAGAGCTGCGGGATTAGTTGCAACAGCAAATCCCGACTTACAAAATTCAGAAAATTGCTAAGAAGCACCACGCTGCTCGAAGGCTTTAAAAACTCAGACGCCACACAGCGAAAATCAAAGTAGGGTACTACTACCCACAGCAGTGATCTCCATCGAGCACCGAGGAGAACTGTCGACGTCGAAAAAATGTATAGACAAATAGTCGTACATAAAGACGATCAAGATTTTCAGCGAATTATTTTCCGAAAATCCCACAATAGTCCACTACGCGACTTCAAGCTAAAAACAGTGACCTTTCGCGTTAACTGTGCCCCATACTTAGCCATTCGAACACTCCATGAATTGGCTGAAAACACCAAGTCAGAATTTCCTCAGGCGACCCAGGTGTTAAAAACATAAACGTATGTAGACGATATTTTGTCTGGAAGTCACAGTCTTCCACAAGCATACGAATCATTATCACAAGTAATCCAAGCCCTCGAATCCGCAGGGTTTCCATTAAAAAAGATTACGGCAAATCACCCAACTATATTAAGAAATATACCAAAAGAAAATTTGTTGGACACTAATTTCCTTATTTTCGAAAAGGAAAGTACAACAAAAACTCTGGGCATCCAATGGAATGCGATATCGGACCAGTTTTCATACACAAATTCTCTCCTCTGTGTGGTTTTTGACCCCCACAGGATGGCTATCGTCAATTATGATACAAGCCAAAATCCTGATACAAGAATTATGGCTAGATGGTACCGACTGGAACGAGCAAGTAAAACCACTTCGTTTAGAAAAGTGGTCCCAGTTCGCAAGCAAACTAAAAGATATCACACAAATACAAATCCCAAGATGGGTAAATTATATCCCAGAGCACAAAGTCGAACTACACGGCTTTTGTGATGCCTCTGAAAAGGCATATTGTATCACCATCTATGTGCGCACATAATCTGACACAGCGACCACCAGTCACCTACTGGTAGCCAAAGCAAATGTGGCTCCGCCAAAAACAATAAGTCTGCCACGACTGAAACTATGTGGTGCGCTACTACTAGCCAAACTAGTATCCATGGTGCAAACGCATCTAAATATGACCAAATATAAATTGTACCTCTGGTCTGATCCCGAAATTGTATTAGCCTGGTTAGAGAAACTTCCACATGCATGGAAGACGTATATTTCCAATCGAACGTCTCAAATCCTTGACCTAGTGGGATCAGCCACTTGGCGAGACGTGGCCAGTGCTGACAATCCTGCTGATATAGGTAAAAGGGGGTGTAAGCCTCTGCACCTTGCAACCACCACTCTTTGGTGGAATGGCCCTCGATGGCTAATAGAATCTCCCGATTCCTGGCCGCCATCGCCCATACGCAATATAATTGCCCCGAAAGTCGAAAAATCGACTCTTTTCACACGACATTGGATGATACTGAAATCCTTGAGCGATTTTCATCATACCCTCGAGCCCTCAGGGCAATCGCTTACATACTCAACTTCATAGAGCGACTCAAACTTAGAATTAAGGGAATACGCACAGTATATCCCCAAGGCGATACATTGACGCACCTAGACCCAAAAAGGCAAAGGTCGCTCTTATCACTTATACTCAGTCGCGCCACTTCAGCTGCGAGATGTCCCTACTAAGAGAATCGAAGCCGATGGACAAAAAAAGCTCACTCTTAGTATTAAATCCATTTCTGGATACGAAAGGTCTGCTTCGCGCTAATGGTCGGCTTGCTAACTCATGCCTGACATATAACGAACGCCATCCTCTAATAATACCAGAGAAGTCTCGACTTGCAACAGTGCTACTCAAGTATATACATATACTAATGTTGCACGCGGAACATCGCCTAATGCAATATAAAATCCGGCAGGAGTTCTATATTCCCCGGCTTAAGCCGCAAATAAAAAAGTGCATTTTCATGTGCAAGATCTGCACTATGCATAAACAGAAGATGAGAACGCAGATTATGGCAGCACTTGCACCGGAACGCTGCAACTTCGCTCTGCCTTTCACTATCACAGGTGTTTATTTTGCTGGGCTTTTTCAGAAAAAGGCGTCCATGCTAAGGTCTCCTACCCTAATGAAAGGCTACGTGGCTGTCTTTGTCTGTTTTACGATAAAAGCAGTGCATCTCGAGCTATGTACTAATCTGACAAAAGAGGCTTTTCTCGCGGCATTTGCTCGCTTGGAAAAACCTTTTCGGAGCTCAAAGAGCCACAGAAAAACAGTTTGTGGACTTTATTAAACAAGTCTCCCCTGAGATTGTACAAAAGTACGCCCCCCAAGGCATTAACTGGCAGTTCATCCCTCAAAGCGCTCCTCATATGGGTGGTTTATGGGAATCAGCTGTAAAAAGCTTCAAATCCCACTTAAAAAAGGTAGCTGGAAACTACAAATTTAATTACGAAGAATTTACAACTCTATTAATTCGCATTGAAGCCGTTCTCAATTCACGGCTACTAACAACACTCTGGCAAGATCCCTCAGATCTCACAGCCCTAACACCAGGGCACTTTCCCAAAGGAGCACCCATTCTGGCCACACCTGAGCCAGGCGTAGAGTCGCTATCCTTATTAAATCGATGAGAGAGAATTAAAATTCTCCATCATAATTTCAGGCGCAGATGGAAAGAAGACTATTTAAAGGATCTCCACAAGAGGGATCGATGGAAAACATCAGAAAATGCGACAAAGCTTGGAGATTGTGTACTTATTAACGATGATTGTCTCCCACCTACCGAGTGGTGACTTGGCCGTATAGAAAAGCTCCATTATGGCTCAGACGGTTACATCCGCTTCGTTGATCTCCGTACTCAAAGCGGAATACTCACCAGACCGGTGGTTAAATTATGCTTTCTACCAACCGCGGATAGTAACGAAAATCCGATACTAAACAATCCGAACATAATGCCGTAACGCAAATGAAAATAAATCAATAAAATCGCAACCCGCAACCAACCGTTAACAATAACAAAAAAAATTACAAAAAAATGGTCGGTCAATACGACGACCCAGTCATGCCACATAACGTGGCACAAGCACACATTCTATTTATATACTACCATGTACATTCAAATACAATTTCTTACAGAGTTCAAGATGGACGTGGACATGCCTAAAATCCCAACACCAACTGTTCGGTCGGCTACCAACGGGGCACGTATTGGGCATACTCCTCCGCCCCGCTCAACCAATGCTACGGTATTGACTGCCGCTTCTGGTAGTGGCTCAAGCGCAGCCCCATCAACGGCATCCGCTTCGATGCCCGCTATGTCGCCGGAAACATCGACTACAACACTGTGGGCTCTTTAAGGAGCTAACACCGACCCAACGACAGTTTGTGGCCCAGGCACATGAGCACTGCCTCAACTGCCTGCCGCACACGCATGGGACGCAGGAGTGTGTCTCAGCCGATTTATGCAACACGTGTGGCAGACCACATCACACGCTGCTGCACAGGACCCCACGACGCGATGTAGGTCGGCCAGCTGCCCCAAGCACAGGTAGATCAACGCAACCCCCCCTAATGCCACTACACCAATACACCACAAACACAGAACCCACATTCCACAGGACCCACACATCAACACCACCCACACGCGAGAGGACATCCACACTCGCAAACACATATCACACTGTCCAAAGGGTCCACTTCAAAGTTTCAGCCAGTCTCGTTTTGATCTGCAAACGAAGCGTACGCATCGCCGCTTGACGATCACCTTTTCGATCACCCACACATCTTTTTTTATTGTTCAAAGAACCTCGATTTACCGAATTTATAAATAAATTAATAATATCATTACAACCGTATTGTAATTACTTATAGAATTTAACCGAGTGATTTTATTTAAAGAAGTGAAAGTGGTAACCGATGGAACCCAATATCAACCAAGATACTCCCAATATGCACAACCAATGCAGCCTAATTATAATACATGCATACATGCAATCGTCCAGAAATACCCACAACACATTAAACAATACACCTATGGGATACAAACAAAATTATTTCGGACCCAATAGGTACCCAAACATTCAACGCAATTTTAACAGAAATTCAGTTCCCAAATTTAATTTTAATAAAAAATCACCTCATCAACCACAACAAGCACCCACACCAAACAACCCAAATATCTAAACTATACATGGAATCAAACGACCAAGACCTTCGGAGAGCATACAAACTAAAATGTTCTTAGATGAACTTATACTACAAGACGTACACGAATATAAACAAAACAATCGAGAACTCTATGACCAAGAATATCCTGACTGTATTCTACACCAGGACCAGATTACTAATGAACTATCCCAAGCACCTACCGATCAAAATGAACTTAAGTTTGTCGAAAATTTTCGGTTACCAGCCCCGGAAAATATCAAGCATAGAAATTATACTTACAAATGCTTGATTGACACAGGATCCGAAATTACTATGATATTAAAAAATGCTTGCTCTCTTCTAATTTTAAATACACTATGCAAGGTTTTTCACTGTTTCGATTGGATTATCTTAATCAAGAAGAAACATACAAACAGAAACATTTACTAAACAAATTTAAAAATCGTCAGTACTTGGAAGGCAATCGTTTGACATAAATAAACATTTAATCAATACAACAAATAATTCTCCTATTTATTCAAAGCAATACCCACTTCCACAAATTCATTAAACAGAAGTAGAAAATCAGGTACAGGAAATGCTTGAACGGGGATTAGTTAGAGAAAGCAACTTACGCTATAATAGCCCTACTTGGGATGTACCCAAGAAAGCCGACTCTTCGGGTAAAATAAAATACTGAGTTGTGATCGATTAGAGTTTTATCTGAACTATTCCTGATCGATATACCATGCCCAACATGGATGAAATACTTGGAAAACTGGGAAAAAGCCAATACTTTACCACGAAAGACTTAGCCCGAGATTTTCACCATGTAGAAATGGATCCGGAATCTATACAAAAAACTGCATTTTCCACCAAACTCGGTCACTATGAATACGTCCGTATGCCATTCGGCTAAAAACTGCGCCCGCTACATTCCAAAGGTGCATGAACAATATACTTCAACTATTGATAAACAAACATTGTTTAATTTATTTGGATGATATAATTATCTTTTCCATATCTCTCGATGAACACTTAAACTGGTTGCAGTTAGTTTTTGATAAGTTGTCCAATAGAAATTTAAAGTTGCAATTATGTATAGTAAATGCGAGTTCTGGAAAAAGGAAGCTACCTCTCTTGGTCACCTCCCTCCCTCCCTCCTCTCAAAGTAAAAGCAATAGCCTCATATCCAATCCCAACAAAGAACCAAGACCAAGAATATCTGGAGGCATTCGAAAAACTAAAAATATATATAACAAACGAAACAGTTTTGTAACTTCCAAATTTTGAAAAAAAAAAAAAATCGTACTAACTACAGCCGCACGGTGCCATGTCAAGTGAATGCCAATTTAGCATTCTGGCGTTTCGTTTTCGCACCGATAACACAAACATACTGACACCTAAAACGCAATAACTTCAGGGAGTATTCTAGTCTAGAAATCAAATTTTGGGCAGCTTTTTGAATTTTATTAAAAAAAAAAAATATTTTTACTATACACTTTTTTATGGTGTTTTTATTGATATCTTAAGAATACAGAAAAAAAAATTTTCAAAAAAATATTAAAAATTAAATAATTAGAGGGGGGCGGAAGAGACAGGTGTAAAAAAAAAATGGCGCATCCTGGTGACTTTGATTCTGACTCTCCTGGTGGTCTGAAAAAAAATCAAAAGAAATTCTTAATCAGTAAGGATCCTGTTATAGTCCCTACCTCAGGGAACACTAATTTTTTTTTTGAAAAATTGCGACTGCTTGAAAATAAAAATCATTTTTTACGATTTTTTTTGAAATTCCTGAATTTCTTTTTAAATATTAAAAACAAAAATTTTGATACGATGCTGGTAGGAATTATATAAAGAAGGTTCACACAAAATTTCAAGTAAATCGGTTGTATAGAACTTGAGATAATGCCGGTACCGTGTGGAAAAAAGTAGTTTCGAGAAAAACGCGTTTAAAGTTTTACGTTATACGATATTCGCTCAACCGGTCCAGTTGCCACGTCACTAAAATAGCTATAACTTTGAAAATAATTTGAGTTTTGAAAAATCCTTTTAGAGAGATATTTTTGAATATCAAAACTATCGAATTATGAAAAAAATTTCCGATGTTTTCAAATTTCTAGAGTAGACCCCCTTCACTTCCACTCGATGAAATGTCATGAAATTCTCACTAGACAATCGTCCCAATTATTTTAGAAGGTACGTTATATGTACATATGTATGCCGGACAACCAACTCTACACACGCAAAGAATTAAAATACAAAAAATAAACAAACACTAGATACAAAAAGGACCTTCTTCAGAAAGGAAAATTGGAAAATCCATTTAAAGCAAATGCAGGTGTTGAACAATCTGGTCCTGACCATTACAAAATAATTCAAGTAAAATTCAAGTAACCCCCCATCCCGACCATAATGGTTATCAGTTAGACTACTCAAACACACAATTATACTTCCAAAACGGCAATAAAGTTTATAACCAAAAAATAAAGAAATAAATAGCGACTGCATTACAAATATAATTAGACCTAAGAACTCAATTTGTAATTTTATATGTAAGTCTCCACAACCGAAATTATTAAATGTAATTATTACTCAGAATTTAAGTGAAACCACAATCACACAAGATTGTCAAAATACAACATAAAAATAAATGGAAAAAAAATTATAAAAGGAACACAATGTTATGTCGAAATTGAAAACATCGATTTAAGTGAAAATTACTTAGAACCAGAAATTTACTTAACGTTATTGTATCCTCCTCGGAACCTAATAAAAATTAAGATGATAAAACACAAGGATGTGATAAAATGGATATCACAAAACAGTACTATATTTTATATAATACTTGCAATTACTCCTATTATACTTTATTTTAAAACATGTAAATTTAAATGCACTCATACTTCTGTTTAAAAAAAATACGTTCAAGAAAAGAAATTCAGCAGCAGCCTCAAGATATCCAGCTTAAAGAAAACTCTTTACCCACATTATATCCAATGGTACCAGTCTAAAGTATAGGCTGCCTTTCCAGGGGGAGGAACCCCAATTGAACCCAATTAACTTGACAAACTTAATTAAAATTCGCAAGTAGCAATAAACCGTTGTGGACGATCCCACTCAGGCAATCTCGCCCACTTAACATAAACAAATAACCCATAGCTAGTGTGGTCAATATTTTCTATTCACCCAAAAAGCAGTCTTAAGCCGAATCCACAAAAGTAAAAACGTGCACTCGCAATTCAGTCAATACGACGGACCATTTATTTGACTATACATATACGAATGTATACGTACGTATGTTTTAGAAGAATATGCATCTACACATATGGACAAAATAATAGGTGTATTACATTTTACCAAAATATCGTGAAATCATATGCAATTAAAACAAAATTTTCTTTAGTAATAAAAGTATTTCTCTTTATTAAACAGAAATACTTTGCAATTTTCTTACTGTAAGCTTTAAAACAAAAAATTCAATTATAAAAACATATTTCCCTGGACAAAATAATAGGTGTAAAAAAGTTTTTTCAAAATAAAAAAAAAAATCAGTATATTATTTCCTTAGCCTATAAGTTTTTAATAGCCAGTATATCCTCCCTTGTTTTGGATAAGTTTTGCTATTCTCTTGGGCATAGACTGTACTAGCTTTTGACAAGTCTCCAAGGGAGTTGCATCCCACAATTCCTTAGTTTTTTGCCACAATTGCTCCTTGTTTCGAAAAGAAAAGCCTGCCAATCTCCTTTTGAGGTCACTCCACAAGTTCTCAATCGGATTGAGGTCAGGAGATTGACTTGGCCATTTCATACAGGTTACATTTGAATTTATGAGCCACTCAGATACTAACCTCGAGGTATGCTTCGGATCATTATCTTGTTGATAACACCAGCGCAGAGGCATATTTTCTTCCGCATATGGTAGCATAATATTTTGTAATATTTCCCTGTACTCAACAGCGGTCATTGTATCCTTTATCCAAAATAATGGACCAACACCTTGCCAGGAGAAACATCCCCACACCATAACATTTCCGCCCCCATGCTTAACTGTCTTTTTGGTGTATCTGGAATCGAATTCCTTGCCTTTCGGACGGCGTACGCTTCTCATGGAATCATTTCCGTAAAGATTTATCTTCACTTCATCACTAAATAAAATATTTCGCCACCTTTTTTCTCCAGTGGGACCACACCAATCTTTATGTTCAGTAGCGAAAGTTTTCCTCTTCTGGATATTGTTCTTTCGTAGCAGAGGAATTTTTCTGGCCGTTCGCCCTGGTAGTTTAGCTTCCACCAAACGACGCCGAATTGTCCGCGAGCTTATATTAAGTCCCACCTCCGCTTCAATTTGTCGCGAAGAGATAAAAGGGTCTTTTTTTGCCATAAGTACTATACGATGGTCATCAATTGGGCAGGTTAATTTTGGACGGCCACGAGTTTCCTTCCCTTTTTTTCCTTTTAGAGCATTAGTGACAAAATTTTCTGATCGCTCTAACGTATTGGCTATGAATTTATATGTTTTCCCTTCACCACGTAGTTTTTTAACCAATTGGCGTTCTATTTCGGTGCAGTGTCTCTTGCGACCCATTCTGAACATTTTTTGTTTGTTAGTTTGTGATATTTAAACTAATATAAATTTGGAAATACTCAAATACTTACTTTGGTATGGTAAATAGTACGAATTAACAACTTCTTTACGAAAAATATTAACTACACCTATTTTAATGGCCAAGCAAAATTAAATGAACAATGATCACTCGTCACTAAAAAGCAAAATCACCGAATGAGTAATGCAAACTGTTGACACCACCATGCTACTAAAACGCGTCCATCATGAAAACATAGCGGTATTAAAAATAAATAACAGTTACAACACTTTTTGACAAAAAAATGGCATCACGCATAGGCACACCTATTATTTTGTCCATATGTGTATTTGAGTTCGTTTAAATTTTGAAAAGCTTATATTTTGTTCAAATTTCCGTTGTAACTTTAAAAACTCCGGCATCGAAGTTGGTTGATGTGCTTATTCACAAATAAGGACTTCACTATTGTTTGATACATCTTCCTTTGCAGTAGGAAGATTATCACCTATCTGTTCATGTACATATGTATATCTACATTTCAGAAAATTATGGCAAGGAAAGCATTTCCTTATCACAAGAGTGTCTTATTCGTCCTAGGAAGAAATCAACCACCGAATAGCATCCAAAAACAGAAATCCTCTTCGACAGTTCACTTGCATTGTTGCATTTATCAAGATGCCTTATCAGAGAAAGCATAATTATTGATTTATGTATATTTTGTTTTTACATTTTATATAATTCCTTGGTCGAGAGGTTGTATATCTGCCGTTGGGTTAGATGGCAGCATTTTTACAAACACATTTCAATATTCGTTAATTAAACTGTGGCTAGCAATGAAAAAAGAATTTTTTCTATTTTGCTCATTGATAGAACTAAGCCAATACTGAAAAACATGGTTTTCATCCCAGCCTCTTTAGTTCCTTGTACCATAAAATATTTTATTTCGGTTGAAAGCCCGCGGCTTCGCTGCGTTTCCTATAACTTTTCTCCTGTACTGCTGCAGCAAAACGATATCCTCAGCCTTTCTTTCCTTTCTAATTTGCCTCCTTTACAAACTGCGCATTTTGAAACGAAACTTCGATTACGTAATTGACGATAAGACAGTTCAGTTTCATTTGCATTAAACTGATCCAATCAGAAACAGCTTAAAGATCTACATTTGCTCCTCACCATTTAAGGCTTAAAATTGAAAGTTACATATGTCTCAAGAAGAAAGATTCTAACCATCCATTGCTTGCTTTAAAGTTCTCTATTTGTAACTCAGTGGACAAAAGCTTAGCCTTTTCTTGAATTATTGAGCCACTGCTAGGAATATTCTTATTCTTAGACCTGCATTTTTCAAAAATTAGTTTTTCTTCAAAATTACAACTGTGTTTTTCTTTTGCGCTTCGGGATATTGATAGATGTCCAACTCTTTAGACGTCAAAACATACTAAACTTCACAGCTAATCGAGTTTAGTAGGTTTTGACGTTTAGTAATTGGAAAAGAGGGAGGACCAGATTGAAATCTTACCCAAAAAATATGTAAACGGAGGGATTTGTTGCACTTACAAAAAATGTAAAACAATGAAAATTAAATAAATTTATGAAATTTAAAAGTATTTGATGAAACGTTTTGTAATGTCAAGCATCATAGTATTATTTTCAATGGAAAATTATTAAAAACATTTATTGATTAAGAGCTAAAAAGCTTAAAACCTTTTATTGGGTATTGGAAGGTCAAAAGTCAGTTGTTTTACCATGGCATACAAATATTTAAATAGATTCTCTATGTATTAAATAACTACTATATAGTAATTTTTATTCTTACTAAATGTTGGGTGTTTTAATTTAAATGCACAAAAATTTGTTCAATCTAGCCATAATGGAAAATGTTATAAAAAACGCTAATTTTGAAGCACTCTCACACTGAAATAAGTTGGACATCCCTTTATTCCTGCTTGTGGCTAGTACATGAAATTTGATACATAGAAAATTTCGCAAAAATAACTATTGCAAAGTTTGAAAAAATCCATTTATGCCAACATACAAATAAATGTGTGTGTAATGTTAATAAATACCATACAAATATGCATTCATATTAAACGTATTGCCAATATAGTTTATTGCTGTTTAAAAATTTAGACAAATTTTGTTCCACTTCGAAGATACACAGTGTCTAAATTAAGCAGTGAATATATGGATATTTTGTACAATATTATGTTCGCACAGAACATTTTGTCCAATTTGTGCGAGTGTTTAAATTATAAGCGTGTCCAACTTTACAGGTTTTACTGTAATTGGTTAAATGCAGGCAATTCTTTCACTTCGTTGCAATAACTTTTGCACCAAGATTTCAATAACTCCGGCAAAGTTTCTAAAGCTATAATAAATACTTTTAATAAGATTGCTCATATTTACAACCGACATCCACTGGCTGCATATCAATTTCACTTTTTTGTTCCATTTTATGATATATAAAAATAATATAAATTATACAAATAATATTAATTAATTCGTTTATCTTCAAAAATCGTACGTTACACGTTTGATATATGGTATATTAAACGCGATTCAGGATCGCGATATTTAGTGAACGTGTAGCAGCCACCAATACCCTGCAAGACAGAGGTAACAGATTGCACAAATACATAGAAACATTTTCAGCTGTTCACTAACACTCTTACATTTTCTGGAATTTTCAATTGAATGGGAGAATACGTAAGTAAGATAGAGAAAAACTATCGACATTCTAAACAAATTGTAATGTTAACTTGGTCGAATAGGAGAGACGAATACGCAATTTTTCAAGAAGAAAAAAACGAAAAGCGCAGTTTATTTTTGATTTTAAAAGAGGTAAGTTCGTTATTTGATAATTTGATATTTGATAATTAATTTTTATTATATACATACATATATGTATATTATTAATTTCTTTTATATAGAGAAAATGAAAAGGCTTAACAACGAGAAAAAGGTAAGCATTGTGAATTGAATGTTGTGTGTATAATTAAAAATTTTAATATTACAGAAATCATTTGGCCCATTTGTAAAATTCAAATCTATTGCATACAGCAAACAAATAAGGGAGTAAGTTTTAAATTATTAAAGTTAAATAGTGCATATTTAATTCAAATAGTTGTTATTGATAGTGAATTTTTGTGAATTATTTTGT
Organism: Bactrocera correcta; assembly: GCA_027475135.1. Taxonomy (NCBI): domain Eukaryota; kingdom Metazoa; phylum Arthropoda; class Insecta; order Diptera; family Tephritidae; genus Bactrocera; species Bactrocera correcta. The sequence continues at coordinate 65,826,365 of CM050322.1, forward strand.
TATATCTACATATATATTTAAATGTAAATTTAAAATCTAAATTGAGACGAATTGTGTGTTACAATTATAATTGTGTAGAATTTAGAATACCGTCCCAGCATTTCGGGAATAAAATTGGTATGGTCGGTTAGAGGAGGTTCAATCAATAATGCAATCCTTAGTTTAATATTAAAAAAAATTCACACGAATTAGTGAAGTGCTAGTGGACACAAAAATGCGAAATATGTATAAGTACAAAATTAATTTTAAATCGAAAAATACGTTTTTCAAATAGTGGTTATTTTCAGCTTTAAACGCAAATTTATCGAATATTCCGGCGAGTATCTCGTTTGCGCTCCTCCAGTAGATGCATCACAAATAATGTATTAGTATATAAATATATTAGTATTTGCTTTATAAAAATACATGTAAGTTTTTCAGATATAATCCAGAAGCTGGATGCCATTGAGGCCCGTCTTACTGCAATTGAAAAGTCCCTAACAGACAAAGTAAGTAACGCAGTATTACACTACCAAATTAAAACAGAAACTAATTTTTATATTTTAATTTTCTAGATGCCAGAAAAGGTCGAGGTGCAGGCGCAAAGTAAATTATTGCGCGAATGCCGCGTCATAGCGGCACAGACGCACCATTCAATTAGCCGCATCACCGGTGACTTGGAGGACGAGCATTACGTGGAGCTCGCTTCGAAACTGCCCATGTCATCGGAGGAGCACGTGCCCTTCGTGGAAGACAAACTTTCACAAAAGGAAAGCACTGATGCTATGGTAAATATTTCGTTTTTAAATATTATGCGATTGTAATATAATTTACTGTAATTTTTTTTTTCACATATGCGGCTAATATTGAAGTCAAAGTGCGCAAAAGGCAGTGTTGACGGCGTACTGCGTGGTATATTTTCTGACGATTTAATGTACCACTACAATTTAGAGGGGCGCAAGAAGAAGGAATCCCTACTAAAGCTAAAGTGTTAGGGTTAGTTTTTGGTAGGGTTTTTTACTGTTATATATTTGATTGCCTTAACTTAAACGTTTCATTTTAGATATATTTCCTGACAAGGATAAAAACACTACCTGTGGTGAGCTCCGAAGATTTGTGGAATTAAGCCACAATCGTTTTAAGCAAACAAAGCATAAACTTAAGGCAAAATTAATATAAGTTTTCATATTATTACTTATATGTGACCTGGTCTACGAAAAGGGGGCTTAGGTGTCAAAAAAAAATATATTTTTTATACCTAAGCCCCCTTTTCGTAGACCCGGTCACATATATATTAGTTTTAAGTTGTAAATATTAGTTCTAAGTTGTATAAATTAGTTTTAAGTTGTAAATATTAGTTATAAGTTAAATATATTAGCTTTAAGTTGTACAAATTAGTTTTAAGTTGTAAATATTAGTTATAAGTTAAACATATTAGTTTTAAGTTGTAAATATTAGTTTTGAGTTGTATAAATTAGTTTTAAGTTGCACATATTAGTTTTAAGTTGTATAAATTAGTTCTAGTTTTAAGATGAAGTTTCTAGTTTTACTTTTTCAAACTTGAATTTTTAGAATTATAATTTTTTTACTGAAATAAACTGTATTATTTTTCTTTTATAATAATAGGCAAATTATTAGTTTAAGTAAATATTTGATTATTTTGATTTTATTATTGAATAAAGCGAAATAATAAAAAAACTGAGTTTTATTTAAAATAATTGAATTTGCTAGAAGTAACAAATGGGTAACAGATAATCTTGCTTCCTGCTAGCTTGTTTATATGTTAAAGGTAACAAACTGATAACGAAAATAATAACATTAACAAATATTCGGTTAACAAATACTTTTTGTTATCCATAACACATAGGTAAGCTATGTGCTAACAAAAAAATTTGTTACCCGTAACATACTGTGAAGAAATTTGCTAACAAATATGTGTATTCTGTTAGAACAAGGCAGCATGCGATATTTGCCACTGGTTAGAACGAGATAACCATTGAACATCAAATAGCTATGTGTTATTTTTTCCCACCCTCTGAACAAAAGTAACAAATATTTTAACGAATGTAAAAGTGAAAAATAACAAGTCGTTTACACGTTTGCTAACAGCTACCCGTCTTGCAGGGAATATTCTTTGTTCATACCCTTGTTATTGTTCACTTTTGCATTCGTTAAAAATTAAAAATATTATTAAAAATGTGAACTAATTTATAAAATGTAATGTTAGTACTTCATGTTAATAATATTTTAAAGTTAAGTAGTTTATAGCAACAAATATTAGTTTGAAAAAGATATTTGATTTGTAAATACTTACAAATAGTAACAAATAGGAAAATATATTTGAGAAGTGTCTTTTTAAAAGAGAATATCTACTTCTTAATTAATTTTTCTGTAATGCGAAAACATTATAAGGGAAACATTTATTGATTTACCGAAGTCTGTTTAGGACTCACATCTTAACGTTTTTTTACTTGCGAAATATCTTCTTCAGATCAACATCCAAGTAAAGAAGTTGTGTATTTCAGCATTAAGGACAATACTGCATAATTAGTTTAAAAAAATTAAAATGTTAATATTATCTTTTGAAAAGAGACTCCTCATTAGCTTGAAAAAGTAGAACGTACGAAACCACTATTATTTAAATTTAATTTTTAAAATCTTGCTTCGGAGCAGAAATGCGTATTTGTATGTTCGAACCATTTTCACTTTTATTCATTATGAAACACTAATGTTGTTTTTATTTTAAACAATTTTAGATATTCTGCATACGAACAGATATCTTAGACGAACAAATGAACATTTTTAGTTATAGAGGAGGTTCTCCAGCTCAAGAATATATATAGTTATACTCGCGGGAATATTCGAGATATTTGCGTTTAAAGCTGAAAACCACCACTATTTGAGGAAGGTTTTTTTCGATTTTAAATTAATTTTGCACTTATATTTCACATTTTTATGTCCACTAACACTTCATTAATTCGTGTGAATTTTTCTGTAATATTAACTTATTGTACAATTATATTTATTTGACATCACCTAAAGGATTGCATTATTGATCTGAAGAACCTCTGTCCGACCATACCCATTTTATTCCCGAAATCCTGGGACGGAATTCGAAATTCTACACAATTATAATTGTAACCGCACAATTAAATTACGATTTTTTATTTTTGACATTTACATATACTATATGTAGATATTATTACATATTTCACAAAAATTCACTATCTTTAACAACTATTTGAATTAAATATGCACTATTTAACTTTAATAATTTAAAACTTACTCTCTTATTTGTTTGTTGTACGCAATAGATTTGAATTTTCCAAATGGTCCGAATGATTTCTGTAATTTTAAAAATTTTAATTATTCACACAACATTCAATTCCCAATGCTTACCTTTTTCTCCTTCTTAAGCTTTTTCCTTTTCTCTATAATATATAAAAGAAATTAATAATATATATGTAAGAAATTAATTATAAAAATATCAAATTATCAAATATCAAACTTACCTCTTTAAAATTCAAAATAAACTGCGCTTTTCGTTTTCTTCTTCTTGAAAAATTGGGTATTCGTCTCTCCTATTCGAGCAATATGTTTAGAACATTGTATAAACCTACAAGTAACCAATCCTTCATTTTTCACTAACACATACGCAAAAATCTACTACAAATTAGGCACTTGGTTCGGGTTGCCCCCAAATATTCTGCTACTAATTAGTCTCTTGGTACGGGTTGCCCCCAAATATTCCACTACTAAAACGTTCAAATGCCTCAAATCTGGTATAGTGTGTTGCCGTGTTAGGTTTTAAAATTTATAACTTTAACAATATTTTTATAAAATATTCAAATATTTTTCGATTATTTAAATTCCTAAATATTAAATTTAATCAGTTTTGTCCAAAATATTAATTGTTGTATCAAGATATTATTAAATGTTTCCAATTTTATAAAAAAAATCTTAATTAATTTTTAATAGGACCCTTCTTTCCACCACTATTCCTTTGATAAGGTTTTTAATAAGTATTTCGCTGTGGGTGATTTAGAATATTTTGTAAATATAAAAATAGTAGATTGTTTTGAATATTATTGTTGTTGTTCCTGAATTGTACCTGATTTTTTATATTAATTTTTGTTTTTGTTAAAATTAATCAAGCCGATTGTTACGACTTATATTGTTAATGTTTACAATGGAATTGTACCCAGTTTTTTTTATATTTATTTTAGTTTTTGTTAAAATAATTACAAGTTGATTGTTTTGACTTGTGTTGTTAACGTATACATACAACGGAATTGTACCTGATTTTTTTTTATATTTATTTTGGTTTTTGTTTAAATAGTTTCCAGTTAGTTGTTTTGACATATATTGTCAATGTTATATTTTTAATATAATTAATATTCACGCATTGTATCTGACTTTATATATTTATTTTTGCCTAGTCATATTTTTTATAATAAGTAGATTGATTTAAAGCTATATATATATAAAAAAGCTGAAAATAGGCCTCCTGGGGAACTGAACACCTAAAAAAAGATCGGTAGCGCGCCTACATTGCAACCTCAGAGGTGGTGAGGAAGAGCAATAAATATCCAATAAACTTTTGTTTCAAAAATATTCTTGAAAGTTTTGATTAATGTTTTCCGTTACAAATACTTTTTCACAAAAAAGTTGATCTAGTACATTTCTTTTAATTACATCTCTGTGCCTAAAAAAGGCAGATTTCGATCAGGTGATCTCAGCTGTGAAAAATTCTTGGAAAACAGCTGATTATTTTGTTACTTGTAGGTTTATACAATGGTTTAGAATGTCGATAGTTTTTCTTTATCTTACTTACGTATTCTCCCATTCAATTGAAAATTCCAGAAAATGTAAGAGTGTTAGTGAACAGCTGAAAATGTTTCTATGTATTTGTGCAATCTGTTACCTCTGTCTTGCAGGGTTGACATGTGTTAGAGCATTTACAAATTTTATAATGCTCGGTTTCACAGTCCAAACTTAAGTTTTGGCCAAATAAAATCTTAGCTAAGCATTGTTGCAGACTGAGTAGTTGTTTGCGGTTTACATTCAATGCTTAATTTCAATAAATTTTATTATGATGTATAAATAAAAATATTTTTAAGTATTTAAATTATAACATACAATACATAAATTTTCTGGGAAAATTATATCGAAAATGGATGAAAACAACAAAGAACCCCAAATTTCACCGCGAGCGAGTCGGAGCACCTATTGGAACTAGTGAAAATCCCAATCCGATTCCATATGTTTTCACATCACATTATTATTCCTCTTTTGACAAATAAATGAAAATTCAGAGCAATTCAAAACAAATATCAGCTATTACTTAAGTATGAATTGTAAAACCCAATTTTCCTGTTTTATCTTAAGCACAACTTAAGTATGGACTGTGAAACCGGCATCAAAGTTTCGAATTTAAAACACACTTTCAATTTGGAGCAAACTATAACTTTCTTCACCGCTTTGCTTTTATATACTTTGGCTTCTTCCATTTCTACAAAAACCGCGAAATGCTTAAAACTCTTTTACTTAAGGTTTTATTAAAATTATTTTTTCTATACGAATAAGTTCTTATAAAAATCCGTGCGACAGAATGGCTGGACCTGAGTAGAGATGAATGTACACTGTTGGTACATGAATTTCTTTGTCGCATGGTTGAGTGGCATATTTAGTACCGTTAGCAATTTATCTTACTGAGGCAATAGCAAATATAAAAAATGTCAGTTATTTAAACAATGTTTGTTATAACTTAAAGCAGTAAACACTTATTTTGCAAAGGAGCGTACATTTAAGGCGGATAGTATATATTGTAAAAATACGAATTAATGCTGGCGAGTATATATGTACATAAAATCTGGGTTGCTTGTTAAATTAAAAAGTAATTCACCTTTGCTAAAAAAATGTCTGTTCTACATAGATGACATGTTCAGAATGCTAGGTCCATTAAATTGTTTTGATACCTTTTTATTCAAAAATTTAGTTACTTTTATCGAAACCAAAAATGTTTTCTGGTAGTACCGTAGTGTGTAGCGTCTTTTGTCAAGTTTTTTTTATATCGTCACCTAAAATGCAAAATAACGTATCATAAAAAATTCGAAATTGAGTATCCTATTGATTACGATTCACTACTTCAAATTACATACATAATATTGCATATGTCCAACATTTTCAGGTTCTGCGCTCACATGTAATGAACCAGTTTTAACCAATATTAAAATTATTTTTTCACTCTTGTTCCATTTTATTTCGTGTTTCATTCACGCCACTGTAAATTTTCGAAAATGTTGTTACGTTATTTTGCATTTTAGGTGACGACAAGTTTTCAGAGCTTTCTAAATATTCGCCATAAATTCTTCTCCCATATTTCGACGGTCTTTTTGGAATACGACCCAAATTTGTTCTTTTAGTAGTTGTATAATATTTGTCGATATTTCGCTTTTTTATTTTTACACATATGGTATAAATTTTGTTGGCGAATGAACGTGTGAGTTACATTCCTATACCATAAACATGCTGTAATAATATACAGCTCATTAGGCTTAGCTGTGGAATAAAGGAGTGAGCGTATTTCGGGTATGCTAACCACGGTAGAGGAGGAGTAGAGTAACAATCAACTGATGTTATTGTAAACAAAGCCACAGCTGAGAGGTGCCACTGTAGAAACGTCAAGGGGAGTCCGGGGTTTAGCTTCTATTGGAATCCAAGATGGCCGACTTTTAACCGGAAAATGATTGCATTGTGTAATTTTCTTAAAAATTATGGAAAAGTTGTCCCAAAAATATTGGTTATATATAAAATTTTAATATATTTTCAAAAGAAAATCGTTTTATTTTAATATATATTCTTAAAGATGAGAACAATATGAGCAAATACATGAGAAATTAAGTTTTTTATTTATGCCTCTTTTTAACTGTGGTAAGTTAATAAATGTTCACCAGAGAAAAATGTTACGAACAAATAAGCAACCATGCCGAATAGTGGGGTGCAGATTATGCTCATTCACAGCCATATTTATATATTTTCCATCGTAATGAAGGTTTTTGCAAAATTAAAAAAAAAAATTACAATTTGTTTGAGTTTATTTCATGGTTAAATGTTAGGTTCCAGCTCTAAAGTAAATGCTCAAGAAATTATTGATATTATTTCTTTTGCGTGAAATAGTAGTTAGCAAGAAATTTTGACATTTCGTATCGCTCCATGAATGTTAAAAAGTAGAAGAAGAAGAGTGTGAAAAGTAATTAAACGTAAAAGATATTTGAGCAGGAGTAATTGGTATATAAAAAAGCAAAGCGTTATTCAAACAAAAGATATTAGAGCAAAGCAATCGGTAAGTTTCCCATTATGTATTTTTAATTTATTTAAAAATATCATGATTAATGATTATTATTTATTTTACAGGTGGTCAAGTGGAAAACCAATTTAACGGAATACAAATTTGAGCAGGAGTAATTGGTATATAAAAAGCAAAGCGTTATTCAAACAAAAGATATTAGAGCAAAGCAATCGGTAAGTTTCCCATTATGTTTATTTAATTTATTTAAAAATATCATGGTTAATGATTATTATTTATTTTGCAGGTGGTCATTTTTAGTATCCATAATGGAAGACGAGGAGTAAGTTTTATATAATATTTTACCAAATTATAGTGTGTATACAAATGTATTTCTTATATTTTATTTTAAATCTTATGATGTTGTTGAACTGTGGCACATTCATGACCATCATAGAGTCTGGAAAAAACAAAATAAAACGCAGGAGACCCTGTCATTGCGTGAGCCCTTATCTCAAGGCAAGGAATGAGAAAGGGAGGTTTTTCACCGACTTCAAAAACTTACGGAATGATCCAACTCGTTTCATAGAAAATTTTCGTGAGCCACCAAATGTATTTGATGAGCTTTGGGAAATACTGGAACCATATCTGCTTCCAAAGCGGAATACTAGAACGAACGATTACATTCCGACTAAAGCTAAGTTAGCAATTGTACTAGAGTATGTTATAAAAAAAAGTACTATATTAGCACAAATAGGATTTAACCGCTATAATTTTTCTTTTTTTCAGGTACCTGGTTTCTGGAGATATACAACGCTATATTGCCTCCTGCTTCGTATTAACAAGCAGCACTTTGGTAGAATCGCGTCCGATGTGTGTAAGGGAATATGCAGCGTATTGAAAAATGAAATTCCAGATTGGACAGAACACTCGTTGTTGGAGATATCGAATTGCTTTCGAACACAATGGAATTTTCCGAATTGCGTCGGGGCTATCGATGGCAAACACATATGTAGCTATCAAAGCCCCTCCAAAATCTGGAAGCATATTTTACAATTACAAAGTAAGTGAATACGTACATATTCATATATGTAGGTTATAATACCCTCGTGCGGTAGTTAATAATTTTTATTAATATGCTTTTATTATAGGGATTCCATTCTATTGTGTTGATGGCCACATGTGAGGTCAATTATAAATTCACATACGTGGATGTTGGTGCTTACGAAGGAGACTCCAATATTATCAAGAATATTTGTTGTATTGCAAAATGCAATGTGGCAAAGGAACCATTACCCTTTTTCTTTCGGCCCGCGAATATCTTCCGATGGTAGTCAATGGTAATTTGCCATGTATGGTTGAAGCAACACTTATGACTGCCTTGTCAACCCATTTGGTCACTTTTATGCTTGTATCTTTCATTATTGCACTTACCACATGGCACCGCTCTCGTTTTTTCAATTCCTCTCTTGAATTTAGAGGTCATGATTTTGGAATCATATCTTCTCGAATGGAGCCTGTTCCTTGGTAACCCCGTTCTTTCAGTCTAGCTAGCGCCGAGGCAGCAGTGATTAAGTTGTCGAAGTGGAGGGAAAACTCTAGAGTTTTGATGGTTTCATCGAATTCATCCAACATGCAAAACAACGGCGTTATGTTTTTGCCATATTTATGATATTCTGTTTTCATACGAGGATTTGTTCCCTGATACATTTCAAAATTTAATAAATATCCAAGAGGGGTATTCCAACTCCACATTTTGTACCCGAATCTTAATGGTTTGCCTCTTATGAATTGCTTACAACCATGACGCCCATAATACCCTATCATCGATTCATCGTACGACAGGTTCCTCTCGGGATGAAAGTGCTTCTGGAAACGCTATTTCAAGGCATCAGTATATGGTCGTAGCTTCCATATTTTATCATTTATCTGCTGCTTTGCATTATCTATGAAATGTATGCTGCGGAAAATTGTATCAAAACGGTTTCTGCGCATAGCATCTCTAATCATCACATTCAGAAAATCTGTTTCATTTGACCAATACCCTCTTCTTACAGGAAGAAAGGAGTAACCAGTGACTATAAGTATTCCAATGAAAACACGCATTTCTTGTGTTGTGTGGGCTCACCTGACCACAATATACGGCATAGCTATTGCTTTCCGTACATGTCAAGATAGCTTGGCTCTGGAAAAATTTGTTGATACCTTGTATTATTATCCTCAACCCACTGAATTATAGGTTCTCTTCTTTGTTTAGCTCGTTTTGTTGGTCCTTGCTTCTTTTTCTTTTGCTTAAGCAATTTTTTCTGAGCAGCAGTCGGTTTTAAAGTTAGTGGTCGTTGACTCCGTAATAATAAGTTTTTACAAACAATCTTACTCGGTGTTTTTTCCAAAATCAAACTGGCTGATAAAGTGGCATCTAAGACATCAACATCCAAATTGTGGGACGAATAGTTCAAGACATCCCTTAGCGCTTCATCCAAGAAATCTTCTTCAGCAGTATTCCGCATGATAACTTGGCTTTGGATTGCGTTAACTGTGCTTTAGGCAAATTATCTGGTCGTCCACTGCCATCTTCATCGCCAGAATCTTCATCTGTTTCAATATTTTTACCGCTCGGAGGTTCAATAACTATTGTTTTAATAATCTCATCCCCATCATCATCTGACATCGATTCCTCAAGGATATTTGTTGCTTCCTCCAATGTCAAACAAGTATATCTGAACATAAATATAAACTTTTAAGACACACACATAAAAATAAAGTTATAATATTCTTATGTAGTTATGCACACGGATATAAAAACACTGAGATAAGTTCCCTGTTGCTAATACCTTACAAAACCAGCAAAAAGTACGTGGGATGCCCACTGTTACATATATGTAACGCCTTCATTATCGGCTCTTCAGAGAGCACTCCTCGCAGGAAATATTTTTTCTCACATTTTTATAACTTTCTTTGCATATTTATCAATAACTTTTAATAAACAATATTCTTCTTATCAGACAAATAAATATATTAATATCTATATTTACCTTCGACGTGACGTCATTTCTCCGCTTTTACCACTTTTAAAAAACTTCACTTCGCGTAAAAGTAACTGCGTTGAAATTGAAAAGAGAACTGACTTGATTTTCAAATCGAATCGCTTGCAGTGCTGTATTCTAATAAATGGTAGACTTAAATTCCGATTCGTAGAAGTATGCTGCTCTCAGCCAGCGCTTAAAGTTTGAATGCGGTGCGTTACATATACATATGTAACAGTGTGCTTGAATGGGTTAAGTAGAGCAAGACGGTGTATTGAAAACGTGTTTGGAATTTTGAGTGCAAAATGGCTTTGCCTTAGAAAGGTATTATTTTGTCATCCGGATCGGGCACGATCAATTGTTTCAGCATGCTGCCTGCTACAAAACTTCCTCATCAATAAATGTGGACAAACTTATAATCCCCCTGTCTTCTCTGGATTCGAGGGCATCGATGGATTCTGGGAATCAGGAGAATAAGAAACTGTACAACAACAAGAAGGCCTTCTAAATGATTTAGGTACCTACCGGGGAAGAGCATCAGATTATGGAAAATATGTTCGAAATTTCTTAAAAGATTATGTAAATTCTACGTCTGGTTTTGTTCCATGGCAAAATAATGCAACATTTCTTTGAATTTTTCAATATTTATGTTTATTTATAAAAACAATAATTGCTATTTATTTTATGTAGACCATGTATATATGTTTTTTATAAAAAGAAGTTTGGTGTTTCAAAATTTCGTGTTTAATTATTTCATAACAAATCAGAATTCAAGTGAGTATAAAAAGATATTTATTTTAATTTTTTGAATTAAGTTCATTAACTTTCTATAACAGCATACTGTAAAATTCCATACACATATCATCACCAACTGACCGTGGAAGTTTATTCAACAACCAGTTAAAACTAGCAAGGACCTGTGCATATGGTGAGTTGTTCTTTGCTGCTACCAAAAAAAAATTGTTGAACTGACTCCATGCCTCGTCATTTTGGCTTCCGCTAAACGTCCGACTTCTTGTGGTGGGTGTTGGATTCTGCAAAATACACAAACAAAAAATAAAACATGCTTATTATATACACTTACATAATCATATTGCGGAGCACTTAACACCTCCACATTCGCTCTATTTATCGGGGAAGATGAATCAAAATCTTCAAACGTTGGACTTGTGAAAGTTCTACACAACAAAAATTTATGAAATTTTAAAATAATATTGTATAAAATAATATTCAATAGACTTACGTCCTTTTGTGTGATGCATTTGTTAAAAATGCCATTTCTTCAGCAAACTCCCAATCAATCGCGTCTGAAAAAAAGGCTCCTCCAGCGTTTCTCCACCAGCACTACCGCTTTTGTGCTTCCGAGCCTCTTGGCGTGATAGCGATAGCTTACCCGTAAGCTAATCCATCCAGCTTTGCACTCAATAACTAAATAAACATAACAAATAAAATGAAGTTAAGAGATTCATAAAATAAAACTTTAATTTATATACACTTACCAGTTTTGCCAACGGAATTGCTTATGTGCACCCAGACCTGCTCCACAACATTTTTCATTATTCGAATGCATAACGTTTGTTATGTCCCATATTCGGGGCCACTCTTCCACTGCTTTAATTAGTTCTCGTTTTTCACCTGCTGTGAAATTTTTTATCCTCTTTTGCCGCTTTGCTACAGGTGTTGAGTCTTCCATTTCTAAGGATTAAACGAAATATGTAACATACAAAATTCAAATAAAAACACCAACTTACTTCTTCTTCCCACTCAATTTGCGTCAGAAATATATAGAAACTGTTATGTTTCTTCGCAAAACCAATGTTGCCTATCCACAATTTATAAAATAAAAGTAGTAAATATACTTACTGAATTTCTTGACAGCCGGATGTTGCCACAAGAAAATTTAACACCAGAAAACTTCTTGATCATTTCATTAGCGCTTTTTTATATGAAGTTTTTGCTTTTCTTGAGAGCTGGAAACCCACCTTAAATCCTTTACTATGGTTTATTTAGTTATTTGAAACTAGAGAAAGTGTTTACAAATTTCCCTTGGGACGATAAACAACAGATCGGCTGGGATTTTATTCCAATTAAAGTACGAAATAACTAAACATGGCCTCGTTAATATTGCTGCGTAATGGGTCAGGTGCTGTTCTAATTTTATGATTTAAGAGATGTAAAAGCGATAAGCGATGCTGTAAAGTACTCAAATGTATTTATCAACTTAGTTGGTCGTGAATTCGAGACAAAATTTTAAATTCATTGACGTGCTCGTGGAAGGTGCACGTCGCCTTGCTAGGAAAGCTAAAATTAAACTTTATTTCAAAAGATCTACCATGTATTTTTTAATTCTTTTTTAAAGAATCAGCAAAGAAGCTGGTGTAGAACGTTTTATTATTTGTCTGCTTTAAACGCTAGTCCCAAACCAATGAGCTTTGTGTTTGAGGGTAGAAGCAACTTTTTGAAGAGCAAATACTACGGTGAGCACATGCGGATGTTGTACAAGCTATTGTCCTGGACAACTAATTGGTGAGCTACGGGTCTCTGAAATAGCTCCCACGAAAAAAACGAAATAAGTTCCACCAAAAATTGCTATTTCGAAAGTAGGAGTTATTTCGTTTTTAAAAGTAGGACTTATTTCGTCAATTGGTGGGACTTATTTCGTTACGCGTTTTTATTTTAAGTGGGACTTATTTCGTTTTGAGTGGGAATAAATTCGTTTTGTAAAGTGGGAGTTATTTCATACCCCCAAATTTATATTTATTTCGTTTTAAGTGGGACTTTTTTCATTTTCATAATTTTGCATTTTAAGTGAATGCTTAATAATTTTTGCCGTTATTTGTTGCTCTTTACGTTGTTTCTCAGTGGATTTCATAATGTTTTTTTTGTTGCTTTTAAAAAAACTTTATTGTATTGTAGAATATGGTCAATTGGTGGGACTTATTTCGTTACGCGTTTTTATTTTAAGTGGGACTTATTTCGTTTTGAGTGGGAATAAATTCGTTTTGTAAAGTGGGAGTTATTTCATACCCCCAAATTTATATTTATTTCGTTTTAAGTGGGACTTTTTTCATTTTCATAATTTTGCATTTTAAGTGAATGCTTAATAATTTTTGCCGTTATTTGTTGCTCTTTACGTTGTTTCTCAGTGGATTTCATAATGTTTTTTTTTTGTTGCTTTTAAAAAAACTTTATTGTATTGTAGAATATGCTTTCGAAAAGTTTCGTTATTTCTAACGTTATCTTCTATAAAGGAGCATTATTGATTTGTCACAAGCAACTTTTATAACAGATTATGAAACAGGATTGAGAAGCGCAATTGAAAAAAGTTTCCCTGATTCAAAAATATTTGGTTTCTGGTTCCATTATTGCCAGGCATTGCGTCGATTCATAACCATGATGGACAAAAGGATCGCTCAATATATTCGGCAAAATAAAGAAGCGTCTAAAATTTATCACAAATTTCTATCTCTTCCATTATTACCTGGAATGCACATTTCGGATAGCTCCAACTACTAACCGAAGATTTAGAAAAATTGAACGCTTTAGATAGATTCAAATCATTTATAAAATATTTTGAGAATCAATGGATGCAAAAGGTACAATATTCCCTTTTACAGAATATTTACAAAAAGGTGTTATGATTTCATTATTACAGATCGGTCCACATAACTTTTCAGTTTTCGATTCTGAAATCCGCACTACGTCTGCAATAGAAGCTTACAATAGCGCCATAGGAAAAATCATTCCAAAGAAGGCTACTTTTTTCAAATTTGTAGCATTTTTACAGATGCAAGAATTTGAAAAAGTAAGAAAATTTGAACTATTGATGAATACCAATGGTAGTGTGGGAAAAAAGCGTATTAAAAAGTCCTGTGTTTTGAAAGCAGATATGATTTTAAAATTCAAGAATGATCTCTTACAAGGTACTATAACTCCTTCTAAATTCCTTGACCAACTGATGTTATCAAAAAATAATTTAATTGTACAAATGGAGCCTGATGAAGATCTTTTTGAAGAATTATCATATTTGGAAGAGGACATTGAAGACGAGTCGTTAAACCATATTGAGACCAACCAGAATACAATTAATAATAATACGTGTGTGGTTTGTTTCATAAAGCAGCCAAATATCTCCTTTTTTCCAAGCACTTGAAAATTTGCAGTGAATGCTGTCTTACAATGCAAAGTCACAAAATTGATCAAACCAGTAAACTAGTATGTCCATTCTGTCGTACAGAAGTTCATAAAACCTTCAAATATTTATCTGATAAATAAATGATTTTTTATGGAGGGGTGCGATAGAGCCATGAAATATAAGGCCATTATGGCTTTATTTCTCATTTTTTTCTCATGCAAAAAGTTATAACGGGTGATTTTTTTGAGGTTAGGATTTTCATGCATTAGTATTTGACAGATTACGTGGGATTTCAGACATGGTGTCAAAGAGAAAGATGCTCAGTATGCTTTGACATTTCATCATGAATAGACTTACTAACGAGCAACGCTTGCAAATCATTGAATTTTATTACCAAAATCAGTGTTCGGTTCGAAATGTGTTTATCGACAAATTTTGTTCAGCGATGAGGCTCATTTCTGGTTGAATGGCTACGTAAATAAGCAAAATTGCCGCATTTGGGGTGAAGAGCAACCAGAAGCCGTTCAAGAACTGCCCATGCATCCCGAAAAATGCACTGTTTGGTGTGGTTTGTACGCTGGTGGAATCATTGGACCGTATTTTTTCAAAGATGCTGTTGGACGCAACGTTACGGTGAATGGCGATCGCTATCGTTCGATGCTAACAAACTTTTTGTTGCCAAAAATGGAAGAACTGAACTTGGTTGACATGTGGTTTCAACAAGATGGCGCTACATGCCACACAGCTCGCGATTCTATTGCCATTTTGAGGGAAAACTTCGGACAACAATTCATCTCAAGAAATGGACCCGTAAGTTGGCCACCAAGATCATGCGATTTAACGCCTTTAGACTATTTTTTGTGGGGCTACGTCAAGTCTAAAGTCTACAGAAATAAGCCAGCAACTATTCCAGCTTTGGAAGACAACATTTCCGAAGAAATTCGGGCTATTCCGGCCGAAATGCTCGAAAAAGTTGCCCAAAATTGGACTTTCCGAATGGACCACCTAAGACGCAGCCGCGGTCAACATTTAAATGAAATTATCTTCAAAAAGTAAATGTCATGAACCAATCTAACGTTTCAAATAAAGAACCGATGAGATTTTGCAAATTTTATGCGTTTTTTTTTTAAAAAAAGTTATCAAGCTCTTAAAAAATCACCCTTTATTTTGGACATTTCGTAAAAGGGACCACCATAATTTTTTGTCCATATCTCTCATGGCTCTGCTTTTTTTGTTATTAATTACTTTATACTTACTATAATAAAAAAACTTTAAAGAAATATGTACAAATAGGTATCGAACTTAACTACTGGAAAAACAACATTAAAAAAATTTTTTGACGTAATTACGTATGTATGTGTTTTTTTATATTTTTCGTAGGAAATTGGAATTCGTGTTCCATGTTTTCTAATATCACCATTACAAAATACAACTAATCCCAATGCCGCGTTAAAACTATAATACCGTCTACCATACATTGCATCTTCAAGCCATTTATAAAGGTCGATAATTTTAATCTGATGGTCCTTCCGAAACGGTTTCCATCATAATAATAAGAACAATTGATCTATACTTAATCCATTTACGAATCCAAACGTTGTTACTAGTAGGCGTTCTCTATACGTTCCTTGACCGAAAAAAGAATTAATAATAAATTCTGGAACTCTATCAAAATTCGTAATATCCATTCCATTAAGAAGCCTTCTGCAAGCTTGCATACGATTTTTCTTTATTATTCCTCTGCTTTGATCATTCATATTATTCGACGTGTGTTTTTTTCGAAGAGCCAAATACTTCTTATTTGAAATCGCATTAAACAGTGAAAAAGTGGGACTTAATTCGTTTATGAAAGTGGGACTTATTTCATTTAAGAAATATATTATTTACGGGGGAGTTATTTCATTTTGAGTGGGAGTTATTTCATTTCAAGTAAATTTTTAAATCATTTCATTTTGGTGGGACTTAATTCGTTTTTAAAAGTGGGACTTATTTATTTTTTTTTTAAGCAATTTTTGATGGGACTTATTCCGTTTTTAAAAGTGGGACTTATTTCGTGGGAGTTATTTCGTAGACCCGTGAGCTACTATGGAACGTATCGATCGCGAATGTATTACCGATGTTGTTCCCTCCGACATACCGTGGTTGAGGAATTTTGGTGTACAATTGACCTCCATGGAAGAGCAAGTATCATGGAAATTGTGAAAATATCGTTCTGTGCAATATTATGATACCGAATTGGGAGAGTGGGGGAACCAGCTCCACCAAAACCGATAGAACATCGGAAAAAACTACGCAAATAATAAACAACACTCATCAAATGAAAGTAGGCAGCGTTGGTGACTAAGCAGTTATTTGAAAAAGAAACATTTGCATTTACGCGAATTACAATTCGTCTTTATATCTAATGAATTATGGTCGATTATGAATGGTGTGGAAGTTGATATTTAAACTTAAAAAACAAAAAAAAATTTAATTTCTCTAGTAATGAACCGCTATTAAATATACATTTTACAAAATAAAAGAAAGTGCGAAAATAGTACAAAGTTCTATAACAAACGAAAAAAAGTGCAAAAATTTAAAATAAATACTTAAATATACATTTTACAAAAAAGGAAAAGTGCGAAGATAGTACAAAATTCATTGAAAAACGAAACAAAAGTGCATAAAGTTTAAAATAAATACTGAAATATACATTTTACAAAAAAAAAAGAAAGTGAGAAAATAGTAAAAAAAATCTATAAAAAACGAAAGCTACAGCGAAAAAATATCAGAAAATTTTTTGGTGAAACCCAAATTTATAAAAAATCGCATGAAAAATGTTAAGTGAAAATAAAGCGTTATACAAAAGTATTAAAATCTTAAAGAAAAAGAGAAGTGAAATAAGTGCTAAAAGTGATAAAAAATTTACAAAAAGTTGCAAGTGGTGCTAAAAAGTGCTAGTGTCACGTATCACAAAAAACAAGTACAGTATCGACAAAGCTAAAATTTACAGCGTGCAACAGTTACAACGGAATTTGCGGTATATACATACATACATATATATATATATATATTTCAAAGAAAAAAAAACAGTAAAATAATACTGTTTAATATTAAACAAAATAGTTTGCTGTAAAAAGTACAGTATCGAGAAGTCAAAATTTACAGCTTGCAGCACGCGCTAAAACAGTAACAACGGAAATTACGGTATATACATATATATGTACATATAAAGCACAGTTTCGAAAAAAGCAACTACATTTTTAAAACCGCTTCGTACAAACCAACAAAACCAATTCACAGTTTAAACAAAAAAAAATTCACATGGTAACAAAATTAAAGCCAACTTTCAATATAAAGTAGTAAAACGTGCACCTACCTTATTCTTCATCAATTTTTTTTAATCGAAAAAAACGTTCTTTTCACATTCACAAAAATAAATAAATAAAACAAATAAAATAAAACAAAAGCGAAAAATATTAAAACAAAAAAAGAATTGAAATATTATTAACGTGTCAAAATATATACATATATATATATATATATTGGGAAAAAATAAATAAAATGAAAACGAAAAAAATATTAAGAGACAAATTTTAAAACATTTTTGTGAAAATTAAACAGTTTAACAATTACAAAAAAACGAAAAAAAAAATTTCTAAAACATAAAAATATGTAGACAATAGAATATAATCATCAAAATAAAGCAAAACACGCCAAGTTATACTGTTTATAGTGAAAATATTATGTAATAAAAATAATATTAATATATTAATAAAAGGGAAAAAAAAGTAAAGAAAAAGTAAAGAAAATTTTCTAAAAACAAAACTACATACAGTTACGCGGAAAATAATATGGACAGCGGCATACAATTAACTAAGTTAATGTGCACACAGAAACAGAAATAAACTACAAATAAAAAACTTTCTAGAACGTTTTAAAGTTTTATAAATAAAAGGAGAATACGTGTTTACTTTCTCATAACTGGTCCATAAAGAAATACTTCGCGGACTACATCTTCAAACCACAACTAAAACGATTTTTTTTACAACTACTACAACAATGGAGAATCTAAACCAAAACATCGCAGAGCTGGAGAGGGTTATCGCAGGGCAAAAAGAATTGCTACAAACCCAACAACAAGAAATGCAACAACAACATGCTCAACATCTACTACAACTACAAATGAACCAACAACCGCGATTCTACAGATTTCACATGCCACCAAGGGACATCATGGACTCATTCCGGAGAATGAAGCCACTAAACGACCATCACAATCCAAATTCGTTAATTAAAGCGGTCGAAATCAGCATTTCTCTTTGTGGCACAGACCAGGAACTTATCCAACATTGTATAAATATTATAGCAAACGAGGAAATACTGGGCATCGCTGGAAAAAGAACGATTTCCTCTAGGACAACTCATCGTGGGAAGCGATTAAAAGCAAAATTCTACAAGGATCTCGTCCAAGGAGGACATATGCAGAGGTAATCAATTTTTGCAGGACGGTCAAAGTAAGTAATCATAATGAATTATTTATAATTTTTGAACATAAATGAAATATACATATTTGACCCTTTAAAACCGGGCATTTACAAACCCGAAAATGTAGATAGGGATCTTGTTTATAATGTTAGAGAAAATCGATGGGCCTATAAGGGCACATATAACCGAAACGGAAACATTAAATGATATTATCGTAAAATATTCAAAGTTAAAATTGTTTCAGGACAAAAGAGCTATAGATTATGGACATCGAAAATATGTCGATAAAAATAAAGTAAATTACGAGTATTTCAAGAAAAATTATAGATCTTATGAACATAATAAAATTTCAGACAATAGACCAAACCAACAAACGACAATAGACAACAAAGCGAGAACAATAACAATTACATACGTAATATAAATTATAATCGTAACAATTACAACAATCGGAATAGTTACGATTACGGGTATAACAATTCTATAAATAAAATACAAATAAATTTACCGAGACAAACTAAAAGCTCCCATATGAGCGTCGATTACAATCCAAGTACAAGTCGTTTGTCCAATAATTCAAATTTGATGGAAATTGGCAAAGGTGAAGAAAAAGAAGTAAATTTTAAATCACAGAATTAAATGCCTAATAGACACAGGTTCAACAACTAGCATTATAAAACCAAACGCTCTATTCGAAAATTTTCAGAAGGAAAAACTTTCCAAACCATTATGCTTAGGTACATTATCATGGAAAGTATTAGATTTTAACAGCAACAAATACGAAGCTATTATAGGACAAAATTTTCTTATTCCTTTTAAAGCTAAAACTGATGTAGAAAACACATTTATTAATATATTAGGAAACATAATTCATTTTGATCAACGAATTCCTTATGAAAAAACGGAAGTTTGCGCACACGAATTCAGTGATATGAAAAACTTAAACTTGAATCATTTAAATATCCAAGAAAGCCAATCGATAAAAGATCCATTACAAGAATTTAACGAATTATTTTTCAAAGAATGAGATAAACTTTCTTTTACGCATGAAATCAAACATCAAATTATTACAACAAACGATAGACCCATTTATTCGAAAATTTAGAGGTATCCTCAAGTTCATGAATAAGAAATACAAAAACAAATAAAAGAAATGTTAGAATATAATATAATTAGAGAAAGCAACTCCGCTTATAACAGCCCTTTGTGGATAGTCCCCAAAAAAGCGGATGCAGACGGAAATAAAAAATGGCGTACCGTCGTGGATTACAGGAGATTAAACGAAATTACTATTAGCGATATATTCCCGATACCTAATATCGATGGTATGATGGATAAACTAGGAAGAGCACAATATTTTTCCTCTATCGATCTCGCGAAAGAATTTCATCAAATAGTGATAGATGAAAACGATAGGAAGAAAACAGCGTTTTCTACTCCTTTAGGACATTATGAATTCATAAGAATGCCATTCGGTCTTAAAAATGCTCCATCGACATTCCAACGTCTTACGAACTCAGTACTTCGAAATTTTATAAACAAGGTATGCGACATTTTAATTTTTAGTACTTCTTTGTCGGAACATATAAATAATATGCGGAAAATTTTTACAAAACTAAAACAAGCAAAATTGAAAATACGTTTAGAAAAATACGGATTTTTAAAGAATGAAACAGACTTTCTAGTCCATATACTAACTTCTGAAGGAATAAAACCAAATCCAAATAAAGTTGAAGTTATCCAAAAACTAAAGTTACCAATTTCTCAAAAGCAAATAAAATCTTTGTTAGGCATTACCTGCTTTTATAAAAAATTTATGAAAGACTATTCTAAAATAGCTTATCCTATGGTCGCATATCTGAAAATGATGCAAAAATTAATGTTAATAACCCAAGTTATATAACCGCTTTCGAAATTTGGTGCAACTCGTGACCATAATTTGGCAGGAAGGTGTGCTGCCGAGAGCTCGAGACACGGAAGAGACTTGGTCTTCAGCGGAGCCACTCTAGACTTTGCAGTAAGCAGCATACATTTGACACCACTAGCATATTGGCTTCGTATGTACATATATGCAGCATCCGTACGCTCTTATTGAAGCATCGGAGAAGGCATGGATTTGGCATGTAGCAGTCGACTCTAGGTTTACATCCCGAGGAATGCTAATTGACGAGAGCTGTAATAGATTGGCTTTGAAATTCTGCCAGGTAGTGTTGAGACGCAATGGAATCGACTCATCCCAATCTAGTTTTTGAATTCAAAGCTAATAATCTAAGAGGATCAAAAAGGCGAGCGGAGACTGACAATATGTTCCGTTTAGTGGCTCGCAAATCATTAAAGTTGGCATCCAAAACAAATCGAAACAAATCCTCTTTCGGCATCCAGTGGATTTCTAGTGTTTTGGTTGATTTTTTGTCATTGAAACTTAATGACCTTTCAGTGCAATCACTGTCGAAAAATTTAGGGTGGTTCGAAAACCACTTTGTTAAGGTGAATCCTGCCGAGTTTAATATTTTAATTACTTCACTTTTTATAAGATCTAGAGACTAAAAATTTTCAGATCCTGTCAATAAGTCATCGACATAAAAGTCTCTTTTAATGGCCAATGAACCGAGTGGGTATTTAGTTGTATTGGCATCACTGAGCATTTGCAAAAACCGTTTTGCGAGAAATGGAGCAGGCGCAGTGCCGTATGTTACGGTGTTAAGACGAAAAATTTGAATTTGCTCAAAAGGATGCTCTCTCCACACAATAAGCTGACAATTTCTGTCTTCTTCGTGCACCATTTTTTGGCGGTACATTTTAGTAATGCCTACCGTTAAAGCGTACTTGTGTAAACGAAAACGAAGAAGAGTTGAGTACAATTCTTCTTGGATGGTTGGGCCTACCATCAAAAGTTCATTCAATGAAATTTGAGATGAAGTACGACTCGAAGCGTCAAAAACAACACGTAATTTGGTTGTTGTGCTTTCGGGTCTTAAAACGCATTGATGCGGAATGAAATAGTGTGGCTCACTCGGGACCTTATTGTTTGTTGGGCTCATATGACCCAGCGCTCTGTATTCATTCATAAAGTCCAGATACTTTTTACGAAGTTCTGGATCTTTCAACGTTCTTCTCTCCAGGACCTGAAATCGCCGAACTGCGGTTTCATAAGAGTGACCAAGTAGCTTTAAATGCCATTCCGACTTGAAGCCGTCCTGAAGGCAATACTTGAGTTGTTTTCACGAAAATTTTTCACACTCTTTCTGCTCTTGTATGAATTTGATGCCATTCGTTTCTGAAGGTAATTCTTCCAACGCCCAGAACTTTTGGACCACCGAATTAATTGACGTTAAGTCATCTTCAGATTGGCATAACGTACTAGTTGTAGAAGGAGGAGGACTTAGATTGTTGGCATATTTGCCAGACACAACCCACCCTAAAAGGGTTTTCTGTAGCGTTGGTTGATTAGGGCCACTTTTAATTTGGCCAACCGCTAACAAATCGAAAAAGGTTTCTGCACCCAATAAGATATCAATTTTTTTTTGATTTATGAAATTCTGGATCCACCAATTTAATATTGTGCGGAATTTTCCAGCCATTAACATTTATGTTATGGTCTAGATGATTAGCCGAAATACAACGCATTATCCAGAATTCCGCCGAAAATTCGTAATTATTTACCCGCGACTTAACAAACGCGCTTAGTTTTGTCCCCACCTTCGTGTTGGAATTTCCAATTCCTATTATGTTTAACGTTTTGTGTTGGCGACGAATCCGCAACTTTTGTGCCAAGTCCTCCGTCATAAAGTTGACTTGGGAGCCTGAGTCCAGTAACGCCCTCGCAGGCAGATATTCACTAGAACTGGTCCTCACTTGAATAACAGCTGTCGCCAACATTACCCGATCCGGCATACTCGCTGTATGCATGGCATGTGTGGTTGATGGTTGCGGATGAGATGCAGTGGGTAAGGAAATCGGGTACTGGTGAAACAATGTGTGATGCGATCGATTGCATACACGACATCGATCCGGTCTACACTTGGACACAGTATGCCCCTTCGCAAGCAATTTATGCATAAGGGCACCGATTTTACAAACTCGAACCTCTGCTGTACAGGAAGCGCGTTGAACGTGGGGTAGGCAGTTAAATGGTGCTCCTTTGACTTGCATTTTTGACAAGTCGGCTGCTTTGCATCTGCAGCAACTAAAGCAGATTTTGTCCTGTCAATATGTTGCTGCTTCATGTGGCTCATGCTGGTTGTGGATCCGGATTTCGTCCTCGAACAGGATGATCCTTCCGCTGCTAACTGCTGAAACCTTCTATTCAAAGTTGCTTCGCAATCCTTCCATAATGGTAAGTGAAGTCAAGTTGCTCTTCTCATTTGGACTGGGTGGCAAAGTCAACCTTTGTCATAACTATATGTATTATAATGGCGTTTGTTATTTGCTTCTCATCGCCCAGAGATAGCAAAGAGTCATACTCAGCAGACACTTCATCAATCATTGATCGCAATGAAGGCGCGGATGGCTTTGGGATGGTTGGGAGCTCAAAAAGTTTAGATATTGTCTTGAAAAATATCAAGCACTTATTATCGTAAACTTTTTTGAGACTTGCCAACGCTTTCGGATAATTTTCATCCGACATCTGAAACACTTTAACTGTTTCCAGAGCCTCTCCAGACAGACAATTTTCCAAACGGTTAAATTTTTCTATATCTGGGATATTTGGATCATTATGAACCAAGCTCTCAAACAAACTCATACAGTTTTTAAATTCTGAATATTCTCCGCTAAATTTCGCCAAATTCATTTTAGGGAGTCTTGAGCTGTGAGAAGCTACGAACGATGTTTCGTTCTATTTTTGGCTAAAATATTTTTAATTATTGATTTCGTTTCAACAATTATGTCCTCTAACTCACTTCGAGCCATGTCGTCCTCATCACTCTCTTCAATTTTAGATTGGCATTTCATTAATTTTTCGCTATGCGAATTTAGTATGTCGAATCGACATTCCAATTCAATTGGATCTAACGACATAGTTTTTTCTAAAAGGCCCGTCTTTATTCGCAAAATACTATTTTTTGCCACCGTCCTTTGACGCTTTAATGACTTTAAGTCGATTAGCTCCTTACTTGGAGAAAGGTTGGCGATAGTTGGCTTTGGCTTGCTCATTTTGCGTGTTGAGATTAAATTTTCGAAAAAAAGACTACAAGGGTTGGCAACAGATATATTAAGAATCGATAACGAAAACGAAAATATATATGTATCGATTCCCAAATACACAAAAGTCAAACCAATAGCAATAAAGGTTGGCAACAAATACATTTGGAATCGGTTACGAAAACGAGAAAGAATAATATCGATTCCCAAGTATACGAATGCCAAACCGATGAGTTATGCAAAATGAGCACTAGCACAGCCGAAAATTTAACGCCAAAAAATATTGTCCAACAATTAAATTTGCGAAAACAAGAGATAATATGCGAAAAAACTGACCGAATTAAAATTTTAAAATTATACGATTTACAAAAAGGTCGCACCTTAATGTAGGCAAATCCGCAATCCCAAAATCCCTTCACATTCACTTCAATATGTGTATATAATACTTATATAATAAGCGAGTAATGTGAAAAGGGAGAGCCAAAAACTGAAAGTGTACGTTTACAGTTTTATTATTATTGTTTTTTGTTTGCACCACTTTCAATAATTCGCACTCGTTACCTGGTGCGTCGGCTGTTTGCTGGCGCTCACGTCCCTTTGGCACAGGATGCAGCGGCAGCTCATTCCCACGACGACTTTAGCAGCAGCGGATAGACGGCAGCAACGAAGTGATGGCACCACCGGAATTATAGGAACAGCGGAGCGATGAGAGCAGCAGCGACGTGATGGCAACGACGGAGTTATAGCAGCAGCGGAATGATGGCAGCAGCAGCCGAAAACCAACAGCGACGGGATGGTAGCAGCGGAGCGATGATTTTAACAGATAGCGGTGGAAACGGGTTGTCTTTTTTACCGGCACTTTGGTTTCTACCGGTTTTTAGGCTTTACCGGTTGTTCAATATTGCGGCACTTTAATCAACGGGGTTTTCCACCGCCTTTTTTTTAACTGTTTTTTCTTTTTTAACGTTTTAGGACGGCCCTTTCGTTAATCACCAGGTTAAACACTTTGGTACGATTTTTTGTCGAACTCACTGTAATTGTTAGTTTATAAATTCTTTGTTCACTTTGCGCACTGTATATGAATTAAAACATTAATTAAAAATACATATTCCAAGAGTATGTAGCTCTTGCTTTATTGAATCAAAGAATATGACTGAGTTAGTTTACAAAAATTCTTAATCTTAAATACAAAATCAATAGTAAAGACAGAAAGCAAAATACAATTAAAATTCCAAAGAATTCTTATCAGCAAAATCAATAAGTGCAACGCCT
Source organism: Bactrocera correcta (assembly GCA_027475135.1). Taxonomy (NCBI): domain Eukaryota; kingdom Metazoa; phylum Arthropoda; class Insecta; order Diptera; family Tephritidae; genus Bactrocera; species Bactrocera correcta. The sequence continues at coordinate 65,851,674 of CM050322.1, forward strand.
CTTAAGAATGTCGATCGTAAAACATACTTGAAGCAAAGCGGAAATGCACTTGAAATTCTTTAGAATTTTGGTTACAAATATTGTCAATGCAATTTTGACTATTTTATAAACAAATGAAATTCGATATAATTCTTAATATTAAAATTAAAGAGTTCGATGCCTCTTATGAAAAATACGTTAAGTGGAAAACAATAAAAGAACTTAGTTTATTTTAATTTATGTATTAATGACGTAAGTATGTTTAAGTGTACATGTATGTATGTATGTAAACATATATATATATTAATATTTTGTGTGATGGTGAAGTGGATATCATAACTCCCCCACCGTTAGCCTGAGCCTCCGACGAAGAGATTACATAAGTTCTGTTATTGTTTTTTATACAGATTATAATAATAGTACAGATAAAAATAATTAGAATTCCTATATTACTCCCGGTGTTTATTATAGCATTTCTAGAAAGATTATGTTTTACAGCTTTTATTGTTTCGTTAAAATGTATTTCGTTAAGATTTAAATTCGGGAGTGATATATTACTTTCTTTAACTCTTAATGCTAGTTTGCTTAAGATAAACATTTCTTTTACATTTATTTTATAGTTTTCATAGATTTTTAAATTAGTTTCTACAAAGCAATTTTCATATTTTATCAGAAATGTTTTTAAATTTTCAAATATTCGTGGTTTTTCACAATTGGTAATAATTTTATCATGGTAATTCTTAAATATAAGTAAGCCTGGATAAATTTCTTTTTCTTCTTGGTTTTTCATTGTAGTCATATTACAATTAGGTTCTAAATTTTTTACAATGTTTGTTAAGCAGTTATCATTTATCTTTGTTAATTTCTTATATTCTAAGGTGTTCGGTTCATATATTTCATTTTTATATATTAAGACAGTATTTTCGTTTAAAACTACAGTTTTATTTTGGAAGTTTGGTAGTGGTTCAAATACAACTTCAGCGAATGTTTCATTTAAAAATTTTGGGATACTCAATGTCAAAACTACTAACTTTTCTTTATATGTAACGGATACTTTTGTATGTAGGTAAGATTCCGTTTGGTTAATAAAATTGAATTCTTCAGTTGTCAATATGTCTGATGGAATTATTCCTAGCTTTGAATTAAAAATGACGTGTCCTATTTCATTTACGTGGTCTATTAACAAGTTGATATCGTTATTAATCTGAAAAATATTTTCGAGAAAATTTGTTTCGTCTTCTAAATTGAGAATTTTGTTTTGGATTTCGGTTTTAAACTTATTTATATATTTTTGAATAGTTTTCTGTTGTTTGTTAATATGGTTTGTGATATTTAATATTTTGTTCTCTATGGAACTCCCCAGATAATTCATTTCGTTTAGGGCGGTCATTGTTTCAGTCTTACTTTTTTCTAGAGTTTGAATTTTGTCCATAATTTCTTTTTCGTCATCACTATCCATTGTCCCTACTACAAATTCAAGTCCTTTCCCTATTGCGTTTATTAGTCCTCGTTTCTGTCTAAAATTGGGAATTAAGTTTTTAATTTTTGTCCTACATATGTCCATGCTTTTGTTAACGCTTCCTAATAGAGGAGTAACATTTGTATATGTGTCCGAAAGTCTATGTATATTGTCTTGTAAAATATTTACTGTTTTAAAATATTGAGTAGTGTTAATAATATGTATTACTCTTAAGTAGTTTTCAATAATTTCCGTGTCCTTCAGTTTAATTGGTATATAACCGTGGTTGTCTGTCAAGTCTTCAACTTCTAAGTATTGTGCTCCTGTGTCGAGTAGCACTGATGCGTAAAGTAATATAAGAAAAATCATCTGAAAAGATGGTGTGTTAGGAGTTTTGATGTATTACGTTATTTAAATTTTGAAATTTTTTATTTCTTTTAATGTGTGATTTGTAATATTTATGTCCTCGATCTGTTATAACGTGTTCATTATCTAATCCGGTGACGGTTATTTTTCCAAATTTAGAATGGTTTTTACCTCCTCTTTCATCCTTTAAATAAAGAGGGCCTGTCTGAATTTCTACATTTTCGCGTGTTTTGTTGAGTTTATTAATAGATTTTTCTTTATTCTTTATTATTAGTTTTCTAATTATTTGATATTCGCTTGGGTCTATATTTCCATTTCTAAAATTAATTGGTTTCTTTCCTGTACTTGAATGGATTGTATTGTTATAAAACATAATTATTTTATATATTTTTTCTTCTGTATTTTCTGTATCTTTATTAGGATCATGTTTTTAAATTCTAATATGTTCATTTATAGTGTTGTGTAACCTCTCTACATCTGAGTTAGATGTGTGATTATTATTTGACGTGTAATGTATTTCAATTTCTTGTTCTCTAAAAAATTCCAATAGAGGCAGAGCTTTAAAACCTAGTTCATTATCTACAACCAATTTCTTTATATTTCCTACTATTGACAAATACTGCGTTAGGGCTAATTTAAATTCTATCCAAGATCTATTTTTAATTTTAATTGCTTGGGCAAATTTCGAGAATTTGTCGATAAACGTTAAAAATAGTGTTTTCTGTAAACTATAAAAAACATCTACGTGAATAATTTCTCCAGGTTTCTCAGGAGTTTCAGTTATTTTATATTCTTGTTTGATTGGGTGCCTGTCGTATTTTTCCTTGTTACAAATATCGCAGTTATTTATATATTGGGTTATTCGTATTCTTAGTTGAGGATGATAGATTATTGTTTTCAATTCAGCAAAGTTTTCATTTATTCCTCTGTGATTATTTCTTTTGTGTTCTTTTTCAATTTTTTCTGTTAACTGATTTTCGTCTGTGATATCTTCTAGTAGCTTTTTACATCTAATGATTTTGAATTGCCTATTTTCGTTAAAATATTTCTTGACTGTTTCTTTGAAAATATTAAATAAAGATTCCTCTGTAATTAATATGGCATTAGTCTTATTAGGATTAAAATGGTTTTTTATTATAGTGATAAGTGTTTGTTCGTCGAATATTTTTGCAGTTATTGTTTTTCTTTTATTTTTAAAAATATTTTCGTTTTTTATTTTTAATGATCCCGATACAGTTTTATTAAAAATTATTTGCCGTCGATAGAAATTTATTGGGAAATTAGTTTCTAAAATGATATTTTCATTCTGAGTCATCTCAGCAGTTTCATCCATTTCAGTATTTTGGGTTTCTTCATTAATATTTATTTCAGCTCTTGATAAGGCATCTGCGTTACCATTTAAAACTCCTTTTTTATATTTTATTTCATAATCATATTCTTGTAAACGAAGTCAACCTTTGTCATAACTATATGTATTATAATGGCGTTTGTTATTTGCTTCTCATCGCCCAGAGATAGCAAAGAGTCATACTCAGCAGACACTTCATCAATCATTGATCGCAATGAAGGCGCGGATGGCTTTGGGATGGTTGGGAGCTCAAAAAGTTTAGATATTGTCTTGAAAAATATCAAGCACTTATTATCGTAAACTTTTTTGAGACTTGCCAACGCTTTCGGATAATTTTCATCCGACATCTGAAACACTTTAACTGTTTCCAGAGCCTCTCCAGACAGACAATTTTCCAAACGGTTAAATTTTTCTATATCTGGGATATTTGGATCATTATGAACCAAGCTCTCAAACAAACTCATACAGTTTTTAAATTCTGAATATTCTCCGCTAAATTTCGCCAAATTCATTTTAGGGAGTCTTGAGCTGTGAGAAGCTACGAACGATGTTTCGTTCTATTTTTGGCTAAAATATTTTTAATTATTGATTTCGTTTCAACAATTATGTCCTCTAACTCACTTCGAGCCATGTCGTCCTCATCACTCTCTTCAATTTTAGATTGGCATTTCATTAATTTTTCGCTATGCGAATTTAGTATGTCGAATCGACATTCCAATTCAATTGGATCTAACGACATAGTTTTTTCTAAAAGGCCCGTCTTTATTCGCAAAATACTATTTTTTGCCACCGTCCTTTGACGCTTTAATGACTTTAAGTCGATTAGCTCCTTACTTGGAGAAAGGTTGGCGATAGTTGGCTTTGGCTTGCTCATTTTGCGTGTTGAGATTAAATTTTCGAAAAAAAGACTACAAGGGTTGGCAACAGATATATTAAGAATCGATAACGAAAACGAAAATATATATGTATCGATTCCCAAATATACAAAAGTCAAACCAATAGCAATAAAGGTTGGCAACAAATACATTTGGAATCGGTTACGAAAACGAGAAAGAATAATATCGATTCCCAAGTATACGAATGCCAAACCGATGAGTTATGCAAAATGAGCACTAGCACAGCCGAAAATTTAACGCCAAAAAATATTGTCCAACAATTAAATTTGCGAAAACAAGAGATAATATGCGAAAAAACTGACCGAATTAAAATTTTAAAATTATACGATTTACAAAAAGGTCGCACCTTAATGTAGGCAAATCCGCAATCCCAAAATCCCTTCACATTCACTTCAATATGTGTATATAATACTTATATAATAAGCGAGTAATGTGAAAAGGGAGAGCCAAAAACTGAAAGTGTACGTTTACAGTTTTATTATTATTGTTTTTTGTTTGCACCACTTTCAATAATTCGCACTCGTTACCTGGTGCGTCGGCTGTTTGCTGGCGCTCACGTCCCTTTGGCACAGGATGCAGCGGCAGCTCATTCCCACGACGACTTTAGCAGCAGCGGATAGACGGCAGCAACGAAGTGATGGCACCACCGGAATTATAGGAACAGCGGAGCGATGAGAGCAGCAGCGACGTGATGGCAACGACGGAGTTATAGCAGCAGCGGAATGATGGCAGCAGCAGCCGAAAACCAACAGCGACGGGATGGTAGCAGCGGAGCGATGATTTTAACAGATAGCGGTGGAAACGGGTTGTCTTTTTTACCGGCACTTTGGTTTCTACCGGTTTTTAGGCTTTACCGGTTGTTCAATATTGCGGCACTTTAATCAACGGGGTTTTCCACCGCCTTTTTTTTTAACTGTTTTTTCTTTTTTAACGTTTTAGGACGGCCCTTTCGTTAATCACCAGGATAAACACTTTGGTACGATTTTTTGTCGAACTCACTGTAATTGTTAGTTTATAAATTCTTTGTTCACTTTGCGCACTGTATATGAATTAAAACATTAATTAAAAATACATATTCCAAGAGTATGTAGCTCTTGCTTTATTGAATCAAAGAATATGACTGAGTTAGTTTACAAAAATTCTTAATCTTAAATACAAAATCAATAGTAAAGACAGAAAGCAAAATACAATTAAAATTCCAAAGAATTCTTATCAGCAAAATCAATAAGTGCAACGCCTCTTAAGAATGTCGATCGTAAAACATACTTGAAGCAAAGCGGAAATGCACTTGAAATTCTTTAGAATTTTGGTTACAAATATTGTCAATGCAATTTTGACTATTTTATAAACAAATGAAATTCGATATAATTCTTAATATTAAAATTAAAGAGTTCGATGCCTCTTATGAAAAATACGTTAAGTGGAAAACAATAAAAGAACTTAGTTTATTTTAATTTATGTATTAATGACGTAAGTATGTTTAAGTGTACATGTATGTATGTATGTAAACATATATATATATTAATATTTTGTGTGATGGTGAAGTGGATATCATAACTCCCCCACCGTTAGCCTGAGCCTCCGACGAAGAGATTACATAAGTTCTGTTATTGTTTTTTATACAGATTATAATAATAGTACAGATAAAAATAATTAGAATTCCTATATTACTCCCGGTGTTTATTATAGCATTTCTAGAAAGATTATGTTTTACAGCTTTAATTGTTTCGTTAAAATGTATTTCGTTAAGATTTAAATTCGGGAGTGATATATTACTTTCTTTAACTCTTAATGCTAGTTTGCTTAAGATAAACATTTCTTTTACATTTATTTTATAGTTTTCATAGATTTTTAAATTAGTTTCTACAAAGCAATTTTCATATTTTATCAGAAATGTTTTTAAATTTTCAAATATTCGTGGTTTTTCACAATTGGTAATAATTTTATCATGGTAATTCTTAAATATAAGTAAGCCTGGATAAATTTCTTTTTCTTCTTGGTTTTTCATTGTAGTCATATTACAATTAGGTTCTAAATTTTTTACAATGTTTGTTAAGCAGTTATCATTTATCTTTGTTAATTTCTTATATTCTAAGGTGTTCGGTTCATATATTTCATTTTTATATATTAAGACAGTATTTTCGTTTAAAACTACAGTTTTATTTTGGAAGTTTGGTAGTGGTTCAAATACAACTTCAGCGAATGTTTCATTTAAAAATTTTGGGATACTCAATGTCAAAACTACTAACTTTTCTTTATATGTAACGGATACTTTTGTATGTAGGTAAGATTCCGTTTGGTTAATAAAATTGAATTCTTCAGTTGTCAATATGTCTGATGGAATTATTCCTAGCTTTGAATTAAAAATGACGTGTCCTATTTCATTTACGTGGTCTATTAACAAGTTGATATCGTTATTAATCTGAAAAATATTTTCGAGAAAATTTGTTTCGTCTTCTAAATTGAGAATTTTGTTTTGGATTTCGGTTTTAAACTTATTTATATATTTTTGAATAGTTTTCTGTTGTTTGTTAATATGGTTTGTGATATTTAATATTTTGTTCTCTATGGAACTCCCCAGATAATTCATTTCGTTTAGGGCGGTCATTGTTTCAGTCTTACTTTTTTCTAGAGTTTGAATTTTGTCCATAATTTCTTTTTCGTCATCACTATCCATTGTCCCTACTACAAATTCAAGTCCTTTCCCTATTGCGTTTATTAGTCCTCGTTTCTGTCTAAAATTGGGAATTAAGTTTTTAATTTTTGTCCTACATATGTCCATGCTTTTGTTAACGCTTCCTAATAGAGGAGTAACATTTGTATATGTGTCCAAAAGTCTATGTATATTGTCTTGTAAAATATTTACTGTTTTAAAATATTGAGTAGTGTTAATAATATGTATTACTCTTAAGTAGTTTTCAATAATTTCCGTGTCCTTCAGTTTAATTGGTATATAACCGTGGTTGTCTGTCAAGTCTTCAACTTCTAAGTATTGTGCTCCTGTGTCGAGTAGCACTGATGTGTAAAGTAATATAAGAAAAATCATCTGAAAAGATGGTGTGTTAGGAGTTTTGATGTATTACGTTATTTAAATTTTGAAATTTTTTATTTCTTTTAATGTGTGATTTGTAATATTTATGTCCTCGATCTGTTATAACGTGTTCATTATCTAATCCGGTGACGGTTATTTTTCCAAATTTAGAATGGTTTTTACCTCCTCTTTCATCCTTTAAATAAAGAGGGCCTGTCTGAATTTCTACATTTTCGCGTGTTTTGTTGAGTTTATTAATAGATTTTTCTTTATTCTTTATTATTAGTTTTCTAATTATTTAATATTCGCTTGGGTCTATATTTCCATTTCTAAAATTAATTGGTTTCTTTCCTGTACTTGAATGGATTGTATTGTTATAAAACATAATTATTTTATATATTTTTTCTTCTGTATTTTCTGTATCTTTATTAGGATCATGTTTTTAAATTCTAATATGTTCATTTATAGTGTTGTGTAACCTCTCTACATCTGAGTTAGATGTGTGATTATTATTTGACGTGTAATGTATTTCAATTTCTTGTTCTCTAAAAAATTCCAATAGAGGCAGAGCTTTAAAACCTAGTTCATTATCTACAACCAATTTCTTTATATTTCCTACTATTGACAAATACTGCGTTAGGGCTAATTTAAATTCTATCCAAGATCTATTTTTAATTTTAATTGCTTGGGCAAATTTCGAGAATTTGTCGATAAACGTTAAAAATAGTGTTTTCTGTAAACTATAAAAAACATCTACGTGAATAATTTCTCCAGGTTTCTCAGGAGTTTCAGTTATTTTATATTCTTGTTTGATTGGGTGCCTGTCGTATTTTTCCTTGTTACAAATATCGCAGTTATTTATATATTGGGTTATTCGTATTCTTAGTTGAGGATGATAGATTATTGTTTTCAATTCAGCAAAGTTTTCATTTATTCCTCTGTGATTATTTCTTTTGTGTTCTTTTTCAATTTTTTCTGTTAACTGATTTTCATCTGTGATATCTTCTAGTAGCTTTTTACATCTAATGATTTTGAATTGCCTATTTTCGTTAAAATATTTCTTGACTGTTTCTTTGAAAATATTAAATAAAGATTCCTCTGTAATTAATATGGCATTAGTCTTATTAGGATTAAAATGGTTTTTTATTATAGTGATAAGTGTTTGTTCGTCGAATATTTTTGCAGTTATTGTTTTTCTTTTATTTTTAAAAATATTTTCGTTTTTTATTTTTAATGATCCCGATACAGTTTTATTAAAAATTATTTGCCGTCGATAGAAATTTATTGGGAAATTAGTTTCTAAAATGATATTTTCATTCTGAGTCATCTCAGCAGTTTCATCCATTTCAGTATTTTGGGTTTCTTCATTAATATTTATTTCAGCTCTTGATAAGGCATCTGCGTTACCATTTAAAACTCCTTTTTTATATTTTATTTCATAATCATATTCTTGTAAACGAAGTCTCCATCGGACCAGTTTAGAATTCGGATCTTTAATAGAAAATAGCCAAGTTAAGGGTCTATGATCCGTTTCTATCAGAAATCGCCTGCCGAACAAATATGGTCTCAATTGTTGAGTAGCCCATACAATTGCTAGTAATTCTTTTTCTATAGTACTATAGTTTTGCTCATGATCATTAAGTGTTCTACTAGCAAAACAAATGGGATGTCCATCTTGGGACAGCACTGCTCCCACTGCAAAGTTGCTTGCATCCGTTTGCAAAACAAATTTTTTATTGAAGTCTGGATATGCCAAGACAGGGGAATTAGTTAATAATTTTTTTAGAGTATCAAAACTTTCTTTATAATCAGGATCCTTAACATCGATTTTAGCGTCTTTCTTTAAATACTTTGTGATTGGTCGTGCAATTTTCGAGTAGTCTTTAATAAATTTGCGGTAATATCCTGCGAGACCTAAGAATTGTTTAATTTGTTTTTGGTTTGTTGGTAATGGAAATTTTTGTACGCATAAAATTTTATCTGGGTTTGGTTTTATTCCTGATTCAGTTACTATATGTCCTAAAAAACTAGTTTCTCTTTTCAAAAATTCGCTTTTATCTAACTGGATCTTTAAATTTACTTCTTTCAAACGATTAAATACTTTTGTTATAGATTCCCAATGTTCCTGAAGTGAGGTTGAGAATATTATTATGTCATCGAGGTATACGAGACAAATTTTATTAATAAAATCACCTAGGACATTATTCATCAGCCTTTGAAAAGTGGCTTGTGCTGTTTTTAGTCCGAACGGCATACGAAGGAACTCGTAGTGGCCACCTTCTACACTAAATGCGGTTTTTGGAATATCTTTTTCATTTATTTCAATCTGATGGAAGCCTTTAGCAAGATCAAGGGTCGTAAAATATTGACACCTTCTCAATTTCTCCAAAATTTCGTCGATGTTGGGAATGGGATCTTTATCATCAATGGTGACTTCGTTTAGCTTGCGATAGTCAACCACCAATCTCCATTTTTTCTTTCCACTTGCATCTAGTTTTTTCGGTACAATCCATACTGGAGCTGAATATGGTGAATGGCTGGGTCTGATTATCCCGGCATTCAACATTTCTTTAATTTGTCTACCCACTTCTTCCTTATGAATGTATGGGTATCGATAAGTTTTTGTATTAATTGGAATGTTATTCACAGTCCTTATTTCATGCTTTATTGCCTTAGTAAAAGTTAAATCGCTATTTTCTGAATAAAATATTTTTTTAAATTTGTTTATTAATTGTGTTCAACTCTTATTTGTTCCGAAATTGGAAGTTGTTGCGTTTCCTCTCCTACATTATATATGCAAAAATTTTTTGTATTAGCGTTTTCAATTTTAAGAGGTGAAAATTTTATTATTTTTGGGGTGTCTCCACTAAAATGTATTGTAGCGTTAATTTTAAAGTTATCTGCTTCATATATGCCTTCTAAGATTTCTACACTTTTATCTTTTGAAAATTCTTGGTTTTTGTACACTAATCCTTCTTTGCACTCTACTGGTAATTCAACTTGATATATTCCTGGTTTTCCAAAATGATGTACCATTTGTTGATCTCCATATATTAAAGGTATTTTATTTTCACCTATAATGATTACGTCGTCGTTTAAATTTATTATTGCTCCTAATGGCTTTAAAATATTATTTCCCATCAATCCATCGTAAAAATCATGGAAGTTACAAATAAAAAATTCAATTGATACGTCCTTACTACCTTGTTCTTCAAAAAGAGGGGTACGAACCTTTTTATTTATTTTAATTATATGTTGTAGAGTTTTAACAGTTATTTCATTCGTTGGTATATTCCATTTTGGGTGGCATATGTCTGGATTAATAATTGAATGTGAAGCTCCTGTATCAATTAAAAATTTTAAGTAGCCTAATTTAGATTTTATTGTTGAAAATTTTCGTATGTTGGTTGTTTTTGGAAAATATTTACGTCCATAGGTTCTGGTTGATTATTTTGCTGGTGACTTATATTGGGTGTGTTATAAGAACAATAAAGATTTCTTTGTTGGTTTGAGTTATTGTTAGGCCTATATTGAAAATTTTGTCTAGGATAATTTTCTTGCGAATTATAATTAGGTTTATATTGGATATTTTGTCTATTATGATGATAAGAATTAAAATTATGTCTGTATTGAAAATTTGAATTTGGTCTTTGTGAATTAGAATTATTTCTGTTATCCTTTTTATAGTTTTGTTTATTAAAATTTCTATTTCGTGGCTCATCGTCGATTTGTTTGGTCTTATTTCCATTATATGCGTAGCCTGCTTGGAAAAGAATTTCCATCGCTTCCTCCAGCGTGTTTGGATTTCTACAAGTTAATATAGTCTTCATTGGTTCGGGAATTTTTCCTTTAAAAATGTTAAGCGCTGATTTCATGTTATTTCTGGCTATTTCGGATGTGCCAGTATTTTCTCCCATTATTAAATTTGTTTTATTATTTAACCTCCGTAGCTTATCCTTTATTTCATTATAGAATTCTGTAGTGTTTGTTTTGAATACTACTGCTCTCATATTATCATAAAGTTCTTCTACGCTCAATTTTTCTCCAAAATTATTTATAAGGACATTCTTAATGTCCGCCCACGATTGTACATGAAAATTTATTTCTATTATTTCCCTAGCTCTACCTTGTAACCTACTTTTTATTATATCGGAGAAGAGAAGTTGGGACGTTTGGTCGTATTGCGTTAGTAAAGGGTGAATTCTATCTATAAGAGTAGTAAAGTTGTAAAGGTCATGTCGTGTTCCGTTAAATTCAGGTAATTTTTTGAGGTATTCGATAGGGTCAAGGGTAACAGAAGGTACTTGGGTCATGATTAAAAATATAATGAATTTATATATGTAACGCTTAAAATTTCACTTTGCAATTTCGCTTAATAACCTTACTGGTTCTCTCTTTTTTTTTGCTTTTCAAAGTGATTTTTTTTTTTTTTTTTGTAACAATAATTTTGTAAAACTTATATTTATAATCTATGCAAATAACTCACTTTATGCAGGATTTTTCGTAAATGTTGTCTTTTTCTTGTAGGGATTTCGTGCAAATAACTCCAGGATTTTTCGTAAATGTTGTCTTTTTATGTAAATGTTGTCTTCTTCTTGTAGGGATTTCGTGCAAATAACTCACTTTATGTGAATGTTGTCTTCTTCTTGTAGGGATTTCGTGCAAATAACTCCAGGATTTTTCGTAATTTTGTCTTCTTTTTGGTACGCGTTAATTATTGAAATAAAAAAAGGTCTTTGATTCTTCAAAGATACTTTTCCGCGTATCCCATCCTCGTCGCCAATTAAAACATTAATTAAAAATACATATTCCAAGAGTATGTAGCTCTTGCTTTATTGAATCAAAGAATATGACTGAGTTAGTTTACAAAAATTCTTAATCTTAAATACAAAATCAATAGTAAAGACAGAAAGCAAAATACAATTAAAATTCCAAAGAATTCTTATCAGCAAAATCAATAAGTGCAACGCCTCTTAAGAATGTCGATCGTAAAACATACTTGAAGCAAAGCGGAAATGCACTTGAAATTCTTTAGAATTTTGGTTACAAATATTGTCAATGCAATTTTGACTATTTTATAAACAAATGAAATTCGATATAATTCTTAATATTAAAATTAAAGAGTTCGATGCCTCTTATGAAAAATACGTTAAGTGGAAAACAATAAAAGAACTTAGTTTATTTTAATTTATGTATTAATGACGTAAGTATGTTTAAGTGTACATGTATGTATGTATGTAATATATACATATTAATATTTTGTGTGATGGTGAAGTGGATATCATAACTTATATGCACACACTGTGTATGGAGATATGTATCTTTGTTCTCGAGGTTTCCACTGCACGCACTTCACATATACATATGCATATATTTTTGGATTTTTAATCCTTTTTTTTTTTTGTTTCGATCATTTTCACTTAACTGTGTAAACCGAAAACCGAAAATGATATCCTTGGCAATTGGTTGCGATAGGAATTTTGTGCACTTGCTTATACACGTTTTGGTATGTACACTTTTCTAAGTTAAGTACTAAAATTTTTTAATCAAACATTTGTCCCTGCTCGGGCGCCATGAAAAATTCTCAAGCGTTTTTGAGAAATAAAGTTGTTTTGAAATTGTTTTGGGATGCGTGTTTGTTGAATATTTTTTTGTTTTTAAAGAATATTCACTTAGCACAATTTAACCAATTGCCTGGTACCGGACACTTGGACTTACGCTTATTGCGACGAAAGATTTGCGAAAAAAAGGAAAACGCGTGCGTTCTCGATTGCGATCAAATAACCACTCCTTTCTTTATTTCAGCAACTAGATGACTTAGCCTAAATCTTAAAGCTAACGGGGAAAAACAGTTGGAATGTTAGTATGTATGTATGTACAAAAAGGAGGTAAGTATAATTAATTTCGTTAACTTATGGTAACAGGTTAAGGTGAGTATATATAACATCATTAGGGTAAGTATACAATAATATAATTTAATATTTTATAATTTTTCTAATTCAATTTACTTAATTTTAGTTTTAGGTTTAAATATATATTTTGTCGCTTGACGCAACACAATTTTTACGAAAAGATTTAAATTAACTAGACGCTAGCAGCTTTGCTATTGGCGCAGTTCTAACACAAGACGACCACCCAATTTCATATGCTTCACGCACATTAAATACTCACGAGAAAAACTACTCAACCATCGAAAAGAAACTATTAGCAATAGTGTGGTCAGTACTAAAATACTACAGACCCTACTTATATGGAAGAGAAGTAGATCTAAAAACAGATCATCAACCACTTAAAAGGCTACAGAAGAAAAATTCGGATAAGGATATTAATAAAAGACTTCACTGTTGGCTATTACAATTAGGAGAGTACAATACAAAAATCGATTATATAACCGGTAAAGAAAATAAAATAGCAGATTTTTTAAGTCGAATTAACAGTGATGAAATAACCATGGGGAATTCCGAAAATTTTGAAATGACCCTTAACAAAATGATGCAAATTAAAAGATTTCAACGCTGGTGAAAAACAAACAATGCTTTCAACGGAAGTCCAAACTAACAATTTTCATGAAGAAAATCTTTATAATCACTTTAACAATACAGTCGTAAATCGTTTTAAACAGCAACTAATTTTAGTCGAAACAAAACAAAAAGAAGTAGAAAATATTAAAAAATAAACGCATTTTTATCGATGTAAGAGATATTATCTCTCACAACGTCATTAATATTGTAAATAAACATTTTGAAAAAGGTAAGATCGCTATATATTTTGAACTTAATGAAAAAAACATAATGAAATGGAACAAATACTTTTAAATTCTTTCGCAAACAATCAAAATATTTCTTTTGCAAATTGTGCAAACTTTGCCAAAGACATCGGAGATGAATACGAACTAAAGAGACAAATATCGTTTTTCCATAAAATCGAAGTAGGACATTCAGGCATTATTCCAACTTACGAGGGAATGAAGCATAAAGTATATCATCCAGAACTTAAAATTAAAATCCATGAGATAATAAATAATTGCGACATATGCAATGGTGGAAAATATGATAGAAATCCGATCAAAGCTAAATTTCAAATTACTGAAACACCAAATACAGTTAATGAAATTGTTCATATAGATACTTATGTTAACAGTAAACAGTCATTTATAATATTTATCGATAAATTTCATTTTTTTACCCAATATAAATAGTCAAACGACCATAAATAAAATTAATGAATTTTTGTCAATTAAAGACCATATGAAAAAGTATGTTTCGATAATGAATTTAATTCAAAACCAATCCGGATATTTTTAAATATAGAAAATATAGAATTTTATGCCACTAAACCACATAGCCACATTGGGGGTGGGGGGTCCCATTCAGCTAATGCCAAAAAATGGGCCAATGGGGTTGGTGATGCGAATATATAGCCTATTCCTTATAAACGTCAACCTCACCTTCGCGCGGTACCCCCTGTTCACTATAAAAGAGGCTCTGTCGACCGAGAAAAGGCGGTATAACCTTAGCACCTGCGAGGAGGAAATTCCTAGGCCAGACCTGCCTAGAGGCGAAACCGGCAGCCCCGGAACTAGGCTCGGATGCAAAAGGCAATCACCTACTCATCTTAAATCCTCTGATTACCGAAACCGAAATAAACAAAGTGAAAATTAAGAAAAATGGATTACGAAATACCTTATTACCTGGAATGTATTACCTGGAATGTACGTTCATTGCTAGAATAAGCTACCGCAACTTTGTAAAGAATTTAACCGCTACAAACTCATTTTTTTGGTCTCTGCGAGGTTAGATGGGCCGAATCAGGAGAATTTACAACAACCTCTGGCGAAAAATTCATTTTTTCTGGAAATAAACCCACTCAAAGAAGAGAGAATGGCGTTGGATTTCTTCTTTCTAAGTCAGCCTCTGCGGCGCTTATAAAATGGAAAGCTCACACGGATAGAATCATCTCAGTGAAGCTGCGCACAAGAGCAAGAAACATGACTGTAGTACAAAGCTATGCTCCAACGAATGTAGCAAAAGTGGAAGTTAAGGAAGCCTTTTATAGTTGCCTCACAAAAGTAATGAGTGAAATCAATAAGGGTGATATGGTCATCTTAATGGGTGATATGAATGCCCAAGTTGGTCATCACAATAAGGGGTTAGAGGCGACGATGAATGGCGAGATGTTCACCGAACTCTGCGCTAATTTTAATCTTGTTATTGAATAATATTCAATTATAAACGCGTCCACAAAATAACTTGGACATCTCCAGACCGAATGAATGAAAATCAGATTGATCACATAGCAATAAGTCGTAAATGGCGCGGTTCCCTTATGGACACGCGGAATAAACGTGGAGCTGACATTGCAAGTGACCATCATCACCTAATTGCGTCAGTCAGACTCAAAGTTGCGGCAGTTAGCGACTCGAAAAAGAAGACACAGAAAAAATTCAACGTAGAGAAACTGAAAGATGAATCTACCTGCGCAAGGTTTATCTAATCGCTAAATGCACCTGTCGAAACAGAAAACACTCTAACTAGTGACTGGAAAAGTAAAAAACAAACTTTCCTAAAAGCAGCGGAATAGTGTATTAGATTCAAAGAATATAAACGAAAATCCTGAATCTCAGTCTCCACGTGGTGGTTAATAAACGAACGTAGAGAAATAAAAAATCAGTTAAATTTCGCTAAGACATATCCACCAAGGCGCACTACAGTACACTTACAACAAAACCGACAAGCTAATAAAGAAAAGCGCGAGAACGGATAAATGAATCTGGAGTGACAACAAAGCGTACCGTACTCGTGACCTGTATCAAACGATACGGCAATTGACCAACGCAGCACTCAAAACCTCCAAGCCGCTAAAAGATGAAGATGGCAAATTTACAACGGCCAATGATAAGCAGACTACAATCTGGGAGCATTATTATGAAAAATTGCTTTCACCGACTTCGTCGGAGGCTATTCAGGTATGCGGTTGCCAACGTCTCATACCAAGACGTGACATTCACACCTCGTAACCGAATGAGACGGAGGTAATGACTGCTATCAGGGCATTAAAGAACAACAAAACTCCTGGGCCGGATAACATCAACCCAGAACTCCTAAAAGCTGATTCTCAGACGACTGCGTGGATACTTTTTCCTCTACTTAAAGATATTTGGGCTTCAGAAAAGATACTAAACGAGCTGAAAGAAGGTGCTATTACTCTTCTTCCGAAGAAGGGAAATTTATCGGAATGTAAAAATTGGTGAGGAATAACACTATTAAGTATGGTAAATAAAATAATAGCGCACATAATTCACAAAAGGTTATCTGATTCGCTGATGCATGGGCTACGTAAAGAACAAGCTGGTTTCAGGCCCAATTGCTCATGCGTCGATCACATCAACACTTTACGAGTTATTGTAGAACAGTCGGTAGAGTGGCAAACTCCTCTTTGCTTTATCGACTTTGAGAAAGCGTTTGACACTCTCAAACATGATGCGATTTGGAGAGCCCTAGTATGCAAAGGAGTTCCGGAAAATTTAATTAACCCAATAAAATAGCTGTACTCAGGGGTTAGTTGTCGAGTGAGGTGTGGAAATATTTTAAGTAGCGGCATACAAGTTAGGACTGGTGTCAGACAGGGGTGCATGCTATCTCCCCTTTTGTTCAATTTGGTATTGGATTTGGTGAAGCGTCAAGCGTGTGCAACTAACAGAGGAATATCTTGGGGTTTAAGCGGAAGCCTTGAGGATTTGGACTATGTGGATGATATCTGTCTGTTGTCCTATAAATATTCGCACATTTTCGTGAAACTTGAAGCTGTTACTGATCTTGCCGCACAAACTGGACTTAAAATTAATATAGCGAAGACAAAATTCATGCGCATCAACACAACCGAAGCGCCAAACCTACAGATTGCTTTAACATGCCTCGAAGAAGTCGACGAGTTTTGCTATTTAGGTAGCATCATATCTAAAAACGGTGGATCAGAAGCCGATATACGAAACCGTGTATCCAAACGTCGGGCTCCTTCGGAATGTTGGATAAAGTCTGGAGATCAACACATATATCCATACGTACGAAGTTAAAAATATACGAGTCAAGCGTGAAATCCGTTGTATTATATGGTGGCAATACGTGGAATATTGCAGCGAATGTAAAACAATCTTTTTTTAATCGATGTCTTCGAAAAATTTTGCGGATAGTCTGGCCTAAGGTTATTAGCAATGCTAACCCGTGGACCGTAACCAAACAGCTACCGGTTCACATCGAAATTCGACGTCGTAAATGGAAATGGATCGGCCACATTCTGCGAAAGCCTCACGACGACATTAGCAGAACAGCGCTAGATTGGAATCCGCAAGGGAGCCGAAGACGCGGGAGACCAGCCAACACCTGGAAACGGGAAGTCGAAGCAGAAGCACAGAGAAATGGTTATTCTTGGAGAGAAATTAAATTTTTAGCTGTAAATAAAATGAGTTACAATTTGTTTATTGAGGCACTATGTTCCACCTAGGAACTACGGGAAAAAATATATATGGGGTATTCCATACTAAATCGACCACTTTTGAACCTAATCATTGGATACTGCTAATATCCAATGATTTCACAGAAACAATACAAAAAATTAATCATAAAACTTAGTCATTATATTCGTAAATTAAGTCTATAAATTGTAAATATTATATCATAAAATCGTTAAATTATATTTTTTATATGATAAAAATAAAGTTTACGGGAAAAATTTTTTTTTTCATTTTTCATTTTTTTAAATAAATAAAAAAAATATTAAAAAAAATCGGCCCACTCCGGGATTAGCAGGGATAGTTGTTAAATTAATTGAAGTTTTTTTTGAAAAAAAAAAAAAAAAATGGCGAAATTCAAAAAAAAAAAATTACGATTTTACTTAAAAAAACCTATTATTTTATATAATTTATCGTGTTAAATTTTTTTCCTGTATTTTTTCGAAAAGTTCATTCAAAAACAAAAATTAAAAAAAAAAATGGTCCCCAAAAGTCAATTTCTACAAAAGTTATGGCTATTTGAAAATAAAGAAGCCATTTTTTAGCAAAAAATTGCAAAATTCATAACTTTTTTAAAATTGGTCAAAAATTTTGAAAAAATTCTCAAAAATGTTTTTCAAAGGGTAGAAAAGGATGGCTAAGTTTCAGCAAAATCTAAAGGGGTCGGGTTCAAAAGTGGTCGATTTGGTATGGAATACCCCATATATAAACCACATGGCCATACCGAAAATTCAGATGTAGAAAGAATAAATAATACTCTTACCGAACGTATCAGAACCCTAAATTTAGAACAAAAAGTTCCAATTACGATTCAAATGTGGAAAGCCGTAAAACTTTACAACAATTCATTTTATATCACAATAAAAGCTACTCCTTTAGATGTTCAAAACAACAAAGTTAGCCATAACATATTTAAAAATCGGTAAGAAGAAGCAAAATTGAAGATCATTTCAAAACATAACACAAGAAAGGAAAATTACCCAGAAACAAGGAGAGAAGGTTTTATTCGAAATTACAAAAGCGTTAGACACAAAGAAGAACCAAAATTTATTAAAAGAAATCTAGAAAACGTACATGCCTCAAATATTAAACGTCCTTTTAAATTTGCAAATGACAACAATTACAATAGAAACTCTAACGACAAATCTATCCCTTTGAGTGTAATGCACAATATACTTGTCTATCTTTTAAAAGATAAAAAAGAGAAATATATACCTTTTTTTTGAATTCCGAATATATGTATATTACCTATATTCCCATCGATCGTCTCAATTTTAATAAATATATACTTACCATTGTTAAAATAAAATTGTAAAAATATAAAACAATAATTAGCAATCATAATTTGTATTAATGTTAATATAAAACAAAGTTTCTTTTGTTTAAGCACTATACATGATACGCTCAGCTACTAAATTAAATTTAAAACAACCCCAAATTTAAAATGTTTACAAATTACACATTTATAAAAAAACTACTGAATTAATTAAAATTTAGTAAAATTATTATATAATATATTTTTGTAATAAGATACAGGAGAATCTCAAATCAAAGGGTGGAGGAGTTACATCCCTATACTCTAAACATGCTGTAATAATATATATTTATGTATATAGTAAATGCTTAATGTCGTACTAACATAGAACTGGGTTCCACATTATAGCAGGAACAGTCAAAAACGCAAAATAGTGGCCCGAGTCAGCTGGCACGACCTATCTTATGGGCGCGCAATATAAGTGGACAGTGAAAAACGCTACTCCCTTCTCTCTTTGACGTGGGATGACGTGAGAATCCACGACATTTGGATTTTGCCGCAGATAACGTGGCAGCTGATTGCTCTCTCCCAACGCAGGGTTGCCAATATCGATATACTGCAGTAATTATCAACTTTTATAATTTAATCTGTTCAATATGTTTGAAATTTTCTTAAAATAACTCAAAATCAGTTTATTGTTTTCAGTTTTGATATTTCATATTGTAAAAAATTGTAATTGAAAACATGTGTACAAAACTACATATGCGTATTGAGCAATGGCAACATTGTTCAAATGAAAACAAACTAAGATGGCCGATTTCTGCGTTTTTTGTACGTTCTCCAATGTGCACACATTTTGCCGATAAGGAATGAAAAAGAAGAAAGGGAGTATCGTTTTTGACTGTTCCTGCTATTAGGCTTAGTTGTGGAATAAGAGAGTGAGCGTATTTCGGGTATGCTAACGCCAACTCAACTAAAAACATAAATATACTTATATATATATATGTATTAAGGTGGGCCAAAAATAGTGTTTATTTTTATTTTTCTTAGTTACCATGAAAATCTCGTCCAGACAAAAAACAAGTTCTGGTAAGAACTGAGCTCTTAATATTAATATTAAGAGGTGCCTCATCTATATTTTCGATTTCCCATTTAAATAACACAGATTTTTTTTTTTTTTTTGATTTTTAATGTACACAAACAAATAATTGGTAAGCGAGAATCAACACTTATTCTTATAGGAAATTTACCGATCTACAAAAAAGTTCTAGAACATTTTTTCTGAGTCAATTCATTCCAAATTATTCGTAGTTAAAGTTCAACAGAAAGTTATAAAAAATGATTTCCACAATTTTTTATCTTATTTTTATTTATCTTTTTACTTTATCTCATTTTTATTTAATTAATTCATAAAAGAAATTCACGCAATCTGATTTTTTATGTTTATTAGCCATCAATTTTTAATGTGAGATAAAAAATTGTGGAAATAATTTTTTATAACTTTCTGTTGGACTTTAACTACGAATAACTTTGAATGAATTGACTCAGAAAAAATGTTCTAGAACTTTTTTGTAGATCGGTAAATTTCCTATAAGAGTAAGTGTTGCTTCTCGCTTACCAATTACACTGGATCACAAATTTGAATTTTTTTTTTGTTCCACGGATGCCACTATCCAATTTGTATGTGAAATGGCTCGCTGATTTCGAAAATCGAGTAAATTTTTTTTTATGGATACGTTTTTGAGATACTTGCAATTTACCGTTATTCGACTAAAAAAAAAGGTGTCTTCATTTAATCATGTATATCTCACTTACCAGTTGAGCAATCTTACTGCAAATTATAGAAAATAAAAGTAAATGAAATTTCCTAAAAATATTGTCTACTCCATTTTTCCATAGGCCTTATAATTTCTGAGAAATCGATTAATCACTTCGTGTTTTAAATTTTTTTTGAAAAAATTAAAAAAAAAATAAACTTTGGCAAGCAAAAAATTTTAAAACAAAAGATATTTTGTAAATTTTTTTTATTTTATGTGAAGTCCTGTTTCTTTATAAAAAACTAAGCTACCAACGAACAAAATCCATGGATAAATAGGAAAGTTGAACATGATCAAGTAAATATGTATATCCAAGTCGCGCAAAGTCAATGTATACGTATATGTGTATGTAGTGTGTAAAGTAGGGGTGGGATTGTTTTCGAATATCATTAGAATAAACTAATAACGCTATTCGTTTAAAAAAAATCAAATAATACTTTTAGAACAGTAATACTCAAATACTGTTGTAGTAGGTAGTTTGCATCGAAAGCAAGAGGTGTCAGGTCCGAAACCCCTGTAGTCATGTTAATTTGCTTAACATGTGTGTAGGTACACAGGCAGATTTTCGAAGGGTAATTACTTGCGGAAAATTCCTAATGCAAATAAATTTAATTCAAACATGCATACCTACACTCACACACACATATCTTGGTAAATTCATTAATTTTTTTAAGTCCAACAGCAGGTAGTATTTTTTTTTCCCGGCTCGTTAATATGAAGGAACTTTATTGTTTAGGTAGGTTTTGCCTTTTTTATTTTTTCGGGATCAAGCTATAAATGCCCCTTGAAAGTTCATAATATCTGTAAGGCTCGCCGGGTCCAGTTTATAATTACAATATAAGAAACCGTGAGCTATTTTTAAAAATAAAATGAGTACATATACTCTTGTGCGGCATCGGAGGCAGTTTAGAGATTCGATCCAATCTATATATTCAAAATATTTTGGTATTGAGCCTAAAAATATTGATAAATCATGGACTCCGAATATTTTGTGTTCCTTGTGTCGAATAATATTGGTTCAATGGGAATCAGGATCAACAAAGTACGTATTAAAATTATGAAACTATGCTTCTTTTTATTTAATAGTAATTTTTTTTTCTTTTTCAGGCGATACATGAAATTTAATGTACCAATGATATGGCGCGAACCTACATACACTGACGGACAAAAGTTTTGGCACAGCTGATGTTGGTTCCTTCAGTGGTCTGTAGTTCCGTAAATTTAAAAGGTAGGTTCAAATAATATACTAGTAATATACTTACCTTTCTGTTATCTTTCACGATACTTAATTTCATTTATGATATATCTGTGGTTGTTTTCTTACAATAATTTAAATAAAAAGCGAATATATTTCATTGGACAAAAGTTTTGGCACATTTTGAGTATTTATTTAAAAATGAAAATAAATGTTAATTTAATAACGAGTATTCAAACCTTTCATTTTAATAACGTCATTTAAACGATTTGGCATGGAGTGAACCAATTTTCTTGTCACCTCAGATCCAATGTTAGTCCATTCATACTGCAGTACCTCTTTTAATTAGCTTTTACTTGTTACGTTGTGCTTTTCAACTCTTCGTCCAAGTTCATCCCATAAGTGCTCAATCGGATTCAAGTCCGGTGATTGAGGAGGTGTTGCAAGAACTTGGGGAACGTGATGAATGATCCACATACGAACATCATAAGCTGTATGTTTGGGATCATTATCTTGCTGAAAATAGAACTGATTTCCAAGATTCAGCTTTTCTACACTTCCTTGCAAGTTTTCTTTCAATATGCTCATATATAAAGTTTTGTCCATTACTAAGTTACCAACGCCTGACGCCGCCATACATCCCCAAACCATGACTCCTCCACCTCCATGCTTTACAGTATTACTAACATTGCTTTTGTCAAATTCAGTATTTGTCTTTCTCCATACCCGTATTCGACCGTCGCTTTGGAAAATGTTAAATTTACTTTCGTCTGTGAATATTACTTTCTCCCAGAAATCCATAGTTCTGTTTTTATACTCTTTAGCAAATTCTAAACGCTTCTTTTTGTTAGCCTTGCTGATAAGAGGTTTTTTTCGAGCTATTCTGGATTTGTACCCGTTACGAATAAGCACCCGCCGCACTGTTTTCGGATGCACATGTTTATTTAGTTCTTCCTTGAGTTCAGCAGCAATCTTTGTTGAAGTCAGTTTGGGATTTTTTTTTATTTTACGTACCACATGTGCCTCCTCTCTGGAACTAAATTTGCGCGGACGACCCGAACGTTCGCAACTCTGGAGACAACGAACATCTTTAAAACGCTTGATTATGCTCCGAATGGTAAAACGACTTAACTTCATTATTTCACCAATTTCTGCATAGCTTTTGTTGGCGGAATGAAGATTTAAAATAATTTTTCGCTCCTCTGCTGTCGTTTCTGCTCGCCTCCGACCCATTTTACTGAATTGTAGTAATTAATGCACGCTACGCAAGACTATATTTCACTTTAAAAAATGTTATTGCATTAAGGATTGGCCGGAAAGAGTTGAACTTACAATTGGTGTGGATAATAAATATCAAATACGTCCCACTTGTGAAGAAGGAAAAAATCATTCTTCCGCCATTGCACATCAAGCTCGGCCTCATTAAAAATTTTGTAAAGGTGTTGGACAAAGAAGGCAAAGCATTCAATTATTTACAAAATTTTTACCCAAATATTTCCCAGGCCAAGATAAAACAAGGTATATTTGTTGCACCCCAAATAAAAAAGTTGATAAATAATGACCGATTCAAAGGACTATTGTCACCAGTTGAGGCAGCAGCGTGGGATTCCTTCGAAATGATCGTTTCTTCTTTTTTCGGTAAACACAAAAGTCCAAACTACGAGAAGATAGTGAGCGACTTAATCAAAAATTATGCAGAAATGGGTGATTATTCAAAACTTATTTAATTGAATTATATAAAGTTTTATAATTTACTTATTTACATTTTCTTTTTTCTCCAGGCGTAAATATGTTTTTAAAAATTCATTTTCTGTATTCCCATTTAAGTTTTTTTCCCGCAAATCTCGGAGACGAAAGTGACGAGCATGGCGAAAGGTTTCACCAGCAAATGAAATTAATTGAGAATAGATACCAAGGTTTCTGGGACGTCGGTATGATGGGTGACTACTGTTGGTTTCTCATAAGAGAAACCGATCTTAAACTAAATAAACGACAAGACAAAACACATAATCATTTCGACTATAATGTAAGAACATCAACTTAAGACAAAAATAACACATTGTTTTAATATATATTACTAATATATAAATAAATGAGTTTATAAAAACTAAAAACGACATGAGAATCGACTTTTTACTTAACAGAAACAGCGCATAGCTAGATATCCCACCCCTACTTTACGCGCTACATACGCATATACGTATACATTGACTTTGCGCGACTTGGATATATTTACTTGATCATGTACAACTTTCCTATTTATCCATGGATTTTGTTCGTTGGTAGCTTAGTTTTTTATAAAGAAACAGGACTTCACATAAAATAAAAAAAAAATTTAAAAAATATCTTTTGTTTTAAAATTTTTTGCTTGCCAAAGTTTATTTTTTTTTAATTTTTTCATAAAAAAATTTAAAAACACGAAGTGATTAATCGATTTCTCAGAAATTATAAGGCCTATGGAAAAATGGAGTAGACAATATTTTTAGGAAATTTCATTTACTTTTATTTTCTATAATTTGCAGTAAGATTGCTCAACTGGTAAGTGAGATATACATGATTAAATGAAGACACCTTTTTTTTTGGTCGAATAACGGTAAATTGCAAATATCTCAAAAACGTATCCATAAAAAAAAAATTACTCGATTTTCGAAATCAGCGAGCCATTTCACATACAAATTGGATAGTGGCGTTCATGGAACATTTTTGCTGTAAACCAGTGTTATTTGTTTGTGTACATTAAAAATCCAAACAAAAAAAAAACAAAATTTCCTGTGTTATTTAAATCGAAAATCGAGAATATCGATGAGGCACCTCTTAATATTAATCTTAAGAGCTCAGGTCTTACCAGAACTTGTATTTTGTCATGCCGAATGAGATTTTCATGGTAACTAAGAAAAAAAAAATAAAAATTATTTTTGGCTCACCTTAATGTGTATATATATATATATAATATAAATATATATAAACAAGCTAATATGGAACGATAAAACAGTTAATCCTAATATTGTATTAGAAGAGAACTAATTAGGAATGTTAGTACAGTTAACATTAGGATAAATAGTAAGAAAACTAATAAGAAATAAAAATTTAGTTAGTTTTAAGACTCACTTTAATAAAGACGGTTGTTTGAAAAAAAGGGCGAAGCTCTTTTTTTATTTTCCTAAACCATAACTTGCGCGTCCGCAAAATTTTGTACCATCAATGTGTAACTTCACCATTTAGCTGGACAACTTCGTCAACATAGAAAATATTACTCTATTGACGTTTTTATCTCTCATTAACATGTCCACCGTTTTCCTCTGACTCTCACAATTTTTTGCATTTAAAACATTTCTGCCTTACATTCTACCTTTTGCGAAGGTTTTGTGTAGTTCTGGCTTTGTACTGCCCCGCTGCTAATGTGCCAGCTTCCTCATTTGCACCACATATTCGCACTTACAAATTTCTGTTTTTTGACAAACTTCTGTGCTTTGACTGCAGCAGGTTGAATTGACTAATTTTCACAAACATTCGAATTCTGCATCTCGTCATTTTCAGCAGTTTTTTTTTTAACTTCTATCAACTTATGTGCATTTTCTCGGCTTACAACTTTTCCAGCTTAGACTTGTTCAAACTGATTTTTTTCTGCAAGAGTTTCCTTTTTATGCTCAATTTACATACGGGCATCATTCTTTCGCTGAACTTTTTATCATTTACTTATTCGTCAACAGGTTTCGGTCACAAATAAATAATGAGAATTATTGCACACTGTATATACATACATACATGTTTATTAAAACGGCTAAAAAAAATTATATTTTTGGTCAAAATGACCTTTATTGTCAAATGTTCTGCTAAGACCAAAATTACAATTTAAATTATCCACTCCCCCGCCGTCAAAAACAAACGTCCTCGTTTGTTTAAGCTATTAGGGTTATTGGCACTTTTGACGTGGGAGTTTCCGATGTGTCTTCTTTGTTATTGGCTACATTCACGTTTACATTGTACATAGCTCGATGGTTCTATTAGTTTCGTCTTAAAATTCTTTCTTATGATTGATGCAGTGCCTATTGTTGCTAGATTGATTAAGCAAATAACTATTAATGAAAAATTTGTTATTCGAGCTGCTGTGTGGGTTGTCTTCAGTGTTTGTAAGTGATTGGTGTTATTTATGTGGAGTTCCTTTAACATCTCAAGGCTGAGAATTTTTTCCTCTTCGTTCGAAGGGATATTTGACTGTAGGATTGCGGGTAATGGTAGTTAGTATTTCATTAAAGGAGTGTTTTTGGTTGTCGATTAAAACTGTTGAATTACGATATTGAACGGCGTATAATCCCACAAGATTTATTTTTTGGTTATCAATTTCAATTGTGCCATTATATTAGTTTAATAATATGATGCCGGAGGGAAGATGTTTTCTATCGATGAGATGTGCTGGTTATTTATTTGAGTGCATTCTGCTGGTTCGCTTCTAAGTAGTTGCGAAACACAAGTAGTATTACTAATATCTATCATATTCTTATAGTTACAAATTCTTATATGATTATTCTCATTACATTTTGTTTTTATTCCAAATACCTTATGTTTACTACAGGTTACGATATCCTCATAGGGAATTTTATTAATATATTTATTTTTCTTTATGGGTTTGATAACAATTGAATCGCAATTTTTTTAGTTTATTAATGGTATTCCTATCATATAAAATAACGTTGTTTCATTTGAGGCTACTTTTATATTTGCAAATTCTATCGATTCTTCTACGTTATTTAATGTGAAGTTTTTTGTTATAAAAATGGATTTTGCTAATGCTAGTTCTTCATTTGATAAAATATACGAATTGGCGATTCCGGCTTTGGCCCAATGAATCGCATAATCAATATTAATAATTTTTTCTTTACCAATCTTTAATTTATATTTTAATTCTATGGCAAAATTGCTTGTACATCTTCATTAGATTGTACCGCTTTTAAAATCTTATTCGATACTCTCGTAATATTGTTTATCCTGTCAAAAATTATTTTGTTTATTACTACTTGATTATTGTTATTGTTTAATATATTATTTATTTGATTATCTAAAATTACCAAGTCATCATGATTTGGATTTCCCGCCATCCATTTCCAAACTTTTCCTACTGTTTCTATAGATTTTTTTAGATCTTTTGGGTCGGTGTCTATTTAGGTAAGTTTGTGTAAGGGTTAATTCATTTATCGAGATGGGTAGAAAGGGATTTTCTGATGTTATCTTGGTTTTAATAGTGTTGTCCATTTCGTCGAGTGTCATTTGAAATACGTCTAGGTCTACTTTATGTATTATTCGGTAGGTTCCTGTTTGTATTCTTGTCAATCCTGTGTCAAATGTAGCTAATTGTGAATTTGTATAGTCTATTATTTCAAAGTCTGCGTACACTAGGTGCACAAAAAACCTGTAGAGTAAAAGGGAAAAAAATTACTATTGTTTGATGTTGCTTTTATGTACCGTTCATCCTTTTTCAGTGATTACTACACTGGATTTGTCTTCCTTAACTGTTTCCTTTCTATATTTTGCTATAAGTTTTGACCCTATTCGTTTGTTTATTCTGACATAAATTACATCTCCAGGAGTATATATTTTCATAGGTTTCCTTGTTTTATTATGGTTTTCTAAATCTTTTGCCTGACTTCTCCGAAGGGTTTCTATATTTTCCTGTCATGCATTTTCATACTGCTCTGGGTCTACTGTAACACGTCTGCCAAAAAATGTCTCTATAGGTCGTTTCCCTGTTGCGGAATGTATGGTGAAGTTATATTCATATGTACATTGGTCTAAGAATTCTTGGAATGAGCGGTGTGTGCGTTCCTTTTGAAGGCAGCGCATAATTTCAAACAGGGTAGAGTGAAATATTTCTACTTGTCCGTTAAGTGTGCTTGTGTATGGGGGAGTTTTAAAAATTTTAATACCGAGTTGGTCTTCGACCATAAATTGTATGGAAGCTAAATTAAAATATTTCTCGTTGTCGATAACTATTGTTTTGGGTATACCAAAAGCGAACAGTATTTGTCGTAAAGGTTCTCTGATATCTTCTTTTGATTTCGACTCTATTATTTTGACTTGAGCTTATTTGGAGAATTTATCTACTGCTGTTAGAACTAATTTTTTTTCTTTCTGTAAATATAGGGTGATTTTTTAAGAGCTTGATAACTTTTTTTTTAAAAAAAACGCATAAAATTTGCAAAATCTCATCGGTTCTTTATTTGAAACGTTAGATTGGTTCATGACATTTACTTTTTGAAGATAATTTCATTTAAATGTTGACCGCGGCTGCGTCTTAGGTGGTCCATTCGGAAAGTCCAATTTTGGGCAACTTTTTCGAGCATTTCGGCCGGAATAGCCCGAATTTCTTCGGAAATGTTGTCTTCCAAAGCTGGAATAGTTGCTGGCTTATTTCTGTAGACTTTAGACTTGACGTAGCCCCACAAAAAATAGTCTAAAGGCGTTAAATCGCATGATCTTGGTGGCCAACTTACGGGTCCATTTCTTGAGATGAATTGTTGTCCGAAGTTTTCCCTCAAAATGGCCATAGAATCGCGAGCTGTGTGGCATGTAGCGCCATCTTGTTGAAACCACATGTCAACCAAGTTCAGTTCTTCCATTTTTGGCAACAAAAAGTTTGTTAGCATCGAACGATAGCGATCGCCATTCACCGTAACGTTGCGTCCAACAGCATCTTTGAAAAAATACGGTCCAATGATTCCACCAGCGTACAAACCACACCAAACAGTGCATTTTTCGGGATGCATGGGCAGTTCTTGAACGGCTTCTGGTTGCTCTTCACCCCAAATGCGGCAATTTTGCTTATTTACGTAGCCATTCAACCAGAAATGAGCCTCATCGCTCATCGGACGTAAAGCGCGAAACACATTTCGAACCGAACACTGATTTTGGTAATAAAATTCAATGATTTGCAAGCGTTGCTCGTTAGCAAGTCTATTCATGATGAAATGTCACAGCATACTGAGCATCTTTCTCTTTGACACCATGTCTGAAATCCCACGTGATCTGTCAAATACTAATGCATGAAAATCCTAACCTCAAAAAAATCACCCGTTATCTATATGCACAATTTTTCCAGGGTATTGAGGTATTGGGGTTTCTAATAGTTGTGGTTTATTAGGGTTGCGATCATACTTATTTTCCTTGCAGACTCTACATTGTTTAATTATATTTTCTATTTTTGTTTTCATCTTTGGAAAGTAACATCTTTATATTAGTTGTTTTTTATTTTCGTCTCTATTCCTATGTGCTCGCTTGTGTTAGTTTAGTATTTCCTCGTTTTGTGCATCCTCGCTTGTTATGTCTTTTACTTATGTTTGGATGTAACGAATTTTATAGTTACCAAAGTGAAGTGGGTAAATTTCTTGGATTTTCCCTATTATTTCTTCAGAGGTAAAAGTTGTTGCAAAGTTGTTTTTTATTTTCGTCTCTATTCCCATGTGCTCGCTTGTGTTTGTTTAGTATTTCCTCGTTTTGTGCATCCTCGCTTGTTATGTCCTTTACTTCTGTTTGGATGTAACGAATTTTATAGTTACCAAAGTGAAGTGGGTAAATTTCTTGGATTTTCCCTATTATTTCTTCAGAGGTAAAAGTTGTTGAAAAGTTGGGTTTGGTGATTATGTGTCTATGGTAGGTCGGGAATGGTATTTTAAACTGTTAGCTGTCTTCATCTGCTAACGAGATCCAATTGGTTTTTGAATGCATTTATGGGTCCTTCTATTGCTGGAATTAGATTGTGCGATGAGCTTTCGTCGGGAGGTGTAGCAACTGATAGGGAGTTTACTTCAAAAAACTTAAAATTCGGTTTTCTCCTAGTTGGGAGAGAACTTCATTTATTTCAGGTATTGGATACCTATCTGCAACTGTAACTGCGTTTAGCTTCCTGTAATCTATAACCATTCTATATTTGTTTCTGCCAGACGCGTCCTCTTTTTTAGGCACTACCCATACAGGTGAGTTATAGGGTGATCTTGATTGTCGTATGATACCGTCGACTAATAATTTATTTACTTGCTTTTCAACTTCCTGTTTAAGGCTAATAGGATAAGGGTAGGACTTGGAGTATATAGGCGTGTCTGAATTTGTTCGAATTCCTGCAACTACTTTTCTTGTATATGTTAGTTTTTCGTCAGGTTCCGAAAATAGGTTTCGGTGCTTTAGTACTAGTTTCCTAATTGCATGTTTTTCTACTGTACTCATATATTCGTCGTGGATATGTATTAAGTTAACGTCCTGTACCCTACATTGTCTATTGTATTGGTCATTGTAGTTGTATATGCTTTCGTTGTATTGGTCCTCTGGTGGTTCGTTGGAATTTATGTAAAAGTTTCTTTGCATTTTTTGTGGGGGTTATTTATCATTGAAGCGTTTGATCGTCTTTTACCGGATTCTTGGGGTTTTGGCCGATTTGCGTAATTAACGGCTCTTGTCCTTATACTCTTATCCACGTCCATCGCTTGAGGTGGTTTAGGGGGTCTAGGAGGAGCAATGTTTTGCTGTGGACTACATAGATTCTGGTTTTGTTGCCGATATCGTTGACTAAATTGATTTGGATTCCGATTTGAATGTTGTTGCATGTTAGAGTGATTAGTTGGTTGCTATGGTAGTTTTGTGGGTTGTAATATGTCAAGGGGTTTGGGGTATAAGCTAGTTCAGGATAAAATTTGGATGTGGTTTGAGGATTTAATGGTTGATGATATCTGGGTTGGGTGTATTGCTGTCGTGGCTGTTGTTGACTTATGAGTTTTTGACGAGAAGTTGATGGTGTGATAGAGATTCGGTTATTAGCGTGAGAAGCTCTGAAGCGTTGGTTTTCTAATTTGAGACAAAGATGGAGGGCTTCGGGTAGGTTTTTTGGTTCTTTAATGCCAAGTAGCCGGGGAAGATCACCAGAAAGTCCTCTTATAAAAGTATCGAGAGCTTTAGCGCGGCAATTCTCCGTTAACAAGTGGACTGCTTCTTCTTCTATCTCCATACATCCTATCTTGTTCAAAAGTAAAGATAAGTGTCCATGTACCTTTTGGTAAAATTCGTTAATTGTCTTTCGTCCTTGTGTGAGACATGTCATTTGGTACTCTAGAGTGAATATGTCTCGCTTGTCTGCGTAGTTAGTAGTCAAATAGCGGGAGATTGCTGTCCAGTCTAGGGGGGTGTTGTAGGATTCTATATCTGCCTTTCCGACTTTCTTATTTCTGATGACATTTAAAATTCCGAAATATTTAGGTGATCCTTTTGAGGGTTCGTAGATTCTTAAAATGCATTCGACACTTTTTTTCCTGGAACTAAATTCTGAGGCATTTCCTGAAAATTCCCTTAGGGATTTCACATCGTCTGGAATCTTATACATTTCATTCGTGTTGTTTTGGAATTGTTCGTCTATTGTTTGGTCCGTAATGTCCGGGTTTATTTTATTATTAAGAATATTATGTACTACATTAGGTACACTTGCCTCTATTGCTAAAGTTACCGTGTTTTTAATCATGTTCGCCAATTCTGGCGGAAATGTGTTATTAAGGCCTGACGGTGCTGTTGATGCAGCAGAAGGATTAATCCAGACTACGGGGGGTCTAATTAGATTATTTGGATTTGCTATTTTTTAATTTTTAATTTTTTTTTTTTTTTAATTTTATACCTCTATTTTAGTTTGAATATTTACATTTTTTGTTATCCCTTCTAGGAAGGGGCTTTACACTGGAGGGTCCGGTCAACTCCTGAGTTGGCTACGGAATCGCAGAGTTAGCAATATTATTTTCAGTAGCTAAAGCGAGAACTCTGTTTGATTCTTATAAATGCAAAAAGTTTTTGGTTAATATAAAAATCTCTCTCTTTTGATTTTCGCAAAACTAAGGCAATATTTACGTTTCTTTTACAATTTTTCTGTAGCTTAATAATTTATTAAAATTTTCCTTTCACTTAATAATTTAACAAATTTTTTTTCTAAACTTTTTTCACAAATTTTTTCCTTTCTGTTTTTTATTAATTATATTTCTTATGCCACTTACACTTTATACAGCTTCATTATCCTCGTAACCGATGATCATGTATTTATCCCTTTTCCTTGTTGGTACTGAGGTACACCTTCTCACACTGTTTTTGTTACTGTAGGCTTTCGCTGCTATTCCTTGTTGGTGTCGTCGGAGCATCCTATCCTTTTCACGCTCACTGTCTTTTTCGCGGCGTTTTTTGTATATTTTTTAACGGCACTTTTAGACTTTCACGAACCGAACAAGCTCTTTTAAGCTCGGGCGCCAATTATTGCCGGTTAAATTAAAACGGCTAAAAAAATATATATTTTTGGTTAAAATGACCTTTATTGTGAAATGTTCTGCTAAGACCAAAATTACAATTTCAATTATCAATTATTTATAACTTAAAAATTACTTATGATAGCACTATTGAGTTATTTACTTGTGTCTCGTTATTCTGCGTGTGCCGGATGTTGATTGCAATTTTTGCAATGGTTACATTATTGTTGGTCAGCATTAATTCCTAGCTGTAGTTTATATTGCGCGTGCCGAATGTTGGTTGGTTAATTGCTTATCCAGCATTATTCTCGCTTATCGCAGTTAACTTTAATGTTGCTAACTTATATAAATTGTAGGTTTTTTAGTAAATTGGAAATTTTTTTAAATGTATTAAAATTAAACAAATTTTATAAGCAAAATTATAAAATAAATTATTATCCAATGAAATTTGAAAATTAAATATGTTTTCACCACGTTGGAGCAAAAATATATGAAAATATTCAATAAAACTAAAAGCTATATATAAATAAACGATTATTCAAATCTCAGAGCAAATAATAAACAGATAAATGAGAAGTTCTGCAGTTTTCCGAAATGAAGGGAATAATTCATATATATAATATAAATATAGCTTATGTCCCCTCGACTTAAACATCGAACTTCTGTAAACATTTTTAAGTCTGAGTACCCAGCACTCTTATATTTTAAAAATTTTACAAATTTTCTGTGGGTAAGTGAGTTATACCCAATACGTATTCTGTTTATTATTTTCTCTGAGATTTTCATAACGGGATTTGGAGCAAAGTGCAACTTGATGTATGATGCAATGAAAATTATGTACATTTATACCATGCTTTTTCAGCTGCCCGATAAAACCGTTATTGTTACCAATCATAACGTTTGCTCCATCTGTACACACTCCTGCGAATTTTGTCATATCGACAACTGAAAAAAGCTTTTCATTAACGACCTTGAATAACAATTTTCCAGTTACATTCGAATCAAAGCTTTCTAGAGAATATACGTTTTCAAATATGTCACAATTAGTATTTACGCATCGCACCCATAAAGCTAATTGAGATAGGTCATTAAGGTCTGTGCTTTCATCTAAACAAATAGAAAAGTATTTACAATTTTCAATTTTCTCTTTTATTTCACATTCAATACGAGCTCCTATTTGATCGGTGCGCCGCGCTACACTTTTAGGTGATAAGGGAAGTTTATCCATAAATGTTTTACTTTAACTAAGTTTTTGCAAAACTTTACTACACATTTTTTTTAATAAAGACTTCATCGGAAAACGGCCTACTCTGCCTGTTTATGCGACTTCATGGCATCTCGCTCCTCCACACAACATTCATCCCACAACTCACATTCATCACACCACACAACATTCAGCACACAACACAACATTCATCACCCAACACAACATTCAGCACACAACAAAACATTCATTGCACAACCTACATCGTCATACCACGTAACCCCAGGCAACAAACCAACCACACTACACACACACCATCATCGTTTTCACCACCCAACCGATCAAAAAAGATTGGTTGGATCGGGGTGCCCCCAATTCGCTTTTTACGCCCGTATCGAGAATACTCGTCGGTCGCGTGTGTGTGTGCGCAGGAGCATCAATAGT
This sequence comes from Bactrocera correcta, assembly GCA_027475135.1. Classification (NCBI taxonomy): domain Eukaryota; kingdom Metazoa; phylum Arthropoda; class Insecta; order Diptera; family Tephritidae; genus Bactrocera; species Bactrocera correcta. The sequence continues at coordinate 65,885,434 of CM050322.1, forward strand.
GAATAGTGAACAGTGTAATAAAAAAATAAAGAATTGTAAATATCTTGAATATCTTGGAATTTGTATTATACAAATATTGAAGTTTCGCCCGCAAAAGAAAATACATACCTATATTTAAAATGTTACATTTTTATCCACTAAAATTGGGAAATCTTTCATTTAACTTAAAACACAAAGGGATATCTAACTAAAGGTAAAGTAAGTATACCCCGCAAAATACATAGTGAAACTAACTCCAACTAACAATCTCCAAACTAATGAAATTTGACAGCTGTGTTTTTAGGTTTTCATTAATATGTTCACTGTAATCCAAGTATTCGTTTTTACGTGCAAAAAAATATATATTTTTTCTTTAAAAAGACATTTTCGTTCTTTTTCATTTAATTAATTAGTAGCATAATTAAAATTAACAAAATATATTTTAAGGATATATTCCCTATTATCTTTAAAAGACTTGGAACATAAAATGCATTGCATGGCACCAAAGGCATTTAGAATCATAAAATATTTCTCGCAGGGCATATTTGGTTTTGCGCTATAGTTTTCTTCTTCTTTTTTACTGGGGTAGGCACCGCTTACGCGATTATAGCCGAGTCAACAACAGCGCGCCACTCGTTTCTTCTCTTCGCTACGTGGTGCCAATTGGATATTCCAAGCGAAGCCAGGTCCTTCTCCACTTGGTCCTTCCAACGGAGTGGAGGTCTTCCTCTTCCTCTGCTTCCCGCGGCGGGTACTGCTTCGAATACTTTCAGAGCTGGAGTGCTTTCATCCATCCGGACAACATGACCCAGCCAGCATAGCCGCTGTCTTTTAATTCGCTGAACTATGTCAATGTCGTCGTATATCTCGTACAGCTCATCGTTCCATCGAATGCGATATTCGCCGTGGCCAATGCGCAAAGGACCATATATCTTTCGCAGAACCTTCCTCATCGTTTGTTGTCATCGTCCAAGCCTCTGCACCATATAGCAGAACGGGAATTATGAGCGACTTATAGGGTTTGGTTTTTGTTTGTCGAGAGAGGACTTTACTTTTCAATTGCCTTCTCAGTCCGAAGTAGCACCTGTTGGCAAGAGTAATCCTGCGTTGGATTTCCAGGCTGACATTGTTGGTGGTGTTAATGCTGGTTCCTAAATAGACGAAATTATCTACAACTTCAAAGTTATGACTGTCAACAGTGACGTGGGAGCCAAGTCGCGAGTGCGACGACTGTTTGTTTGATGACAGGAGATATTTCGTCTTGCACTCGTTCACTGCCAGACCCATTTGTGTTGCTTCCTTGTTAAGTCTGGAGAAAGCAGAACTAACGGCGCGGATGTTGAGGCCGATGATATCAATATCATCGGCATACGCTAGTAGCTGTACACTTTTATAAAAGATTGTACCTGCTCGATTCAGTTCTGCAGCTCGAATAATTTTCTCCAGCAGCAGATTGAAAAAGTCGCACGATAGGGAGTCGCCTTGTCTGAAACCTCGTTTGGTATCGAACGGCTCGGAGAGGTCCTTCCCGATCCTGACGGAGCTTTGAGGGTTGCTCAGCGTCAGTTTACACAGCCGTACTAGTTTTGCGGGGATACCAAATTCAGACATCGCGGCATAAAGGCAGCTCCTTTTCGTGCTGTCGAAAGCGGCTTTGAAATCGACGAAGAGGTGGTGTGTGTCGATTTTCCTTTCACAGATCTTTTCCAAGATTTGGCGTATGGTGAACATCTGGTCGGTTGTTGATTTGCCAGTTCTTAAGCCACACTGATAAGGTCCAATCAGATTGTTGACGGTGGGCTTTAATCTTTCACACAATACGCTCAACAGAACCTTATATGCGATGTTGAGGAGGCTAATCCCACGATAGTTGGCGCAGATTGTGGGGTCTCCTTTTTTATGGATTGGACATAGCACACTTAAATTCCAATCGTTGGGCATGCTATCATCCGACCATATTTTACAAAGAAGCTGATGCATGCTCCTTACCACTTCTTCGCCGCCGTGTTTGAATAGCTCGGCCGGCAATCCGTTGTCCCCTGCCGCTTTGTTGTTCTTCAGGCGGGCAATTGCTATTCGAACCTCTGCATGGTCGGGCAATGGAACGTCTGCTCCATCGTCATCGATTGGGGAATCGGGTTCGCCTTCTCCTGGCGTTGTACGTTCACTGCCATTCAGCAGGCTGGAGAAGTGTCCCCTCCATAATTTAAGTATGCTTTGGGCATCGGTGACTAGATCACCTTTGGGGGTTCTACAAGAGTATGCTCCGGTCTTGAAACCTTCTGTAACTCGCCGCATCTTTTCGTAGAATTTTCGAGCATTACCCCTGTCGGCCAGATTATCAAGCTCCTCGTACTCACGCATTTCAGTCTCTTTCTTTTTCTGTCTACAAATGCGTCTCACTTCCCTCTTCAACTCTCGGTATCTATCCCATCCCGCACGTGTTGTGGTCGACCGTAACGTTGCGAGGTAGGCAGCCTGTTTTTTCTCCGCTGCGATACGGCACTCCTCGTCGTACCAGCTGTTCTTTTGCGCTTTCCGAAAACCAATGGTTTCGGTTGCAGCTGTACGTAAGGAGTTTGAAATGCCGCCCCACAGTTCCCTTATACCGAGTTGTTGACGAGTGCTCTCAGAGAGCAGGAGTGCAAGTAGAGTAGAAAATCGTTCGGCTGTCTGTTGTGATTGCAGCTTCTCGACGTCGAACCTTCCTTGTGTTTGTTGACGTGCGTTTTTTGCTGCACAGAGACGGGTGCGAATTTTGGCTGCAACAATATAGTGGTCCGAGTCGATGTTAGGACCTCGGAGCGCACGCACATCTAAAACACTGGAGACGTGTCTTCCGTCTATCACAACATGATCGATCTGGTTGGTGGTTTTTCGATCCGGAGACTGCCAGGTAGCTTGAAGAATCTTCTTCTGCTGGAATCTAGTACTACAGATAACCATATTTCGAGCCCCGGCGAAGTCGATCAGCCTCAACACATTTGGGGATGTTTCCTCGTGGAGGCTGAATTTACCGACCGTAGTGCCAAAGATACCTTCTTTGCCCACCCTGGCGTTAAAGTCGCCAAGCACGATTTTGACATCGTGGCGGGGGCATTTAACATAAGTGCGCTCCAAGCACTCATAAAAGGCATCTTTGGTCACATCGTCCTTCTCTTCCGTCGGGGCGTGGGCGCAAATCAGCGATATGTTGAAGAACCTCGCTTTGATGCGGATTGTGGCTAGACGTTCATTCATAGAAATGAATGATAGTACTCGGCGACAGAGTCTCTCTCCCACCACGAATCCCACACCAAACTTGCGCTCCTTTATATGGCCACTGTAGTAAATGTCACAAGGACGTACTTGTCTCTGTCCTTGTCCCGTCCATCGCATTTCTTGGACGGCGGTGATGTCAGCCTTATTTTCACGAGGACATCAACCAGCTGGGCAGCGGCACCTTCCCAATTAAGGGACCGGACATTCCAAGTGCATGCCCTCAAATCACAGTCCTCAATTCGTTTGCCATGGTCGTCATCAAAAGAGGGGTCACTTATCCGAGGCTGTTTAAACTTTTTCATTGGGGGCGGTTTTTAAGTGGCGGGTCCCAAACCCAGCGCACAACCCTAAGTAGGGAATATTTCGCCTTCTCACTTTAGCTCGCCTTCAAACGGGTGTTCTTAGGCTACCCAGAGGATACTTGGTCAAAGACCGGAAGTCGTGAGCTGCTTGAGTCATATGTAAAAGAATCGTTTCTGGCCACTCCCAAGTGAATGGCGATCAGAGAACTTGACTCCATCCTCCGCTATAGTCTTGCGTGATGTTATTTCGTTGCTGGCTCGACAACATTGGACAATATAAACCTACAAGTAACAAATCCTATCATTTTCACCCATGCATACACAGAAAAAAGCTTGTAACGGGTGATTTTTTTGAGGTTAGGATTTTCGTGCATTAGTATTTGACAGATTACGTGGGATTTCAGACATGGTGTCAAAGAGAAAGATGCTCAGTATGCTTTGACATTTCATCATGAATAGACTTACTAACGAGCAACGCTTGCAAATCATTGAATTTTATTACCAAAATCAGTGTTCGGTTCGAAATGTGTTTCGCGCTTTACGTCCGATTTATGGTCTACATAATCGACCAAGTGAGCAAACAATTAATGCGATTGTGACCAAGTTTCGCACTCAGTTTACTTTATTGGACATTAAACCAACCACACGAATGCGTACAGTGCGTACAGAAGAGAATATTGCGTCTGTTTCTGAGAGTGTGGCTGAAGACCGTGAAATGTCGATTCGTCGCCGTTCGCAGCAATTGGGTTTGTGTTATTCGACCACATGGAAGATTTTACGCAAAGATCTTGGTGTAAAACCGTATAAAATACAGCTCGTGCAAGAACTGAAGCCGAACGATCTGCCACAACGTCGAATTTTCAGTGAATGAGCCTAGAAAAGTTGGCAGAAAATCCGCTTTTTTATCGACAAATTTTGTTCAGCGTGAGGCTCATTTTGGTTTGAAGGCTGCGAAATTTGGGCCAAAATTTGGGGCCGGGCATTTAGGACCTGGAGCGCAACCAGAAGCCTGGAAAAACTGCCCGTCATCCCAAAAAATGCACGGGTTTGGTGGGTTTTGCCCGGGGCTGGGTGGAAAATCATTGGAATCGTATTTTTTCAAAGGGATCCCCTAAAATTGGATGCCTCGTGGAGGTGAATTTGCCGATCCGCTATTCTTTCCAGGGCTTAAACCCAAACGATTTTGTTGGGGCCAAAAAATGGAAGCACTAAAAACTTTTGGTTGACATGTCCTTTCTTCCGTCGGGGGGGCGCTACATCCCCGATATGAAGCCTCGCGATTCGGATTGTGCAATTTTGATAGGAAAAATTTCGGCGACAATTCTCTCAAAAAATCCCACCCGTAAGTTGGCCCAACCAAAAAATTCACAGGCGATTTAACGCCTTTCCGACTATTTTTTGGGGGGTATGTAAAGTCTATAAGTCTACAGGACATAACCAGCGGGAGCGGATTCCCCAGCTTAAGGGACCGACTTTTCCGAAGAAATCACAGCCCTAATTCGGCCATGGTGCTCAAAAAGGGGGTTTACCCAAAATTGGGGGCTTTCCGAATGGCCCCAAACCCGCACCCGCGGCAACCTTTAAAGGGGGAAATTTTTTTTTCTTTCAAACGGGGGGTAAATGTTTTGGGAAAACCAATCTGAGCGTTTAAATTTTAAAAGAATCCGGATCCAAGGAATTTTGCTCAATTTTTTTTGCGTTTTTTTTTTTGAAAAAAATTAAAAATCAAGTCTCCTATAAATAAACCCTTTAGAATGATAGAAATTTCATTAGGAATGCAATAGAATGAGGGAAGACTCAGTGCAAAATCCCAGGCAGTTCGTTAGGGTTTCCTAAATATTCTACTACTAAGACGACCAAATGCCTTCGAAAGGCACGAGTGTGGTATGCTATCCAATTTATTATTTTAAGTACGTTGTTGTTAAATTTTCAAATATATTTCGATTATTAAAATTCATAAAGATTAAATTTACCTAGTTTTGATTAAAATGTTATTTATTTTATCAAAATATTGGTAAATCTTTTCTATTTTATTAAAATTATTTGAAGAATCTATCTATTTTTGTTTAAATTATTACAAATAGTTTTGTTTAGCATTGTATATTTTATATGTGTGAAAATAGGCGTCTTGGAGAACTTAACACCCAAAAAATATTGCTAACGCGATGCGTTGCAACTTCTTTTCTATTTGTAAGTCCTTTTATTTAAATCTCTGCCGAAAAATCAACTCTTCGATCAGGTGATCTCAGCTGTTGGCGACCATATGATTGTTTTGTTACTTGAATATTTCTACAATGCTCGACAACGACTGAACGATAAGCGTACGTGTGAAGTTAGTTTGCACAATTGTGCTAAGAAATGCCCACCACTGCGTTAACGACTGTGGTAGCACCCTTCGCATCGTCGTCTGAACCATTGCTTAGTAAGGAAAATCTGTAGCATTTAAAACTTCTGTTTTATTCTTATTTTTTCCTTGAAGTTTTTTAGGACTGACCGCTGACTTTGAAGGACTTAATTTCTTTTATACATATATCAACATAGCAGTCAATGTCAGTTTGTACAAACGGGCCTTTATTTATTGGTACATTCTCACCTTGCGTTATGATTTCCTTTGTTGCCTGTACGTTTGCTGATACCCGCAGACTGGTTGCGGTCAGCGCATTTATTGTTGCCTGAAGTAGGCAGACACGATTACGGCCTTACTGGTGAGGCTTCGAAGCACTCATTATTGTTTGTTTGTTTTTTTTACCTTGAACAGGGTATATTAAGTTTATCACGAAGTTTGTAACACTCAGAAGGAAGCGTCGGAGACCCTATAAAGTATACTATATATATAAATGATCAGTATGTTGAGCTGAGTCTATTTAGCCATGTCCGTCTGTCTGTCTGTCCGCCTGTCCGTTTGTATATATACATACGAACTAGTCCCTCAGTTTTTAAGATATCGTTTTGAAATTTTGCAAACGTCATTTTCTCTTCAAGAAGCTGTTCATTTTTTGGAACTCCCGATATTGGACCAATGTAACATATAGCTGTCATACAAACTGAACGATCGGAATCAAGTTCCTGTACGAAAAACTTTCACACTTGACAATGTATATTCAGAAAATTTGGAACAGATTATTTTCTAGGGCAACAATGTAATCTCCGGCTTACTATAGCATATAGCTGCCATACAAACTGAAAGATCGGATAAAAGTTCTTGTATGGAAAACTTTTGCATTTGACAAGATATATTCACGAAATTTCGTATATATTATTTTCTACGGCAACAATGTAATATTCGAAGAAATTGTTCAGATCAGCTACTACTTTTATTTTATAAATTGTGGATAGGCAAAATTGGTTTTGCGAAGAAACATAACAGTTTCTTTACATTTCTGACGCAAATTGTGTGGGAAGAAGAAGTAAGTTGGTGGTTTTATTTGAATTTTGTTTAAATCCTTAGAAATGGAAGACTTAACACCTGTATCAAAGCGGCAAAAGAGGATAAAAAATTTCACGGCAGATGAAAAACGACAACTTATTAAAGCAGTGGGTGAGTGGCCTCGAATATGGGACATAACAAACGTTATGCATTCGAATAATGAAAAATGTTGTGGAGCAGCCCTGGGTGAACATATGCAATTCCGTTGGCAAAACTAGTAAGTGTACATAAATTAAAGTTTTATTTTATGAATATCTTAACTACATTTTATTTTTGATGTTTATTTAGTTAGTGAGTGCAAAGCTGGATGGATTAGCTTACGGGAGAGCTATCGCTATCACGCCAAGAGGCTCGGAAGCACAAAAGCGGCAGCGCTGGTGGAGAAACGCTGGAGGAGCCTTTTTTTCAGACGCGATTGATTGGGAGTTTGCTGAAGAAATGGCATTTTTGCCAAATATATCACACAAAAGAACGTAAGTCTATTAAATATTATTTTAAAATTTCATAAATTTTTGTTGTGCAGAACTTTCACAAGTCCAACGTTCGAAGATTTTAATTCATCTTCCACGATAAATAGAGCGAATGTGGAGGTGTTAAGTGTTCCGCAATATGATTATGTAAGTGTATATAATGTTCATGTAAATGGGTGTATATAATGTGCATGTTTCATTTTTTGTTTGTGTATTTTGCAGAATCTAACACCCACCACAAATAGTCGGACGTTTAGCGGAAGCCAAAATGACGAGGCATGGAATCGGTTCAACAATTTTTTTTTTGTTTGGTAGCAGCAAAGAACAACTCACCATATGCACAAGTCCTTGCTAGTTTTGACTGGTTGTTGAATAAGCTTCCACGGTCAGTTGGTGATGATATGTGTATGGAATTTTACAGTATTCTGTTACAGAAAGTTAATGAACTTAAATCAAAAATTGAAATAAATATCTTTTTATACTCACTTATCTTCTAATTAGTTATGAGATAAATAAACACGAAATGTGGAAAAATCACACTTTTTTTTTTATAAAAAACATATATATAGTACATGGTTTACATAAAATAAATAGCAATTATTGTTTTTATAAATAAACATTGAATAAATTGCTGCCCAACTGTGCAAAAGGAATTACCGCCCATTTTCCCAATCGTTAAATAAGAAAAATACTTTTTTTAAACTTTACAATAATTTTAGTTTAAGGTTTATTTAGCACAAGTATTAAATACAAAGTTATTTTGGAAATTCAAATGTCCGAACCGGGGTGGATATAGCTCTCAAACCGAGTGATATTGTCGTTGCAGCGCGGAGAATCAGTCGATGACGAAAATTGAATGTGCGAATCTGTGTATTCTAATATTGACGTGCGATGAGCTTCTGGCGAATGTGTCGAACGAATTGAACCATGCTTTATAGCAGAAACAGTCAAAAACGCTATTCCCTTCCTTATACGACCTATCTTATGGGGGCGCAATGTAAGTGGACAGTGAAAAATGCTACTCCCTTCTCTCTTTGACGTGGGATGACGTAAGAATCCACGACTTTTGGATTTTGCCGCAGATAACGTGGCAGCTGATTGCTCTCTTAAAACGCAGGGTTGCCAATATCGATATACTGCAGTAATTATCAACTTTTATAATTCAATCTGCTCAATATGTTTGAAATTTTCTTAAAATAACTCAAAATCAGAGTCGAATGCTATTATTTATAAGTATATAAACTATTTTTAATAGTTTGTTTTCAGTTTTGATATTTTACATTGTAAAAAATTATAATTGAAAACATAGATAAGTACAAAACTACATATGCGTATTGAGCAATGGCAACATTGTTCAAATGAAATCAAACAAAGATGGCTGATTTCTGCGTTTTTCTTTCGTTCTCCACTGTGCACACATTTTGCCGATAAGGAAGGAAAAGGAAGAAAGGGAGTAGCGTTTTTGACTGTTTCTGCTATTATGCTAAGTGGGTTGATGTAGTGTGGTTGTGTACGAGTGTGGTGTCATCGACTATGATAGTATTGAGCAGGGCTTTATTAGTGTGTGCCAGTTTTTCTGGGTAGAGTTGGGGGATGCTTAGCTTATTTAAACATCCGGGGCCTCCTAGGCGAATATTTTGCATAGTATTGCGTATGTATATGCTGTTGCATGTATTTCGGCGTACTGCTGGTAGAGTTGCCAAGGGTGCAGAATACATGCTGTAAACCCTGAAAATGTCTTTGGTTTTAAAGATTATATATGGTATTATATGCGGTTATTTATAATTTATTATTTTATCGATTTTGTACCTTTGCCTTTTCTGAAATGGTTTGCATTTTATTTATTCATGGCTTTTGAAGGATAGTATCTCCACGCCTGATTTAGATATGGCCAGAATAGGTACTCCTTAGTCACGGAGTTAGGTTTATGAATTTAGAGGAATCTTGCGAGAGAATGGCCGTGAATGGGGAACGGCTTCGGTTCGTGAAGTAGAGAATTCTTCATACTTGGAATTAATTTGATGCTTTGTATAGCGGATTCCCATAACCCACCCGTATGGGGAGCGCTTGCACAGATGCGATAAGAACGACCTTTGCCTCTTGTAAGTGTAGGTGCGTCACTGTACCGCATTGGGAGTGTGGTGATCCCTTAACTTCTTTTTGAGATTTTATTTATTTTTGCACCTTTTGATACAACTGCATTATATTTTTACTAATTTGGTGTTTAGTAGTCCGCCACCGCTCTAGGATCTGTTCAGAATTGTTTTTTTTTTTTTTCATTATTGGCGAAAGCCATCCTGCGGGGCCGAAAAGTAGTACGTCATTTTAATATAGGGACTGTTAGAGGTGACTCTAAATTTGGGTACCGCCATTTTTTGATTGAGTAGTTATGGGGGGAAGTTTCCTTAACTTTTGACATTTCCTTAATTGTGAATTAAGGTATTTGTTTTTATTATACTTAACTTGAGTTGGTATGGTGGTGAGCATTTCTGTAACTAATCCATTTTGTGCAGCGTTTGAGATTTTTGTGCCTTTGAGCAGCATGGTCTCTCTTGGCAATTTTTAGTATTTTGGCTTTCGGGATTTGCTTTTGAAATTAAACCCGTAATTATTTTTGTATATGTATAAGAACTTAAATTTTTTCTACCGCATCTTTTGACGTTTTGTTTTTTTTTGGAACGAAGTTCCTTACCGCAGGCTTGGAGAAGATAGGGATTTTGCTGCGGGACCTAACTGAAAAAAATGATAGTAAAACCGTAAGAAAACACCCGTACGAAAAAGACTGTAAGATCGCTAGTTATAGCCTACCTTTAGGTTTTGCAAAATAATTAGAAATGAAAATCTGTAACATTATTGTGTATGTAAATTAGTTTTGGGTGAGAATTGTGCTTGCACTAAATACGTTTATGGGGAGTTGAATTGTTGCATATTTTTTTCGCAGGTTGGTTAATGGCTTGAGTTTTTGTTATAATGCTCAAAATGCAGTATTTAACTTCTATTTTAGCGAAGAATTATTGGAACGAAGTTCCTTACGGCAGACTTGGAGGAGATAGGGATTTCGCTGCGGGACCTAACCGAAATAAAAGTGAGAGTAAAACCGTAAGAAAAAATCTGTTAGAAAAAAGTATTAATTGTATACTTTTAGGCAGGCTCTAACTAAGTGTTCGCTCCCCTACACATTTGTTCACCATTGAAAAAGTTTATGTTGCGCTTTTGTGAATAAGCTTTAGAGCTTTGAATGTGTCACTGCGTTGCCATATTCTTTCAATTCGTTTTCCTTAAAAAGTGCAATTAATTTAAAACAATACTTATTGGAACGAAGTTCCTTATGACAGGCTTGGATCAGATAAGGATTTTTCTGCGGGATCTAACTGAAAAAAGGGATAGTAAAACCGTAAGAAAAAGACCGTAAGCTCTTCGTGCTCAAACAGCTATTTATAAGTATCTTTGTTTGAGACCCAGGATCTTAGGCCCCTGTTACAAAGACTCCAGAAAGCGTTTTGTTTCCTGTGTAAAAAAAAATTTAATGAAATCATGACGCTTCCCTCTTTATCTCATCTTTATCGACTTCCAAGAGAAAGTTATAATCTGGAATGCATTCGATAATAAAATTAATTGATTTAATAAGACGGTCTACTCTGATGTGGGTTAACGTACTTTGTAAGAAAAAAAGCTCATTAATTGAATAAAACCACCTATACTCGTACGATGGTAGAGAGTCTCTCTTGCAACCAATTACTACAGAGTATTATAGTTTCGTTCACCTAACGGTTGTACGTATCACTTAAAACTGAGCGAGATAGATATAGGATTATATATATGTATATAAACGATCTGGATGAAGAGAAAAGTTGAATTTCGGTTGAAAATATTAATTTACATTTTTTACTTGAAATTTCTGAATCTAGACTTAAATATTCCCTTAACATCGTATTGGATATAGTAATAGATAAGGCTACACGCGGAACTGGAGGAATACGCTGGGGTCAAAGTAGAAGTTTCGAAGTCTTTTGTAGAGAACTCGGAAATGTGAAATTCTTTTAGTTACTTGGGCAAGTTATAGGCATGAACATTTGGTTTTACCAAACTTGACTATTATTTTGTTATTTTAGTTAATAATTTGAATTACAATTTTTTTTATTTTACGTAATTCATTATTTCTTATACTACTAAATTTTCTTAATACTTATCTGTACTTAAATAAAAACTCATCAGCAAAATTTTTTTCCAAATTGTATCGATTCTACATTAGCCGAAGGAACTTCGTTCCTGCCTGGTGTCCCATGACACCACATTTCTTGTTTTTTTTAATTTTCGCACACTACGGTCTTTTGATTTGGTTTTTTTTGTTATATACATACGTATGTATGTATGTACATATAGTTTTCTTGTTTAGTGTCACTGCACTTTGTTATTGAATTTGGTATTGTGTTGTGGTGTAAATGTACATACATATATGTATGTATGTTTATTTTGAATTTTGTATCACACTTTTTGTCACCACTTTTATGTTAATTTGCGCGAAACTAAACTTATTTATTCCAATATTTATGTATCTGTTTGTTCCAATTCTGCCACCGCACCATATATGTATGTATATGTGTCAAAGCGTTTCTTTTTTTTTATGGAATTTCGTAGAAACCAGTAGTGCCTTTCGGTAAGGCTCGAAGGACCATGAATAAATTGCTACCCAACTTTGCAAAAGCAATTACCGTCCACTTTCACAATCGTTAAATAAAAAAATACTTTATTTAAACCTTACAATTATTTTAGTTTAAGGTTTATTTAGCACAAGTATTAAATACAAAGTTATTTTGGAAATTCAAATGTCCGCAGCGGGGCATATATGTATAGTTCCCAAACCGAGTGATATTGACGTTGCAGCGCGGAGAATCAGTCGTTAACGAAAATTGAAAGTGCGAATCTGTGTATTCTAATATTAACGTGCGATGAGCGTCTGGCGAATGTGTCGAACGAATTGAAATGTATTTTTTCTCAACTCTTAACTCCTTTAAACAAACATAAATATTGAAAAATTCAAAGAAATGTTGCATTATTTTGCTATGGAACAGATCCAGATGTAGAATTTACATAATCTTTTAAGAAATTTCGTACATCTTTTCCTTAATCTGATGCTCTTCCCCGCTATGTACCTAAATCATTTAAAAGGCCTTCTTGTTGTTGTATAGTTTCCCATTCTCCTGATTCCCAGAATCCGTCGATGCCCTCGAATCCAAAGAAGATAGGGGGATTACAAGCTTGTCCACATTTATTGATGAGGAAGTTATGTAGCAGGCAGCATGCTGAAACAATCGATCGTGCCCAATCCGGATGACAAAATAATACCTTTCTAAGGCAAAGCCCTTTTGCACTCAAAATTCCAAACGCGTTTTCAATATACCGTCTTGCTCTACTTAAACGGTAATTGAAAATTTTTTCCTCTTTGGAAAGGTTTTTGCTGTTGTAAGGCTGTATAACACGTTTACACAGTGGAAAGGCGTCGTCTCCTACAAGTCTCCCTAGTGTGGTACTTTTTTGCCATCAATAAAGCCGTTGGCCGGAAATTGGCAGCTGTCATTAAGTATGCTGATACCAAATCTTGAATTCTTCATAATATTGAAGTCTCCTTCGCTTCTGTAAGCACCAACATCCACGTATGTGAATTTATAATTGACATCACATGTGGTTATCAACACAATGGAATGGAATCCCTATAATAAAAGCATATTAATAAAAATTATTAACTACCGCACGTGGGGCTTTGATAGCTATGTGTTTGCCATCGATAGCCCCGACGCAGTTCGGAAAATTCCATTGTGTTCGAAAGCAATTCGATATCTCCAACAACGAGTGTTCTGTCCACTCTGGAATTTCATTTTTCAACACGCTGCATGTTCCCTTACACACATCGGACACGATTTTACCAAAGTGCGTTGTATATTTCCAGAAGCCAGGTACCCGAAAAAAAAAGAAAAATCATAGCGGTTAAATCCTACAATTTGTGCTAATACAGTACCTTTTTTTTATAACATACACTAGTACAATTGCTAACTTAGCTTTAGTAGGAATGGAATTGTAAAATGAGAAGCGTAGGGTTTCGGTTGTTAAATAGTACTCAGCTCTGGTTGCCCAGAGCTCATTTATTTATAGATTTTCTTATTTTAATTATTGTATGTACCACATGCAGAGTGCATACACATAACTTACTTAGTACTAATCTACTGTACATACCGAAAGTATGTACACATATCTTAAACATAAGTGTTTTTAACGGCATAAACAACTATTTCTTATCTACTGTTAGGGTACGATTACGGTTTTTCCGGCGCCGCGATTTTATGGTACTAATGGATAGAGGAGGTCCTCAGGATTAAAAAATGTATACACATATACCATCCTCAGACTCATAGTTTCCGAGTTATTTCACTTTAAAGTTCCACAATTTTACATGCAATTTAGTCCTATTTTGTTTTGTTTTGTTTTTCTTCACATGTCATTACAAGTACCAGTGTTGCCACATATTGTGTTTTAAAAAAACTATAAAAAATTTTTCTATTTAACATTTATAAAGAAAATGATACAAATGGTTTTTGTATCTTATGTTAATTAATAAATAAAGATAAAAAATAACATTCCTTTGTGTCGAACTACTTTCTGCACTGGCGGCCTTCGGCCGCGCTTCAAAAAAAATAACCCTCATCGATCGAACACCGGGGTTTTCACAGTTCCTTTGTGTCGAACTACTTTCTGTACTGGCGGCCTTCGGCCGCGCTTCAAAAAAAATAACCCTCATCGATCGAACACCGGGGTATTCACAGTTCCTTTGTGTCGAACTACTTTCTGCACTGGCGGCCTTCGGCCGCGCTTCAAAAAAAATAACCCTCATCGATCGAACACCTGGGTATTCACAGTTCCATTGTGTCGAACTACTTTCTGCACTGGCGGCCTTCGGCCTATTTTAATCAAAAAGAGAGAAAAACTGAAAAACTTTCATACATACATTTTAATTGTCAATATGAATATATCATATAAATATATGAAACACATTTTTGATTATATTTTCAGGAGACAAAGTATGGCAACACTGCTATTTGTCATAAATGTAAACACGCAAATCAATTGAAACTTTGAATGTGCAAAATAATTTTTAAAGTATATTTATTTTCTTAAAAAATATACTATTAGTGTAAATTTTTGATAAATACGAATGTGTACAGTGTAATTAAATATATATTAATTAAAAAATATGTGAAAAGTGGGTTAAACATAGTGAAATAACGAACATTGTTTTTACAAATTTTTGAACTTTAAAGTGAAATATCTCGAAAACTATGGGTCTGAGGACCGTATATGTGTATACATCTTTTAATGCTGAGGACCTCCTCTATCCATCCGTACCATCAAATCGCGGCGCCGGAAAAATCGTAATATTGCCACTGTTAGTTTAGAATCATTTGTAATTCTTTACATTGCATACATTTATATAGGCACGTATGCATTTATATGCAATAGATTTGCACTCAACGGTTAACAACAAACATATTTACTTATGATAACATATTGACTTAAGATATGTACATACATATTTAGACAATTGAATACAAATGTGCTTGTGCACTTAAAAACAACCCCATACCATGTAGCATAAACAATACCCGAAATGAACATTTATTATACTGATGATTGAAATGGATATTTGTACATACATATTTATATTTTTATGTGTTAGCGATATTGCATATAAATATTTGAAATATGACATCCGTTTCTATACAGATTTACAAAAATATCTCATTTACATTTGTAGCCGTTAAGAACTGTTCAGAATTCTGAACATACTGCCCACGTTGAAGTGTTTACATTTCCAAAAACCAATTCAAGTGTTTATACATTTTGGCATTTTAATGGTGGGGTGCGATAAAGCCATATTCACATCAAAATTTCTGTATGGCTTTATTTCCAATTTCAAAGAGCGATAAGACCATATGGCGTTATCTCGCATGGCTTTATCTCTCATTTGATTTTCCCTTTTACGGAATATTTTCTGCTCTATATGCATTCAAGAAGGTGTAAGCATTATGTAAAAGGGAAAACATTCCCAATGAAAAATAAATTCATATGAGAGATAAGGCCATATGGGTTTACCTCGCAATTGGATGACAGATAGAGCCATATGGCGTTATCTCGCATGGCTTTATCGCACCCCACCCATTTTAATTAGATTTTTCTTCATGAGATTAGCTGATCGGACTCGTGATAATTTTTCTAATATAAGCTATTTTTTATTGTATACATTTTAAATTTTTAATATAATTTTCATTTGCTAATATTAATAACTAATTTCTAAATATATATCCTCCTATGGGATATACGTTCCTTGCTACATTACAGATGCGTCATAGGATTATTGTTAAGATTATACCACCAGCAATTAACAAGATTAGGTTGGTGGTATTCATGCCGTAATGCACCATAAATCCCCAAATGGTAGTTGGTCGCGGAATGTCAGGTATTTGGAATGCCTGCATGGATCCTGTTAACTTAAAATGTTTTAGGGGATGGAGATGTGTTGTTAGATTAGTTCCTGGTATTTCAAACTTAATTCCGGAACTTTTTAGATGTTATGCCCAAAGGTTTACGCTCTCCGTCCTCAAACCGCAATTGGTGTCTAGTGTTATGATGCCTTGGCCGTCTAGGATGGTAGTTTAGTTACTACCATTGCAGCTAGTTTTGGCCTCTATCTTTGATGGCATTGAAAATATCCATGTGTTAGGTGATGAGAGTTGTAGCCAAATTCTTGTGTTGGCATAATATTGACTTCACTGTTGAATGGTATCCCTGTTTTATTTTTTAGTAATGACATCTCACAAGTCTACATATGTCCTACGTTAAAGATAGGATGCATATGGTCATTCTCGCCATACGTTGACATCTGTACAACATTTCATCAGTCATGCTGTAGAAAACCGTTTTATTTTCGTTGAAAATAATGTGACGATTTGTTTCTTTAATCCTGACGAAATACCCGTCATGTATTGTGGGGTATGGGTAAATTGTGCACATATGGAGTTCTGTTTTGGTAACTAAAGGTATTTTTATATTAAACAATATAAAATCTTTAGTAACATTGGCTGTTGTGGTGGCTATATTTCCAGAAAGCCGCAAGCTCTGGTCAAGATTATTTGAAATTAATTTTATTTGGGCTTCAAACTTTTTTATCGGCAACAGCCTTTCCATGAAGTTATCTCTAGAGTTCAAAAGGACGCTTATAATGTCTCTTTGAAGCATTTCAAAAGTCTCCGTTGTTGTGCTGAGTTAGGTGCCTGTTCCATCAGTCCAAACAAGGAGTGGTATAATGACCCTATAAAGGGTAACACTGACCTTGTCTTCCGTTGCATCCTCCTCCCCGTGAACGCAATGATGTCGTGAAGCTGTTCAATCTCTAAATATTTGTTGTGCAGCTGCTGAGCCATTTCGTTCACTTTATCCGCTTTAAATATAGTTGAGTCTTTTAAATATTTCAACGAATTTGAAATTTGCGGCTTTTCAACCGAGTATTGAAGAAGATCGATGTGGACAATTATATCCCACGCTGTTCTAGTCAACCCAACAGGCCCTCTTTGTTCCAAAAATACTTCAGAACTATTCTTAAAATAACTTACATTTAAGCATTTTACAGATGGTAAAACTATAAGTAAGTTTAATAATGTTAAAATTAAGTTTTTATTTTTTATACGAGTCGACCGCCTTGGTATATTAATATTTACCTCAATCGGATCATCTCTTGTTTTTTCGTCGATAGGAAAGGGACAAACATTGTGTATTGCTCTTTTAGCTGTACCATTGCTTGTCCTTACGCCTACCATTCTACATTTGCCATCTTGGCCTAAAATAAAGTTTTCAATACGTCCTCTTCGCCACTGCAATGGTGGGATATTTTCTTCTTTAAGAAGTACCAAGGTACCAGTTTTGATATTTTCAAAAGGAACTTGCCATTTATTTCTTTTTTCCAGTTCATTTAAATATTCATTGGACCATCGCTTCCAGAATTCTTTTAAATTCTTTTCGACCGATTTCCAATGATCCTTTAACCCTTGGTAGCTTTGGTTGCAGTTCGTGTCAACGATAGTTGAAAATGGTTCTCCTACCAAAAAATGGCCTGGTGTTAATACCTGGAGATCATTTGGATTGTTTGATAATGGAGTAAGAGGTCTTGAATTAAGTAGGGCTTCTATTTGTGTCATGAGTGTTGACATTTCTTCAAAAGTCATTATACCTTCAACTACTCGGAAAAAATGTTTTTTGACTGATTTAACAGCCGCTTCCCACAATCCTCCTACATGTGGAAATCTACCTGGTATATTTATCCAGGTTATTTCTCTTTGATTACAAAATTCTGATAATTCTGTTTTATGTAAGTCATTTTGAAATAATTTAAAAACTTCGCGAAGACAGCTCCAATAAAATTGGTCCCGTTATCTGAATAGATTTTATGGGGGCAACTTCTCCTAGAAATAAATCTTTTTAGGGCACCTATAAAAGCTGCTGAAGAAAGATCTGATACTACTTCTAAGTGTACTGCCTTCGTGGCAAAGCACACGAAAACACAGACATAAGCTTTATCAGCCTCTTTCCCACGTATTTTATCATGTATCCAAATTAGGCCGAGGAAGTCCATTCCTACAATATAAAATGGACGCGTTCCTATTAATTTATCTTGCGGTAAGTTTCCCATTAACTGATGTAGGAGCGGAGGGTTTGCTTTAAAGCATCTATAACATTTATTTACAACTTTGCTTGCTAATTGTCTACCTCTTAAAATCCAAAACTTTTGCCTGGTTATTGCTAGTAAACACTGTGGCCCAATGTGTAGATGTTTAACATGTATATGATTTACTAATAAACGAACGATTTCGTCTTCCTAAGGGAGAAGTATAGAGTGCTTAGCATCCTCTGAAAGATTACTACTTTGAATCCTACCTCCTACTCTTATAATATTATTGCTGTCCACAATTGGAGCTAAAGTGGCTAGTATGGAATTTTTTGGAATTCGTTTGTTGGAATTGATTAGTTTTAGTTCTAGATCAAAGTTTTTTTTTGTATTTGACAAATTATATAATTTAATGCTTTTTGTTTATAAAAAATTGTATTCATTAATGGTTTTTTCCTAATGATATCTATAAATTTAATATGTTAGCTATTACGTTTTGTAGGAATTCTAAACTATTTTTATGGTTTATATTCATTAGAATTGTTTGTTTTTCGGTTAGAATCATAACAATCTTGGATTTTTTTATATCTGGAATAATTAAATTATCATTATTTACCTTTTGTTGGATTTTATAATTATTTGTATAAATAATTTCCGGTCCTCTAAACCATAATTTGCTGGTGATAAGTTCGCTTGGTGGCACTCCTTTAGAAATAATATCAGCCGGATTGTCTTTTGAGCCGATATGCCTCCAATTATTTATGTTGGTGTTCTTTTGTATGAAATTTACTCTATTCGACACAAATATCTGTAAACGTCCAGGATCTAGCTGTAACCAATTCAATACTATTGTAGAATCTGTATAAATCTCTGTCTTCAAGAGGAATATTTTTTTGAAGTTCAATGTTATTGGAACACCATTTTCTAAGGTTGAATCCATATTTTCTTAAAATTATTTTGATATAGTCCTGGATAACTTGACATCATCTAGATTATCTCCTCCTGTCATAAGATCATCCATATAAAAATCTACATTGATAATTTCCGCTACTTCTGGATAATCATTTCTATCCATTTCTGCAATTTTCTGCAAACATTTAACTGCTAAATAAGGTGCAGCTGCAGTACCATACGTAACTGTTTTAAGAGTATATGTTCGCAGTATTTCATTATCTTCATCGCGCCAATAGATTAATTGATATTTTTCATCCTCTGGGCGAATCCATATTTGCCTAAACATTTTCTCGATGTCTGCTGTGAAGACATACCTATGTTTTCTAAATCTCAGCAAAATATTAAATAAGTATTCTTGCAACTTAGGGACAGAATGCATTATTGAATTCAAGGAAACATTCTTGTCTGTTTTACAGGATGCATCAAAAACGACTCTTAATTTGGTAGTTGTACTATCTGGTTTAAGTGTGGTAAATAATATTTCGATTTAAACATATTAACATTTTTTATTTCCTCCATATGGCCCAACCTTATGTATTCATTCATAAATTGTTTATATTGCTCTCTCACAGTGTCATTGTTTTTAAGCTTTTTCTCCAGAGAAAGAAATCTTCTTTTTGCTTTTAAAGAAGAGTCACCTAAATTTATATTTTCTTTTTTGAATGGAAGAGCTACAGTAAATTTACCATCTATAGAAATTTTAAAATTATTATTAAAATGCTCT
The DNA here is from genome assembly GCA_027475135.1 of Bactrocera correcta. Taxonomy (NCBI): domain Eukaryota; kingdom Metazoa; phylum Arthropoda; class Insecta; order Diptera; family Tephritidae; genus Bactrocera; species Bactrocera correcta. Next base: position 65,905,262 of record CM050322.1, read on the forward strand.
TCACAATGTGTTTCTTCTTTAGTTTGATTAACACATTTATTTTCAATTGATTCTATTTCCCAAAACTTTTTAAGTTGATTGTCTAGTTTTTCATCGAAATATGTTACAACACCACAGTGAGCTAATTTGGAGCTTATGTTAGTTGATCAGTATATCAACCACACAAACACAGTGTTCTGCATTTTGTAATTAACGTTTTCAATAGACAATTTGTCTTCTTTTAATAAATCAAAGAATATGTCCGCACCTAAAAGTAAGTCAATTTTACCCGGAACACCAAATGAAGGGTCGGCCTGTTTTATATTCTCTGGAATTTTTTTTTGACTTTTATGTATTCTGTGGGCACATTCGACACAATTTTTTGTACGACAATAGTGTCTGAATTTGTTTCGAAAGGATTAAAAAATTCTATTAATGACTTTAAATGAAGATTTACTCTTTCATTTGTATTTGTCTTGTTTTGATCAACTCCTTCAATAGTCATAGATTCTCTCCTCGAAGGAAGTTTTAATTTATTTTTTAGTTCTTTAGTTATAAGGTGAACTTGAGACCTACTTTCTAATAAAGCACGTGCCTTTATAATTTTTCCATCACGACCTTTTATAGCCACAATTGCTGTGGTTAGCAGGACATGTTTCGAATAATTTTTTAATTTATCATTTTTCGTATTTTTTTATGATTGTGCTTTTCGCTTTAGAAGTTCTATCTTTATGGAGCCATAAATTATGGTTTCCTTTACAAGTGAGGCAACTTTCGCCTTTACATTCATTTATATTGTGCCCTGTTTTAAAACATTTGGTGCATAATTTGTGTTTTATTACTGCATCCCATTTGTCCTGTGTAGAAAGGGCTTTAAATTTGTGACAATAAAATATATTGTGTGAATTATTACATCCTGAAAAATTTGTTGAGGTTGAAGGTAGATTTGCAATACAACTTGCAGCCGAACCTCTTAATTTAGTTTTTAAAATACACATTTTATACGTATCTGAAACATTTTGAGGGACTACTAGTTGTTCGAACAATTCTTTAAAAGTGTGCCACTGAGCGTAATCTCCTAAAAAAATCGGAATGTCAACTTGAGGCAACGTGAAATTGGTAGCATTTTTTTTTGCTAATAGATTTTAATTTAAGTTTGTAAAATCTATTTCTTAAGTCATAGAATTTACTCGTTAACTCATCATTTTCGTGCTGGCTAATAAATTGGAGGATGGAGTCATGTGTAGAAGTTCACGCAAGTGAGGAAAGTTCTCTGATAGCTATTCACTTGGGAGTGGCCAGAAACGATTCTTTTACATATGGCTCAAGCAGCTCACGACTTCCGGTCTTTGACCAAGTATCCTCTGGGTAGCCTAAGAACACCCGTTTGAAGGCGAGCTAAAGTGAGAAGGCGAAATATTCCCTATTTAGGGTTATGCGCTGGGTTTGGAACCCGCCACTTAAAAACCTTAACTGAAAAAGTTACAAACAAACAGTAGTCGCACTCGCGACTTGGCTCCCACGTCACTGTTGACAGTCATAACTTTGAAGTTGTAGATAATTTCGTCTATCTTGGAACCAGCGTAAACACCACCAACAATGTCAACCTGGAAATCCAACGCAGGATTACTCTTGCCAACAGGTGCTACTTCGGACTGAGTAGGCAATTGAAAAGTAAAGTCCTCTCTCGACGAACAAAAACCAAACTCTATAAGTCGCTCATAATTCCCGTCCAGCTATACTGTGCAGAGCCCTGGACGATGACAACAACCGATGAGTCGAACTTAAGAGTTTTCGAGAGAAAGGTTCTGCGAAAGATTTATGGTCATTTGCGCATTGGCCACGGCGAATATCGCATTCGATGGAACGATATGCTGTACGAGATATACGACGACATTGACAAAGTTCAGCGGATTAAAAGACAGCGGCTACGCTGGCTAGGTCATGTTGTTCGGATGGATGAAAACACTCCAGCTCTGAAAGTATTCGACGCAGTACCCGCCGTGGGAAGCAGAGGAAGAGGAAGACCTCCACTCCGTTGGAAAGACCAAGTGGAGAAGGACTTGGCTTCGCTATATCCAATTGGCGCCACGTAGCGAAGAGAAGAAACGAGTGGCGCGCTGTTGTTGACTCGGCTATAATCGCGTAAGCGGTGCCTACGCCAGTAAAGAAGAAGAAGAATAAATTCAAGCACTGTGTCACGAGTTTTTTCTATGAGTCTCTCTATGCTATGTAGAGAGCATATTTCGTTTAATTCGCAGTGGTCAATATTTTTTTGTAATTCTGTTAATAAGAACTAAAGCCTGTGAACTAAACCAGGATTTGGAAGGCATTCCATTTTCCTGGGAGCACTATTTTCTTGAATAATAGCGATCAATTCACTTAACTTGGCGTGCGCTGTCAAATAAAGCGTGCCTACCGACCCTTCTACGTCACTTTTAAAATAATTGTGTTTTTTATTTTTGGCATTTCTAGACAATTCTATATGGTTTCGCTGAAACCCTGACCATTTTTTGTCCAAACTATCAAGGAGTTTTTCCAAATTTCCCAAATCTTCATTTATATCTATACTCATGGACTTAAAATGAGGTTTTTGCAGTTCTTCTGCCAATTTAATTTGGTTCTCCATCTTCCCAAAAAACAAATAAACAATTGTGTATGAAATAAATAAAAACAATAAAAATGTTCTTACCTAGGTAGAATGTGGATGTGGTTTATTGCCGCCAATGAAATTTGTGAAGTTTAGTATATTACAACTCACTTTTTTTTTTTAATTATTAAAATTTTTTGTTTTCTTTTTTTTATTTGATAATAATTAAAAAAATATATAATATATATATACATATATATATTTTTATATATTATATTTATATATACATATATATATATATTTTTTTTTTTTTGTATTTATTCTTTTTTTTTAACACACTTTTTCACTTTTACTGAACTTGCGTGCTTTTTAATACTACGGGGTTACCAAAATGTAAAATGAGACGCGTAGGGTTTCGGTTGTTAAATAGTTCTCAGCTCTGGTTGCCCAGAGCTCCACATGCAGAGTGCATACACATAACTTACTTAGTACTAATCTACTGTACATACCGACAGTATGTACACATATCTTAAACATAAGTGTTCTCAACGGCATAAACAACTATTCCTTATCTACTATTAGTTTAGGATCATTTGCAATTCTTTACATTGCATACATTTATATAGGCACGTATGCATTTATATGCAATACGTATGCACTCAACGGTTAACAACAAACTTATTTACATATGATAACATATTGACTTAAGATATGTACATATTTAGGCAATTGAATACAAATGTGCATGTGCACTTAAAAACAACTCGGTACCATGTAGCATAAACAATACCCGAAATGAACATTTATTATACTGATGATTGAAATGGGTATTTGTACATACATATTTATATTTTTATGTGCGTTATCGCATATAAATATTTGAAATATGACATCCGTTTCTATACAGATTTACAAAAATATCTCATTTACATTTGTAGCCGTTAAGAACTGTTCAGAACTCTGAACAGAAATCGTTCGGTCTAGTATTCCGCTTTGGAAGCAGATGTGGTTCCAGTATTTCCCAAAGCTCATCAAATACACTTGGTGGCATACGAAAATTTTCGATGAAACGATTTGGATCATTCCGTAAGTTTTTGAAGTCGGTAAAAAAACCTCTCCTTCTCATTCCTTGCCTTGAGATAAGGAGAGGCTTGGAGAAGATAGGGAGTTTGCTGCGGGACCTAACTGAAAAAAAGTGATAATAAAACCGTTAGAAAAAAACCCGTAAGAAATAACCCGTAAGAAAAAGACTGTAAGATCGCTAGTTATAGCCTACCTTTAGGTTTTGCAAAATAATTAGGCATGAAAATCTGTAACATTATTGTGTATGCAAGTTAGTTTTGGGTGAGAATTGTGCTTGCACTAAGTACGTTTATGGGGAGTTGAATTGTTGCATATTTTTTGGCGCAGGGTTTAACTTCTATTTTAGCGAAGAATTATTGGAACGAAGTTCCTTACGACAGGCTTGGAGGAGATAGGGATTTTGCTGCGGGACCTAACTGAAAAAAGTGATAGTAAAACCGTAAGAAAAAGACCGTAAGCTCTTCGAGCTCAAAAAGCTATTTATAAGAGTCTTTGTTTGAGACCCAGGATCTTAGGCCCATGTCACAAAGACTTAAGAAAGCGTTTTGTTTCCGGTATAGAAAAAATTAATGAAATGATGACGCTTCCCTCTTTATCTCATCTTTATCGACTTCCAAGAGGCGTTCAATGCACTTCATATTCTGAAATGGTTTCGATAATAGAGTGGTCCCCTTAAAATTAATTGATTTAATAAGACGGTCTACTCTGATGTGGGTTAACGTACTTTGCAAGAAAAAGAGCTCATTAATTAAATAAAACCACTTATACTCGTACGATCGTAGAGAGTCTTCTTTAAAGACTTGTCTACGTCCAGAACTAACCATATCCCAAAATTTAAGTTTTGATAATTAACAAAAAAAACACCGCACAGTTATAAATATGGTAGTTTTAGATTGTTACGAGGATTAAAAGCAATTGTTTGGGCACGTCCCAATCTTTTGAGACCACATATTATCAGCTGGTACTTTTTATACTCTTGCAACCAGTTGCTACAGAGTATTATGTACGTATCACCTAAAACTAAGCAAGATAGATATAGGATTATTTATATGTATATAAACGATCAGGACGAAGAGAAATGTTGAATTTCGGTTGACTGTCTGTCTGTCCGAACACGAATCGCCACTAACCGAAAATATAGAAAGTTCCATAACTAAGCGCTCAGTTAAGATATGAAGCTATAAGAACAAGGAGTGGCAGTAGCTAAGGGCACCTGTGTTCGCAAAAAGTGGGCGTGGCCCCGCCGTCTAATAATGTACATAGCACTTAAACCACTTAAGCTACAGCAACCAAATTTGCTGAGTATTAATATTATAAGAACTTCTACCGACCAAAAGTGAATGAAATCGGCTTATAATCCCGCTCATTTCTACTAAAAGCGAAATAAATTAATAACTAAATACGCCAGAGACCACCAGGATGGTATGAGAAAGCTTTATGGGAGCCGGTTTGAAAATTAAACCATGAGTGTGGCACCGCCAACTTTTTGTTGTAATCCATATCTCGGCGCCCGACTGACCGATTTCGACAAAATTTAGTACGTGGCATTCTTTTTGCACTCTTATGTAACATTGTGAAAATGGACGAAATCGGACAACAACCATACCTGCTTCCTACATAGCACAATTTTAAATTCCACTTGATTCGTTCAGTTTCCAGTACACAAATCAAGTAGCTATGAAAATAACTGGATACAACTTTGCACAATTAATATCTTTAGTGTATGCCACCTTGTCTTTACTTAAATAAAAACTAATCAGCGAAATTTGAGAGAAAAATCAAGACAACTTACATAAAATTAAGAACAATTTTTTTTGCAAATTGTATCGATTCCACATTAGCCGAAGGAACTTCGTTCCTACCTGGTGTCTCACGACACCACATTTCTTTTTTGTTATTTCCAGACTCCATGATGATCATGAACGTGCCACAGTTCATCAACATCATAAAATTTGACCTAAAATATAAGAAATACAATTGTATAGACACTATAATTTGGTGAAATATTATATAAAATCTACTTCTCGTCTTCCATTATGGATTTTCACCTGTCCACCTGAAAAATAAATAATAATAATTAATCAGGATGGCGCGATTCCGATTACTTTGGCGGAGGGGTAAAAAAATCGAGTTTCCGTATAAATGGGATATGCACGAATAGGGGAGCTTCTTCAGAGAAGGAATATCCAAAAATAATATAAAAATAACTAATATTTTTTAAAATATTCGCGTTTAAAAGTTCAAAAATTTGCACTAATAACACATGGTATTTCTCAATGTTTCACTGATTTTTTTACATTTTTCACTTGGTATATTTAAATATACACTCTAAACATTGATATAAGTTCACATTTGACCTTAATTTTGTAATATTTTCCGTAAATTTATTAATTTAAAAATCACTTAGCACACTCTTCGTTGCAAAGTTTAGATTGTTTACAATTATGAGGAAAACGAGCGTTGCCACACCTTAAACACCAAATTTGTAGGATTCTTAAAGATTTTTCCTTGTTGGTTTTTGCGTGATTCTTGTTTCTATATTAATTATAATAAAAACTACTTTCCAACAACTTTCAAGTTATAATATTGAGTTGTGAACACTTTCCATATATGTATGTACATTAGAGTGGGTCAATTTGTATGGAGCAAAAAAAATGCACCAAGCGGTTATCAAAATCGTAAACTACGATGAATTCTAAGAAAATTTGCCCAAAAAACCATGGCTCTAAAATCAAAACGGAGCCTCCGGTTTTTAACGAGAAACTTTTCATTTTGTTTTTTTTTTTTTTTTTTCAATAAATGAAATGGAAAATAGTAACAACTACTGGAGCCGAAAACATCAAGCTGTGACCGTACAGGTGCTGCTACACCTTCTCAGCAGCGTTCTTTTTGTGATGCATATCAAGTTGATGTTAAGATCTCTATATACTTGCAATTTTGAGAAAGTGCTCTACACAAATTTAAAACATTCAAAAATGTTATTGAATCTTTTAAGAAAACTAACAGTAGTGGTTATGTCTGCATTTGTTCGAAATGAAATTCCAACAGCTTTAGAAGCTGTATAGATAACGGTCTAATTTTGATGTTTAGATTAATGTTAAAAAAGTTTTTTATGAAATTGGCCATTAAATCATCAATACACAAGAAATGTAAAAGCTCATGGGTTTTGTAATTTTAAGAAATAAAACGGTGTGACCCTTAAAAATAAATTAGATATTTATAAAATAATAGTATTTAGATCGGGTTTTAAAAAGCTTCGGTGACGAGAACCGATGTATTCAGCGTGGTATGGTCGTTGGCCGCTGTGGTCGGTGTGTGTATATGTTACCTATCCACCCATAAAAATTAAAATAATAATAAATAAAATTCAAACTTTAATAGATTTCATCTTCCGCGAAATCGTATTGCAGTTAACAATATCATTTTATATCTATATATAAAGCAAAAACTTAACTGTTAAGGGCCAAAAAAAATATAATATATTTCTAAAGTTCAGAATTAATTAGTTTTAAGGTCTTGTTTGCTGTCCATCCTAGATGTTGCGTTTCGACTTGCAACCGTGACTGCCATAACACCATCACGATTTTTTTCTATAGTTCGACGTGAAACGCTAGTCAGCAGTTGCCCAAAGCGCTCGGTTCCTTGAATATGTGGAGGAATTTGTGGATCCTGAAGTGGAGGATTGTCAAATTCCATGTATTCGAGCAAATGGTCATAGGGTATGTTTGCAGTGAAGGGCGGCTCCGACAAAATGCTATTGTTATCTAAGTTTATCATCTCAACACAATCAGTGCAGTCAAAATTTATAGTTGGTTTTTTGTAAGCTCCTAATTTTGTTGGGTCGTAAAGTTTTTCACGATAGTACAAAATTTTTTTTAAAGCCCTCTGGCGCACTTCCTTTCTGGCATCCAAAAGCATTGTTAGTAGAACATTTTCTGAATGTGCAAAATATGAGTTATTTTGAACACCATTATTTACAATTTCGCGCAGATTTTGTGGTAAATATTGCGTTGAACAAATATATTTACATAAACTCTGTCTGACATACCAAATCTGTCGCACTTCATAGCATAATTGGGGGTATGTATACCAAATTTGAACGAAATCGGTGGGGTGGTTCCAGAGATATGCATATGAACTCATAAGTGGGCAGTGCCACGCCCGCTATAAAAAATTTCTGTACTGTCGAGATTTCTGCTTAAATACAACATCGCATACCAAATTTCAGCAAATTAGCTTCGATAGCTACAAAACAAGCAAACAATCGACAGTGGAAAAGGAATTGGATTTTTTTTTACAAAATACAATATACGAAATTTTCTCGCTAAAAACCGGAGGCTCGATTTTCATTTTAGACCCATGGTTTCTTGGGCAAATTTTCTTAGAATTCATCGTAGTTTACGATTTTGATAACCGCTTTGTCAAGAAAAAAATTGACCCACTCTAATGTACATACATAAATATATGTGTAATATGTTTCATAAACACAAGTAAAAATCTATGATAATATTGTAAAATTTATATCATATCGAGGTGACTGAAGTACTTTCGCGTAGTACTCCTTTCTGCGTTAAAAATATAAAAATATATTGAGTTTTAGTTATGAAGTGGTTAAAGCATGTTTTGGTTATCATGCACTCATATACCTTACATTTTACTACGTAATATTATTATATAATATTACTTATACATATGTCGTATATATATTATTATATAATATTACTAATACATGCATATAATATAACTTATTTGTTTAATAAATTTAAAAAAGAAAATATCCATATGCATGAATAGAGGAATTTTTGCGAACAAGAGGAATTTCAGCGAATTGCCTTATTATCACATGGCAGCGCTCCATTTCGTCGCAATTTTTGGTAAACAAATGAGGCTCAAACGAGTGTAAAATTCAATTTTTAAAATAAATATATTTTAGGTAAAAAAACCTGCGAAAAGTGTAAAGTGCGGTTTTATTTAAAAGTTTATAGTGTAATTTAATTAATTTGAAGTGAAAAATGTGAATAAAGTGTGTTTAAAGTGGTGAAATAGCTTCTTGAAATGTTCGAATTTTACGAATTTTTGAACTTTAAGGTCGAATATCTCGTAAACTAAGCGTTTGTGGTACCTATAACCCTATATATTTTTTAATCAGGAGGACTTCCTCTTGCCAATGGTACCTTCAAATCGCGGCGCCAAAGAAATCGGAATTGTGCCATCATGATATTTGAAAATAAATTTAAATATACATATGTACATAATGGGAAACTTACCAATTGCTTTGCTCAAATATCTTTTCTGTTTGAATAACGCTTCGCTTTTTTGTACACCAAATACTCTTGCTCAAATTTCTATTCCGTTAGATTAGTTTTTCAACTGACCACCTGAAAAATAATCAAAAGTAATTAATCATGATATTTTGAAATATATTTAAATATACATAATGGGAAACTTATCAATGGCTTTGCTCAAATATCTTTTCTGTTTGAATAACGCTTCGCTATACCAATTACTCTTGCTCAAATATCTTTTCCGTTTGATTACTTTTCACACTCTTCTTTTTCTACGATTTAACATTCACGGTGCGAGGTGAAAAGTCAAAATTTCTTGCTTACCACTATTTCTCACAAAAGAAATAATATTAATATTTTCTTGAGCATTTACTTTAGAGCTGGAACCTAACCTTTAAGGTAATAATATAATCTCCAAAAAATTTGTTCAGATCGGATTACTATAGCATATAGCTTCCATATAAACTGAGCACATCTTTACTAAAAGAAATGCACCTGTGAAGTGAAATGCGTGTGTGAAGGGTTAATTGTTTTATTTTTATTTTTTATTTTTCTGTAAAGACAGAATTCACCGATCGAATTAAATAAACACGTGCATACACTTCGAAGCGTCGAGAGGTAATTCACATTCCTTAAAAAAAGGGTTTTTGCATATTCCCTTTAACATTCTTGTTCCTCTTCTGGTTACCAACTTTACATGTATGTCACGGCAGTGGTGTCAATACACATAAAAAACACACCGTCTCTGGTACATAAATTAAAAATTTAAAAACTGTAGCTGTTGGAGTTTTATTCCCCTCAAATTGTTGTGAAAACAATTTTTTGAATTTTTCTGTTATTCCAAAATTTTTCACAAGCGAAATTATCGATTCCATCGGTCTTTCTTCCAGCGCTTTTAAATTCCTGAAAATTCTTCAATTTCACCAAAGTGTATTCAACAAAGTGAACTAAGTATTTGACTTACGCTTATTTGACAATAAAATAGTAAACAATTCATGTATTTGTTTATATTAACCTGTGTGTTTTTTTTTTTTTGTTTTTTTGATCTTGAACAATATGAAGCCACTTGCTTTACATACATATACATATATAATAAATATAAACGTAATAGAAATAGAGACAACCAATTTATTTGTTCTCAACGTTATAATGAATTCATATTTATTTTACAAACAATTACATACGTGTATAAATGCAAAATTATTCACAAATTTTATTGTAACTATATATATACGTCGTAACCAGTACCCCGCCAAACTATTTAAATTATAATAGTTATTATAATTCTTTCATATAGTTCATTCCAAAGCATAAATCAAAAATTAAATTAGTAGTTTTGTTTCTAATATTGTATTTTCAAGTAAGTGTATAAAACATTTTTTTTCGTTGTGATATTTTTGATGCAACTGTTTATTTTTCAAATTTTTTTCCAAATGCTTGATTCGAAAATGTATCCTGCACCTAAAAAACAATTTCTTGACATTATCCTCAAAAGCAATATCTTTGCATTTATCAAAAAGTATGTCTACCAAATTTCTGTCACTGCAAATGTTGTCGTTATTTACATTTATATATAAAAGTACTGCATCGGGGCTTAGTCGTCTTCTTTTATTTCCTCCGCCTTAAAATGTAGCCCACATATTCTCGATGACAAACTGAGTTTTACGCCACATACTTTTTCCCATTCCTTCCGTTGCGATTTGTCAGTTGGAGCACAAAACATTGGTAAGTTGCTTCCATGAGTTGTTTTGCATAGGCAACAAGTATTCGACATTTTATTCAGTTATTTAAAAAAATATTGTTTTTCGTTTTGAAATTTGCTTACTTTTGAATTTCCGAATTTGAATTTCTGAATAATTGTAAGGGTTAAGTCAATGACAATATTCATGTCAAATAAGCGTAAAGAAAAATTAAATGTCATATACTTAGTTCACTTTGTTGAATACACTTTGAATTTCACAATAGATTATTGTCAGCACAGAAAAAAAGTCCGGGTCCTCTGCCAGCTGACAAGCGGGAGAGTAAAAGTGGGCATACACGACACACAAGTGCGCTCGATCGGTATGTGTGCGCTTGCGGTTTACTCGTGTATGGGCTTGTGCGTTTACCGATCCATGTTCGCGAAAATGTTTGATTTTTTACGATCGGTGCGCGCACATTTGAGTCGTGTATGGCGTTGTGTGCGCACAAAACCTCATTTCTCTCGTGTCGCCGAACAGCGAAGATCGTGGACAATTGCAAGTGTTAAGGGGAGAGCCTGCTTTAGAGGCTTCAAAAAATCGATTTTTTAAGGATTTTTTTGGGAGAGAAAGAAATACTTGATTCAAGCGAATTTTCTAGGCTTTATAGTTATATATTTGAATTTTTCGGATACGAAATCTTGGATATTCTGCCTTTGGAAAGAAATTGCCCGATTCATCTCGCATGTGCATTTTTCGGACGGCGGGCAGGATGCAGGTCGCAATTTCTATCGAAAACAAAAAATTCAAAGGGATTCATATTTCTTAATAACTTATCTTCTAGTTAAACTAAGAAAATTACAAAAAAAAATTTTAAATTAAAAAAAAATTTAAAAAGTGTTCAAACTTGACTTTTCTTAGTTTTTTTTTAGTTTAAATAGAAGATAATTTAATGCCAAAGGTAATAAACTTTACCCCAACTCCATACAACGTTTAGTTTTTTTTCTATCCTGCCTGCCAATTAAGAATTATGTAAAAATGAAAAACCGAGAAATCGCATTTCAAAGTTTTCGCTTTTTGCCGAAGCGCTTATAAACATATGTACATATTTGCTAGGCGCTCGGTCACTATTTCCCTTCTAGCTTCGATAATAATTCGAATTCCCATCTATAATTTTGTGGGCATATTCGTAGACGTTTTTTAAAGAGATTTAGCAAAAAAAAAATCTATTGTTTGAAGCTTCTAAAGCAGCAGAATTTATTGGTCTTATAAAAAATGAATTGGCAATTTGGCAAACGAAAAGTGATAAATATAAAAATAAAACTGAGAAAAATAAAAGTTGGTATAACTTATTAACGAAATACAAAGAAACAGATAAAAGTGCTACATTAGAAATAAATTCGAAGAAATGTTCCGCTTGCCTGTCGCACATGTTAACTGTGTGAAGAACGAACGCAAAATGGATTTGTGTGTCGTGTATGGGCGAAACGAATTCACACAGATCGAACGCACATGTGTGTCGTGCATGCCCACTTTAAGAAAAGTGTTTCTAAAAATTTTATCTTGGATAATAGAGTGACTGGCATTCCAAATAGCACATTATTTCATTCGCAATAAATTATATTGCTTATTGGGCCTGTTGCACTAATCAGTTTACAAGATTAAAGTATTTTAGAATGAAAAATAATAATAATATCAATACAACTTAATATGAAATTTATGAAAATTCCTATTTTAGGGTATTATAATTATACCATGACTTGTACAAAGTATTCTTTGTCATATATTTTTGGCATGGTTATAAACATTTATTAATCAATTTTATTTTATTTCGTTTTTACAGTGCCGTTATTAACAAAATATCTAAACAGCAACATATTCTGAAGAGAAAAAAATATCATTAGAAACGAAAATAAAAATCCTAGGCTGTCTAAGAAGTGGTTTAAATGAAGTCACAAAGAGAACAATTCAAAAAAATGAGAGTTTCAATCGACAATCAGTAATTTCCGGGTCAGCACTTAGGTCAAAAACTTCTTCTTATAGTCGAAATTCTACTTTGGAGAAAGCTGAAAAACATATGGTGTTATGGATTAAAGATTTACAGGGGAAAAAAATCCTGTAGATGGGAAGATTATTAAAGAAAAAACACTTAGAATATACAACCGACTTCAAGACTTAAAATCATCAGGGAAGTAACGAAATTTCTTTCACTGCAAGTCATGGGTGGTTGACAGGTTTTTTTTTGAAAATATTCGATTTTCACAATTTAAAAATTCAAGCAGAATTGGCATCAGCAGACGAAAATGCTGAAAAAAACTATCCGGATGAACTAGCAAAAATAGTCCGAGAGGACAGATATATTCTAGATCAAATCTTTAATCCCGACAAAACGGCATTGTTTTGGAAGCAAATGCCAAAAAGAACATTCATAGCAAAATTTGAAATGATAGTCCGATAGGACAGATATGTATATTCTAGATCAAATCTTTAATCTCGACAAAACGGCATTGTTTTAGAAGCAAATGCCAAAAAGAACATTTATAGCAAAATTTGAAATGACAGCTGGTTGCTTTAAAGCACCCAAAGGTCGGGTGACCCTCTTGCTTTGCAGGAACCTTTCTGGCGATAAAATGGTGAAGCCACTCTTAATCAAAAAATCTCTTATGCCAAAAGCTTTAAAAGGTGAGGACTTCTAGTTAATTTTATTGCGAATAAAAAGGCGTGGATGACGGCTAATAACGGATAATTTTAGGATCGGTTTAGTAACTGTTTTGTTCCTGAAGTTCAGAAATATATGGCCCAAAAAGGTTTAGCATTTGGCCACCCAGTGCTGGTAAATCCGACGTGCCGGATGTCGAATGCCATACCAGGACTTCGGGAATAATATGGGCATGGTCGGATAGCGATCTCCAGATCAAGAATATATATAGTTATAGTCGCAGGAATAGTTTATATATATAGTTATAGTTTTCCAGATATTTGCATTTAAAGTTGATAATTACGTATTTTTGCGATTTAAAATTAATTTTGCACTTATATAAGAATAAAGATGTCGATATCGACAAGGACGAAGGTGAAGGTCGGGTTTTAATGGCTAATTTAAATCGCGAGGGCTTGAAAGGTTAGAACAACATTTTCTTGCTCATGATCCTGTAATGGAGCGCGTATTACAGTTCCAACGTAAACTTAAATCTTGTATTGCCGGGTATCAAGAATTATCTAAAAAACTGGAGAAAAGCTTTGTAACAAAAAACCTATAGAGGCCGCTAATAATGGAGAAAGTGCTGTATTAGAACAAAAACCAACAGTTGTGTTAGACATATCTTCAGTTCTATTTTTAAGCCAGTCCATAACAAATGTACACAATTGGTATCAACTAGCAATGAGTAGGTGCACAATTGCTTCCTTATTTTTTTGTACTTATGGATTCAATTTAAACTGTAAATTATTTTCTTACAATAAATATGAATTGTTTTGTTTTATTTTTACTTAATAGAGATTTTCTAAGGTTGTGAAACAGATCACCGAAATTACATATGAACCATGTTTTTTTACATGAATTTGATTTACACGGTTTTTTTAGGAACGTACCTACCATGCAAAAAAAGATTTTACTGAACAACCAAAGCCGGATGAAAGGTACGGATAACAGATATATTTAGTTTTTATTTAATTGTATCTGATACTACTTTTCAACAAAAGAATATTCAATCAACTGTACTACTATGGAAAATAATTTTTCTTCACTCCTTTTCTTACACGATATGTTGGTAAAGGCTGCAGCTAAAATTTAAATCAATTGCACAAAATTATAAGCGTGTTTCATTCACAATAGCAAGGTTTTTCCCAAAAAAAAAAGTAGTTGACAAAGCGGAAATGTAAACAAACCAAAATTACAGATTTTTTGGATAAGTATTAAGTTAAAATTAAGACAAATATGAATACTGTTTTCAATTTTTTGTATTCAAGACCTCAAATAAATAAAATAAATATATTTGTAGAGTATACTAGCTGATCCTTCCTATGCCGGCGTTCCAATTTGTTGTGTTGTTGGTTATTGTGGTTTTTTATTTTTACTTTTGTTTTATTTTTTACTAGCTGACCCGGTGAACTTCGTACCGCCCTAAAATCAAGAAATATACTCGTATGTCACCTTTTTATCTAAATGAAGTTAATTTCTTTATTAAGTATAGCTGACCCGACAGAAAATATTCTGTCTTCTTAGCAGTGATTATTGAATTATAATATAGGGAAACAGGCGACATATAACTGGCCATGTAAAAACATGAATTTCAAGGTTAATGAAACAAACACTTAGCCACTGCCCTTGTGATTTATTTATCGACACTGCAAATGCTAGCCGCACTGGAAATTGTAACCGTTTAAAGTCATGTCGTTCGGAATTAGAGAAATCCGTGGAATTAAAACGCCTTCGCCAGGGATAATCGGATGCCCAACTTATTCCAGTGTGAGTGCCTTAAAATAAGAATTTTTGGGCATTTTAAATTAAAACATCCAACATTTATTAGGGTTGCAAATTGTTATATATTGGACTTTTTACATGTGGCGAAACTACTTAAATCCTTTTTTATGATTTTTATTAAAACAACTAACTTTTGATCTTTAAATACTTAATAAGGTGAACTAAGCCTGTTAGTTCTCAATTAATAAATGTCTTTAATCATTTATAATTGAAAATTAATTCTATTATGCATTAAATTATAAAACGTTTAGAAATATACATATGTATTTAAATTTCACATTTTCTTTGATTTTCATTGTTTTAAATTTTCATTAGCGATCTTGAACGACGGCAACAAATTCTTCCGTTCACATATATTTTTGGTATAATTTCAATCTGGCCGTTCCAGTCATTCCAATTGCAAAACGTCAAAACCTTACAATCCAGTCAACTGTCAAATTTCGGTAGGTGAGCGGTTCTTACATTTCCAGTGACAGGAGAGTTGGCGATCTCTTTATCTCTGGTCTTCGCCTTTGTACTTCCCTTTTAAAATTGTGGCTTCCATTACGTTATTCATTAATCTTTTCACCACATGTCGGGTGCCATTGCAAAAACATGCCTGGTTTATATTCCGCAACATGATTTTTACCGATCCGATTTTTAAATGCAGATTTTGAGGTGGTAATCCGGGTAATTCCAGCGAATTTAAGAATTTGGTTGGATAGTTAACAACGTCATCTTGGTTAGTGGCTGAATCAATCGATTTGTGTGTAATCAATTCATAAGTCTTATTTTGAATTTGAAAATTTATTTTATCGACATCAGTGTTTTTTGCAGCCAATATATGTCGATCGCACATCCAAATATGATCTTTATAATTTTGAGCAATATTTGGAAAAATCTTTTCAATCAGTTCTGTCTTAGATTTCATAAAGCGACAGAAATTGGAAACGTAATGTATCCAGACGATGATTTGGTATTTTTCCATTACCAATGTCGAGTAATTGCTTTGAAAAAGATTCTCCAGACTGGTCATTCTGCAGTTCGAATCCCATGTTCATACTTTATTTCAGCGTTTTAATATATTTCCACAAAATGAATGACTTTAAGCATGCATTAAGTTCGTCAGCTGGCGTTGACCGTGGTATTCATGATAATGTTTGTCGAAAATCACCTGCCAATAATAACACTGCACTACCTAACCAGTTTGGGTTCTTTCGCAAATCTTTCAAAATGCGGTCTAATGCTTCTAAACAGTTTTTGTGTGCCATTGCGCACTCATCCCCAACTATTAATCTGCATTGCTGCAACTCTTTGGCCATTGCTGAATTTCTTGAAAGGCAAGTTGGAGTGTCATTTATTTGCATGTTCAAGGCCAACTTGAGTGCGAAATGAGCTGTCTGCCCGCTTTCCAACAACGCGGCTGCAATACCTGATGAAAGCAAGTGCAATACCATTTTGGGATTTAATCGTTGCCAAAATCAGTGTATCAAAAATGTTTTTCCACTCCAACCAGGAGCATTCAAGAAAAAAAATATCCACCTGTTCCATCGTTCACTACTTTCATAAGGTATCGTAGGCATATTTTTGTTGCTCATATAAAAAGGAGCCTTTCTTAGAACGGTTTCTTTTAATGTCTCGAAATAATATTGAGTTTTGCGTCTCAATTCTATATTAAACTAGCGTTACCCGGCGCGCTTCTCTATGCAAAAAATTTATTGCTTAAAAGATTTGATTTCTTAACACAATAATGAAAAAGAAAAGCAATGTTCAATTTAATACAATTGTATACACAACTTTTTTTGTTTTATTTTGTGGGGCATAAATAAAAAAATTTTTCGTGGCTCCAACTCTCGAACATGCAACGTACAGTTGGCCGTGAGAAAAGCAAGCTTCCTCTAAATTAACTCCACACACCTGGAGCGTTTGCCCTTGGACTTTGTTGACGGTCATAGCAAAAGATAGCCGAACAGGAAACTGAAGACGTTTATATTCAAATGGCATGTCCGTTGGTATTAATGGGATGCGCGGTATTAGTACCTATAATTTCACCTTTTGCTTTGCCAGTGAGAATTGTTGCTTGAATTAAATTTGGCATCAATTTCTTCACTGAAAGTCTCGTCCCATTACAAAGTTTCGGTACATTAAGATTTCGAAGAAGTATAATCGATCAACCAACTTTCAAATTCAAATTATGCGGTGGCGTGTCTGGTGGTTCCAAAGAATTTAAAAATTCAACCGGATAATTGGCTGCGTCTTCATCATTCATAGCAGTATCAATGGATTTATACGTTTCCGAATTACCTGGCAATTTTTCCTGAATGTGGAAATTGATTTCATTGACATTGACATTTTTTGGTGCTAAAATTGCACGTTCTCGTAACCAATCATGGTTATTATAATTTTGAGCAATATTTGGAAAAACGCAATCAATGAGTTCTTCTTTTGATGATACAATTATTGAAAAATTATTCGGTAACGTGATAAACCCATTTTGATCACTTGCCATTTTTCAATCGCCAATCTTCAGCAATTGCTTTGAAAACTCACGTGCTGAAGAATCATTTTGAAGACGCACACGCATATTGGTCGTCAACAAAAGCATTTGTACGTGTGCCCACAAAAATGAACTTTTCAAACATGCATTAGCTTCATCAGCTGGTGTTGATTTCGGAATAACAGGCAACGTTTGACGAAAATCACCAGATAACAAATCTTGTAATGTTCGATTTAAGGCTTCCAAAGATTTTTTATGGGCCATTGGACAATCGTCCCATAAAATAATGTATGTTTGTTGCAAGACTTTAGCCATTCCAGAACTCCTTGAAATATTGCATGTTGGTGTTTCAATTGCTTGCATGTTCAATGGCAATTTCAAGGCGGAATGTGCTGTGCGGCCGCCATCAAGTAATGTAGCTGCAATTCCAGAAGAAGCAAGTGCCGATTTTTTGTTCCGACCAAATCGTTGCCAGTATTAATGAAATCAAAAATGTTTTTCCAGTGCCGCCAGGTGCATCCAAAAAAATACAATCCACCAGTGTTGTCATTGACAGATGCAAGCTGTGTCATATATATATTTTTGTTGATCATTTAATTCAATTCATTACGATCGAATTGCAGTTCGCGTTGCAATTCTCGTTCAAATAAATCATGCATTGGACGATTTGGTGGAGTCAATCATAATTGCCCTAATGCCTTATTTGCAATCGTAAGGCACAAATCTTCGATCATTATCAAGGCTTCATTATACATTTCCAATGTCAGCAGCAATGCAGGATCATTGGAACGATGTCGAAGTCGAATCAAAATGTCTTCAGCCATAAAATCTTTGTATTTATTCCACAATTCCAGTGGATTTGATAGAAAACATGTTGATATTATGATCGCAAATAACATACGAATTTGAATTGGTGGAGAAACAATTGATGCATCACGAAGCGTAGCATCCCAATGCGTATCATCTTCCAGCAAATGCAAGTGTTGACATGCTTCACGGTATGTTGCGCACAATTGACCATTAATAGTTCGTAAATGTTGAAATGATTGAGGTCCATGTACGTTCACCAACAAAAGTCGCAAGTAAAAACATTCAACATTAGCTGGACTAACTGTATAAATGCGTCCCAAAGCATCTGTTCGAAAAATACCTGGATAACCATCAACAGGTGTGCCTTGTTTGCGACGTTGAATTTTTTTGTTGATGCATTCCATGTGAAATAGTGAGGCACTTCCGAATATAGCAAAGTCCTGGAAAACTCATCAGTTTCACATAACTGGAAATAAGCTGTCAGTGTAGTTACTGGTGGCTCTACTACTCTTTGTTTGGCATTTGCAGCAGTGTAGTAAACACGTTGGCCGTTTTCATGATGAACTGCTAAATGTACAACAACCGGATGTCTGTCGTGAATTGGAAACGATAAAATACGCCATACAGCTTCATTCGTACTAATATAGCGCCCCATTTGGTACTGCAAAATTTCGTCATGATAATTCTCAGGAGCCACTCCAAAAACAGCCATATCGCTGCCCTTATTCACATACTTGCAAATATATTTGATTGATTTTACAGAATTGCAATATTCTACATTGATGTGAGCGTTGAACATGTTTGACAGCATCGGTGAGTACGGAACTATCCACCGGTTATCGATTTCAACATCTTGATTTTTAATTTTAATTACGGTTGATTTACCGTTGTCTTCAGTTGATCGTCGACGATACTGTGGATATCCATCATCTCCTGTAATTGTTTCAGCAATCAGTTGCTTTGGAAAACGTTTCGAACATTTACCATCAATCATACAGAGTGAATTTCGATTAATATCACCACAGGGACCGTGAATCATATTTTTCGTGACAACTTCTAATAATCCTGGGTCGATGGTTTGATCTGGAATTTCGGCCGATATGACGGTATCAATCATATCAGGGGTTATTTTGTTTACGCACCAAATCAAAATATGTGCGTGAGGTAAGCCTCCTTTTTGCCACTCTATGGTATACATAAAGCACCGCATTTCTCCAAATACACGGAGTTTGACAATCAGATCCATTAATTTTTTCAATTTTTGTTGGAATACACGGGCAGTTATGTCATGCCGATTTTTTGGCACCTGACCATCAAGTAAACAATCAGACACATCGACCCACTTCGGGTTGCACGTAAATGTTATGAATAGATCCGGTCGTCCATAATTTCGTACATACATATGTCATCGCATCTTGCGTATATTCATGCATATGACGTGGGCTACCAACATATGATGATGGTAAAATTGTTAAACGGCCGATATCATTCACATTTACATCATTGATTATTGCGTCACGCAAATGTATGTATTCCTCTGATCTTAATCGGGCTTGATTGTAACGAATGAAATTTAATCGCTCACTTTCAATTTTGGCGTACATATCGACGATATATTGATGCGAAAGTTGATTGCATCGCAAAATAAAATTTGTTTCCTGAGGGCGAATCATCAATCCGTATGAATAAAAATTCATCGCACTGACTTTTTTTGTTGATTCTTGACCTGTATTGCAAAAATTAATTAGCGAATGAAAATGATTTATAAATCATATTTAGCACATTCGCGTAAATTGCGGGGATTCCCGTCAATACCGCGCTATTTGAATAGGGCTTTTCTACCGTCAAAAATGGTTCACTTCTTATCACTGCACATTTTTAGTGTTGGTAAAGTCGTGAACTACCATCCCTGACAGGCCAACCGCAATTCAAACAAATTTAATTTGGGGAATCCCCATTCAAAGTTGACGTGTCAGTCATTTGTGGTTTGTTGAGGGGAAGTTTCAATAAAACGAAATGCGGGAAATCTCGACAAAAGTGCATAGGAAATTCATGTGGTAATGGCGGGAATTCCCTAATTTGTTCAGACTATTTAAAAAAATTAACCTGTAGAAAAAAAGCGGGAATTCCCGCTCTTCAATTTTGTATGGAAAAATTAAGTGATTATCTGGCAGCCACCCGCTAAATTCAAATGAACGCGCTTTGCAATGTATACATTCTATATTCATCTGGCCAATGTAGGCATACATGCTGTAATCAATGGTGTAAATGAATGTCAAAAACCTCGAGAAGAAGAAGAATACGAGTAGTCAGTCAGCAATCATCAACCGACGCGGTAACACCAATCAACATTTTCCATTTCTTTATTTATTTTAAATTAAACATGAACTATTTATTTCACACACACAAATAAACATTGTTAATGAATACTCAATTTTAAAAATCCTGACAAACGCTTTTCTTTATTTAATGTATGTAAATGTAAGTATATCGTTAACAGTTCAGAAGCTGGGAAAGTGTGTGAAATGATGCCACAAATGAACGTAATCGCATGAACGCATTAAAAATAGCAAAAAAGAAGCTGTGAAAAAAAAGAAGACAATTTCAAATCTAAAAGTGCAGGAGCGCTAGCGCTCCAACAATCGCAATTTCGGCAATCGGCAGTTTTATTTGAATATGAAATTTAAAGAGTGAGTGCGAAAGAATCGGTCGCGTTTCAAGACAAAATCGGCATGAGTAAGAGTGAGAAAATAATAGTACTACAACATGCGTATACGACAAAGCGAAATTACTAAAGCGCAGAAGCAACGCCATCTATCGACGTATCAATGTGAAGCAAAACTACCGGGTGTCTCGTCAACGAAGAGAGGAAGCAACGTTAAACGATAACAAACGAACGACATGAAAATCTACGAGTACGTATACTAACGCAGCAACGAGAAACATAAACAACGAATGTCAACGGAGATTCACATAAGCGAGTGCAAACGCAACAACGAAAAATAAGAACAACGAATGTCAACGATTACAAATGTAATAACTAAAAGCAGAAATCAACGAATTGTGAATTGAAAAATCAAAACAAAACGAAAAATAGTAACTGAAAACGAAAATTAACGAGTTAAATCAAAACAAAAACGAAAAGCGACGAGAAGTAAATAAGAAGTTGTGAATATATACCTGTAAAAGAAAAATAATAATAAAACAATTCACGATGCCTAAAATAAACGAACTAAAAATCGATCAATTAAAAGTGATACTGCGCGAAAAAGGCTTATCTACATCTGGTTCTAGAGCAGAGCTAGAACTACGCTTAATACAAAAAATCGGTGGTGACGAAATTGAAGCTCCCGCAGTCATTGATTCGGGGCTGCAAGAGCAAATCAATGATTTACGTGGTATGATGGAAACTATTGTCGGCATGCTGCAGCAGAATAATCAACGAACACTTGACGCGAATGTAGGGCAACCGAATGTTAATAATCAAAACGCAAACGAAAATATTTGTCAAATTTCGACGCCGTCAATTCTTACAAATGCATATGTCGGTGGTTTTCGGTCGATTAGAGAAATATCGGACATGATACCGGAGTTTGATCCAACCAACACGCAGTCGCTCACAGTTCAGCAGTTTATTGATCGTGTTAGCAGCGTTATGAGAGCTTACCAACTAGACGAAAAATGTGTTTTAGTAGCGGTTTATGGGCAATTGAAAGGAGTCGCTCGTATGTGGTTAGACACATTACCCACTGTGCACTCCAGCTGGGATGATTTCGCTGCGGAATTGAGAAATGAATTTTGCATGTCTTATGATGAAGCTCAAATTCATCGTATGATGAATGAATCGGGACGCAGAACAGGTGAACGTATATCCGACTACTGTTTTAGAGTGAATGCCCTAGGCAAGCGATTTCAACTAAGTGAATCTACAATAATCCAATATACGCGACAGGGTTTGAATCATTCCGAGTTACAAAGTGCCATTGCAGCGCAGAGGTTTGAAAGTACGAAGCAAATGCGCGAAATAATTGAAGAGTGGTTAAGAAATCGTGTTAAAGTTACCACGTTTAAACAAAATTTTGGAAGTAATGCGAAGGACGTACCGCGACAGCATGTAGCGAATAGTGAAGGCAAAAAAGTTGTGTGTTACAATTGTGGCGAGATAGGCCACATATCAAGTAAATGTACGAAGGAGCAGAAGCGTTCAAGATGTGCTGATTGTGGTAAAGTGCATAAACGAAACGAACCGATCAATTGTGGTTGTAAGCAAGTAGTACATAACGTTCGAAAAGCTGATCTGAAACGAGATGAAAGATGTTTTGTTAAGAAAGTTAACGTAAACGGCAGAATTTTTGAAGCGTTAATCGATACTGGTAGCGAGTGCAGTTTAGTTCGAAAGTCAACGGTCGATACGTTGAGAATTGAACCTGAAGAGTGTTGCGCACATTTAAACGGAATAAGTGGTGGCAGATACATGATGCGGGAAAGGTGTATGCTCGACATAGTAATTGGTGAAGCAAAGGTCAACGTGCTAGTCTATATTGTTGCAGATAATATGTTGGAAACCGATTTTCTACTGGGTCAAGATGTCGTAGCGCGTAAAGGTTTGGTGTTTACGGTGGAGGATGGTCAATCAAAGTTGGAACCTGAACGTCGTTATGCTGTTACGTTACCTGATGATGAATGGCTTACAAAAATAACAAATAATGTAAGTAGTGCAGATCAAAGGCGTAAACTGCAAGAGTTACTGGAAAACTACAATGATGTGTTCTCGAGCGGATTAAACGGCATTGGTAAGTCACACTTAATTGAAATGCAAATTGTTTTAAAATCAAAAAAGATTATTGCGCAAATGCCTTATCGAGTGCCAGCGCCAAAGCGAATGATAATTACACAAATGATTAAAGATCTCGAAGATAACGATATTATAACAAAATCCTCATCAGAATTTGCAAGCCCGATTGTATTAGTTAAGAAAAAAGATGGAAGCGATAGACTTTGCGTAGATTACCGTCGTTTAAATTTGTTAATCGAAAAAGAGAATTTTCCGGTTCCAAATATCGAGGAACAACTGCACCAAGCTAAGCAATATAAATTTTTTACGATTCTAGATCTAAATAGTGGATATTATCAAATCCCAATCGCACCTGAAAGTCGCAAATACACGGCATTTATAACCCCTGATGGCTTGTATGAATTCAAACGCATGCCATTTGGGTTGAAGAATGCGCCGATTGTTTTTCAACGCTTAATGACAAAGATTAAGGAACAAGTCCACGAAGACGACCTTATGATTTACATGGACGACATCTTGATAGGTAGTCAAACGTTCGAGCAAATGCTAGAAAAATTGAACAGAGTTTTGACAGTTTTACGTAATGCGGGCTTGACGCTAAATATAAAAAAATGCGATTTTATGAAAACGACGATTACATTTCTTGGTCACGAGCTAACGCCAGAAGGTATTTCGCCTGGTAAAATCAAAACTCAAGCCATATCCAAGTTTCAGACACCGGCTAATATAGCAGATATACGCAGATTTTTAGGGTTAAGCGGGTACTTTAGAAAATTTGTCCCCGGATATGCTATAATTTTAGAGCCGTTACGCAAACTGTTACGAAAAAATCAAAAATTTGAATGGACGAAAGTGCAAGAATGCGCATTTGAGCAATTAAAATCTAAATTAGTATCCCGACCAGTATTGGTTGCATATCGTGTGGATGCAGACCATGAGCTGCACACGGATGCAAGTGCAGTAGGTTTGGCAGGCGCATTATTGCAGCGTGAAAAAGATGATTTTAAGCCAATAGCATATTACAGTAGAGCAACTAGCGTTGACGAACAAAAGTTTCATAGTTATGAACTCGAAACTCTAGCCATTGTAGAGTCTCTAGAACGATTTCGATATTACATTTATGGTAAAAAGGTTAAAGTTAAAACAGACTGTAGCGCACTTAAAACGACTATGCAAAAGAAAGAGCTCATACCACGGATCGCCAGATGGTGGTTACGAGTACAAGATTACGACATTGAAATTGAACATCGACCGGGTAAACGCATGGAGCACGTCGATGCTCTAAGCCGAGTTCCATACGAAGAAGCACGAACAATCGAAGTAGTATACTTACGTATTGATAAAGCAGTAATAGATAAAGATGACTGGCTTTTTAGCATGCAGTTACAAGACGAGCGCATATGTCAAATTGTAAACAGATACAGATTTTCGATCGAAAATTTTCATGCAATCATTCATTCCGTCGATAAACTGCTTTATCAAAAAACACAAATGTCAAACTACATTATCGACGGTAAATTTGACAAGTTTGAAAAATTAAATTGGCTGGGCTTTTGCTTCGTTTATATAAATATTTGAAATGGATACAATCATGTTACATTTAAGTGATAGCGATAGTGAGGATGAAAATTGTATACAAATTCGTCGCGAGCGCAGAAATTTGAGGAATAATTCAAAAGACATATTGGAAATGGATGATTATAAGTGAGTATTTAAGCTAAAAACGACATAGATAACTTTGTTTACATGCATATACATTTACAGTTTCTTCAAAAATTTTCGCATCAACAAAGGAGCATTTATATACATTTTAGAGGAATACGAAAATGTATGTGGAAATGATAAGAGACAAGGTTCTCTTTCTCCGAAAATAAAACTTGCTAAATGTCTGCGCTTCTTTGCCACAGGCAACTATCAGCATTGTGTTGGAAAGGACTTTAATATAAATGTGGCCAAATCGACATTCTGTGGAATATTAGAGGAAGTTCTAAACATTCTTGAGTACAGACTATGTTCACGGTAGATTTCTATTTACATGAATGAAAACGAAGAATTGGAATCAAAAACATTTTTTTTTGCCAAGTCAAAAATTCCGGGTGTGACAATGGCAGTTGATGGAACTCACATAAAGATAATGGCTCCATTGAAAGATAAACATCTTTATTATAATCGCAAAGGATTCTCAAGTCTGAACGTTATGATAGTGAGACTTTTATGTTTATCTTTAAACTGAATATTTATATATATTCGCTTTTCTGAATGTATATAGGTGTGCGACCACTAAATGCAAATACGCTACGTTAATGCAAAATATCCTGGCAGTAGTCACGATTCTCATATATGGGATTTGAGTGACATAAAAACTATCAGCGCAACCAATTATCGGAGAGGAAATGCAAATTTAATATTAGGTGAGAAACCATTCATAAAAGTACGATCACCTAATAAAAATGTACGCATTAAAGGAGACAAAGGGTATCCTCTTCAACCATGGCTCATAACTCCATTTAGAGAACCAATCACATGCCTCAGAAAAAGAAGATTTAATACGTATCATGCTAAAGGCCGAATACTTGTTGAGAAAACAATAGGTTTATTAAAATCAGTATTTCGTTGCCTTTGCAGTGAACGAGGACTACATTACGCACCATATAAAGCAGCGCGTATTGTTAATTTCAGCTGTGCATTGCATAATATTCGTTTGCATTTTAATTCTAACGAAAATTTTAATGAGCCACACCTGGATATATCTGAAAATGAATACTCAAACAATAATGACAATGATTTAAATGATATGGCTACCGACGAAGCAAATAGAATAAGAGAAACTTTTTTAGATATGTTTTAGTATAAGTTCATATATAACTAAATATGTTGAGTTCATTTTTATTAAAACTAAGTTAAAAAACGTAAAAATTCATTAAAATGTAAATATTTTGAATTAATAATAAAAACTTATGGATTATTTAAATGTTCAAGTTCCAGTTCTAGAATTTTTTTTTTTTCCAATTTATCAAAGGCTATTTTTTCCATGACAGCATTATGTCGCTTCATTTCTTTCAATTTATCCTTCTCATTTTCACTTAGTTTCCTAAGCCACCTGTTTGTGTCGGACTGTTCTTGGATATAGTCTTTTTGATGTTTAATGAGCGTGGCTAACAATTTAGATACATTTTCCTCCATCTTTTTTTTTGAATATTTATTTGTTCTGTAAGAAGACCAAGTTTGTTTATTTTACTCTTTTTATGTGGGGTACAGAACACATCAGCATCTGCATTATATTCTATGGTCTGGCCAGGAGTCATATATGACGTTTCAGTCAAGTCAATGTCAGGCTGGGAATAAATTGGCTCAACCGGTCTTTTGCGGGGAGTACTTGTTGTTGGTATTTCTTCCGGAATATTTTCTTTTGAGCATCCAAAACTTGTAATGCCCTTTAATCCCTCCACTGATGTATTGAGTGATAGAATAACACTCACTTCCTCTTCCAATGCACTTAAAGAAATTTGGCTGAAAGGCCCACCTCCTGTTCCTAAAATTTGCTTTGCATTTTTGACCATTTTTTTCTTCGTCGCAAACTTGAAATCTGTCCAAACCTATAACTTAGGTAGCTTAATTCCGATAATATACAAATGGTGATTTTTCATACCTTCTTCCATCCAGTTCTGTCCTTGATTGGGGGACCTACTGCGTTTAATTTGTTTGAAATTTCTTCCCAAAAATGATTCAATTCGCCTGGTGCTCTTTGCGAAAATCCTTTCGCTATGTCGGGGTGCAGCTTCATTTCACTTACTAACACTTCAAATTGTTTTTTGTTGGTGTGTTTTTGTCTCTTATCTCTAAAATATCAATTTAAAATATAAATGATTGCGTCATTAGCAATTGTTTTTAAAAATACTTACAAATTATCCATTTTTGTAAGAATTCCGCAACGCACTCACCAACGGATTGATTTCGACACAAATTTTCGATATTGCGGTATCAATGATTTCGAAATTAGCGACATCTATGTGCCGCGGAAAGCATTTTATCAAGTCGGTAAGTGAGTTCACTTCGATCGAAAATTTTATTTTCGATACGGTTTCAATGATTTCAACGCAAATTTTTTTGATCATATCGAACCATATTTCGATCGAAACGGATTCAATGATTAGGCCCATTATCTTTCATTCTTTATCAAATTGTGTTATTGTGTTACTGTCTTTATTACCGGAATAAAACAAAATTAATGAAATGAGTACTAATTGTGAAAATGGTTGTAATGAAAAACTTAAAAAAAATAATAAAAGGTCTGGAAATATAATAAACCGATTCAGTCATCGACTGATACCCAACGCGTACGGTTGTGCTTAAAGTGATTTCAGTGTTTCGCAGTCTTTTTTGAGTTATTTTCTCTCCTGTGTTTACAGCAAAGTCAATAACAAATTTTCTTCCATTGGTAAGCCACGTGTGCTTCTACTAATTGTGTATATTTCATAAGCAAAAATGCCCCTTGAGGGGCCCCCTCTCGGGCAAAACAGGTTCGCCCTGTTATCAAGCCCAAAAGCAAAAAGAAAAAAACCTCAATCTATAACTAAAGAATTGTTTCCCGCTTTACCATTAATTAAGAAAGAAAACCCAAGATTTTTAGTGGCAAGTGCATCAAACTCAATAAAACCTTTAAACAAGTATTCTTGCTTTGCTGTGCATAAAGCTTTAAAAGCTATTAGTTCAGAAATCATCAATATATCCGAACTAAAAGACGGAAATTTATTAATCTTTGTTAAAAACGATAATATCGCAAACAAGTTTTGTAAAACAACCAATTTACATGGGATATGTAATGTAAAAATTGAGCTTCATAACAACCTGAATTACTCCAAAGGCACAATCTACGCACCATGTCTTAATGATATTTCAGAAAATGAAATTATTGAAAACCTGAAAGCCCAGGGTGTTGTGTCAGTTTACAAATTTCCTAAATATGTGGATGGCAAACAAGTACCTAGCGGAGTAGTTTTACTCACTTTTGATATATATCAATTGCCTGAGAAATTGGAAGTGTCATGGTATACAACTAAAGTACGCCCATACTCCCCAAATCCCATGAGGTGTAAAAATTGCCAATTGTTCGGCCACACAGCAAAGCGATGTAATAAAACATCCACCTGCGACTCATGCGCACTCCCTCCTCACTCTCCAGAAGTATGCTCTCGCACTTTGTGCGCAAACTGCTCTGGCAGCCACCCCGCTTCCAGTAAATCTTGCCCAAAGTTTGTTCAATTGAAACAAGTAATAAAGATTAAAACAGACAATAAGTGCTCTATGCGCGAAGCGATCAAAATGCAAAAAATGCAAATACCATCACCTCTTAACGAGACCCCTCTTTCCTTTTCTAATGTTATCAAAAAATCAAACAATACACAACCAAAACAAAACCATAATGAAACCCAAGCAGAACTAATACGTTCGAGCAACAACAACACCGATATTAATATAACGAATGACGAAGCAAAAGAAAACAACGCAAGTCAAACAAACAATTTAAATACTAGTCAAACCACTTTTCCAGTCGATGACTCAACAACAACAACAACTGTCTCAAATTTTATTACCCAACTTACCTCTTCTGAAACTCCCGCTTCCATTTTTCCCCCCTTATCTTACCTCCCTACAGACTTCCAAATACAAATGAATTATGATTAAAATATTACAATGGAATATAAACGGACTTTTTAATAATTACCCTGATTTAAATATTTTAATTAATGAATTTTCTCCTGAAATTGTTGCTTTACAAGAGACGCATCTCCCCGCTAATAGGAAAGCGTATTCTCCTAAAAACTACACAGGTTATTTTTCTAATAGCAGTCAAAACACTTTCTGTAAGCAAGGCATTGCAATTCTCGTTAAAAACTCCATCAACCATAAACTCATCCCGGTCACTTCTGGCATTTCCTGCTTGGCGTTGGAAATAGACATAGGCTTCAAAATCACTATTGTCAATTGCTACATCCCGCCTCATCAGAACTTTACTAATAGGGACCTTAGTAATATCATCAACACTGTTTCTGCCCCAATTGTTTTGTTAGGAGATTTTAATGCTTGGAGCCCGCTGTGGGGTTCTCCTGCTAGTAATAAAAGAGGAGAAATCATCGAGGATATAATACTTTCTCACAACCTAGTCGTCCTTAACGATGGATCACCCACTCACTTCTCCACTCATAAAACGTTTACCCATCCCGACATCACTCTTGCCTCCACACCAATTGCACCCAAACTTTCCTCCTATACACTTCAAGACCTCCATAATAGTGACCATTTTCCGATTATAACCTCCATTTCCATCCCTAATTAGTATAAAGTAAGACCCACATCAAAATTCTTAACGGAGAAGGCAGATTGGGCAAACTTTCATCGTCTTTCTGTTTTATTTTCGGACAACAAACCCCAGGCTAAAAACATAAACGCTGAAGCTTCCGCTATTGAAACAATTATCCGATCAGCAGCACATTACTCGATACCCCAGTCCAGTACCAAGCATTTCCATGCTAAATTGCCTTATTGGTCAAATCTCCTAACAATTTTATGGAACAATAAACAAACATTATGGTCCAAATACAAACATTCCAGAACTGACAATAATTTCATAAGCTATAAAAAAGCGAACGCGGTGTTTAGAAAAGAATTAAAATCTGCCAAACGAAAAGCTTTAGAAACACTCACCGCCAATATCAACCCATTTTCGAGCACAAAAAAAATTTGGTCAGACATTAAAATTCTTACAGGCTCCTCACAACGATCCAGTATACCGTTTATACATTCAGCCCAAGGTCCTATTTATAACCCTCAAGACATTGCTCAGAAGTTTGCGGACACATGGTCAGATAATTCCAACAGTCATAATTTTCATAATGATTTCAACACCTTAAAAAGCCAAACAATCTCTGAAAACTACAATAACCCATTTCCCTCACCCAGAGCCGTCCAAGTAGATGCTCCCATCACATTAAGTGAATTCGATGCAACAATTGCATCGATGACTGGCAAAACTCCAGGATTGGACAAAATTTCCTATCCCATCCTTAAAAATCTCCCTCGATCCCTTAAAATTCGTATAATATCTCTTTACAATAAAATCCTCAACGAGGGAATCTATCCACAGGAGTGGAAGACAGCTTCCATCCTTCCCATCCCCAAGCCCAATAAACCTACTTCTCAAATAGAAAATTATAGACCCATATCCTTACTTCCTTGCATGTCCAAAATTCTGGAGAAAATAATATCTGTAAGAGTTATGTGGTTTGCCAAAGCAAACTCTTTTATAAAACCCCAACAATTTGGGTTCCATAAAGGTTTAGGAGTAACTGACGCTCTGTTATTTTTCGAGCACTATGCCTCTACGGCTTTGTCAAACCGTAATCACGTTTCTGTGCTAAGTTTAGACTTTGAAAAAGCATTTGACAGGATTGGACCTCACATGGTACTCAGGGAACTTAAAAAATGGAATGTTGGCGAAAAACTATATAATATAATAAAATCGTTTTTGAACCACCGCAAATTTTTTGTTATTGCCAATAAGCATAAATCCGGCCTACACGATCTGTTTAATGGTATTCCACAGGGATCACCTCTTTCTGTTGCGTTATTTACCATTGCGTTCAATGAAATAAGTACAATTATAAGTTCTAGTGGAGATGTCAAACACTGCATCTATGCCGATGATGTTTTAATATTCTCTCAAACTCATGATCTAAACCAAGTTAAACACATATTCTTAAATATATTGAATAAAATAAGTAATTGGTCAAAATTTTCAGGCGCTAATATATCGCCTAGCAAATGTAAAACTTTTCACATATGTCGGAAACATAAGTGCTCCTTTCCTAATATATCCTTTTCAAACGTTGATCTCCCACATACTAATAAATTAAGAATCTTAGGACTTATATTCGACAACAAATTAACTTTCAAAGAGCATTGTAAATATGTTAGATTAAGTCTTTTTTCTAGACTGAATATAATTAAATTCTTATCTTCTAAATACTGCTTAGTACATACAAATACTCTTGTCAATATAACAAAAGCTTTAATATTATCTAAAATCGACTTCGGACTTTGTATTTACGGACATTGCGCTAATACACACATTAAGCTCTTGAACGCACCCTACCACGCAGCAGTCAGAAGAAGCATTCGCGCCTTCCCAACGTCACCAATTAAGGCAATTCTTTCTGAAGCTGGATTACCACATATAAACTAACGGACCATGCGTAACACCATGATGCTTATACCGAGGCTACTTCACTGCAGAACTGAATTAATTTTTTCGCAAATCAATCGTTCTATACGAAATCTTAAGACTAGTCGTAAGCCGTCTACTATTATGCGTTGCTTAAGTGTAGCTCAACAGCTGAACATCGTAACCACTCCATCACTTCTTAAAACCTCAGAGTATCCTCCAAGTGCGCTTCCAAATTCATCACTCATCAACATCCTACTTAAGTACCCAAAATATTCTACCAGCAGTAATGAATACAAACAAATGTTTAATGCGGTATTAGAGTCCTTAAATGATGATTGGAACTTGTATTATACGGACGGATCCAAGTCAGACACCAGCACAACGTTTGCTGTGACAAACCAGCCATCCTACTGCTCGGTATTTACTGCCGAAGCAGCCGCAATATTTGAGGCAGTACAATTTGCTTCCCGAATGGGAAATAAATGCATTATATGTACCGACAGTAGATCTGCAATCGAAGCTATATTTAATACCAATAATGCATCTTTAATATCCAATATTCGTAGCATGCTATTGCAAAGCAATAACTGTATAAAAATAATGTGGGTGCCTTGCCATATCGGAATTCATGGCAACGAAATTGCCGATAAAAAAGCTAAAGAAGCTTCCAAACAACCACTTCACTTCTTTGACTATTTTACCTATAAAGATATACGCAGACTTGTTGAAACATACGTAAATGAAATCCAAGTAAGAGAATGGAGTGATCACGATCACCACTACAAAAAATTTAATCCTGCGGGAACAAAGCCTTTATACCCAGGAAAAGCGACTTGTAAAAATATAAGGACATTTATAAGACTTCGAATAGGACACACAACTGCTACACATGCCCACATCTTAAATGGCGTAAATAAACCAAATTGCGTGTTCTGCGGATCAAATGATGTCACAGTTATACACCTCCTCGATACCTGCCCGGCACTTCAACGAATCAGAGCTAATGTTTTCTCTAACAAAAAACCTTCTTCATATCTAGAACGGACTGATGACAGTAACATAGAAATTATATCTAAATATATTTCGTTTTGCAAATTAAATATTTAGTTTAGTTACATACATGTACCCATTTACTTTTGCTTTGAAATTTATCTCTTTTATTGTATCTAAATTCACGTTACATATATAAATCGATCTCAAATGTGAATATAATAGACTAAGATTTTAATATATAAGCTGAAGGCCCTGGCAGCCAGTGCTTTATATCTATAAGTGGAACGATTATTTATAATTATTTCTCTTTTAAATAAAATAAAATAAATAAATAAACCGATTGAAAGGAAAAAAATACATGAGACTATCGAAAGGCATTATTAGCGAAAAAGCTCCAAGAGAACTTAAAGCTGGATGTACTTAAAAATTCTGTGAGAAAAGTGCTGTACGGAATTGTTCTACATTTTCCGAAGAAAATCGTAAGAAAATATTTAATTGGTTCTGGAAAATGTCATGGGATCAAAAAACAATGTATGTCGTTAATCTTGTTGAACGCGCAAACATAAAGCGAATTGGTGTTGAGAACTCTAGAAGATCAATTACAAAACGTTACTATTTAAAGCATCATTCTAAACGTGTTCAAGTGTGCTTTCATATGTTTTTATCTACGCGTGGATTAAATGAGAAAATGGTGAGGAATTGCGTAAATTTCAATGACTACCACGGCACCAATATTTCGCCAGAAGAACAAAACAAAATAACATCAGAACGTGAAGCATTTACTAATGAAAGAGTCTTATTTCAAAAACGTTTAAATTTTCTGGAAAAATGGTTGCATGACATTCCTAAGCTTGAATCACACTACCGAAGACAGTATACGGAGAAACTGTACTTGCAGTCCGATTTTAAAAGCTAGAAACATGTCTATGAAGTTTATTCTAAAGACTGCGAGACCAATGAAGTAGTTCATGTATCTTTTCCAACATTTATGGCAGTATTAAAAAAACAAAACTGTTGTATATTTAAGCCAAAAAATGATACGTGCGACACCTGCACATCATACGAATCGAAGAACCCAAGATCAGTGCGACATTCATAGAAAGGATATACAAGACATGAGAAATGAAAAGTTAATTGACATAGAAAACGCCAAATCAGGATTACACTTGTTGTTATGCATTGACATGCAGGCAGTGAAATTGATTCCACAGACAAATGAAAATGTCACGCACTATAAAATGAAACGTTATTTCACATGAATCTGACAATTTTGTCTGGGACGAAACAGATGGTACCCTTGTTGCTTCTACCTTTGCTACATAAAAAATTCCACTAAAAAGTCATCAAATATTCATCACATAATTATATATTGCGATAGTTGTTTCTACCAGAACCGAAATGTAATTCTCTCAAATGCAATATTATCTTTATGTGTTCAAGAAAACATAACGGTAGAACATAAATATTTAATAGTGGGACATACACAAATGGAGTATGATTCGATCCACTCCCGCATTTAAAGAAAAATCAAAAAGAGACAAATAAATTTACCATCTGAGCTGTCTGGCTTGATTAGAGAGTCTCGAAAGAACCCATTTCCTCTAAAAGTGCACCATGTTGATTACAAGTATTTCCTTGACTACGAAAGTATTCCTAAGAGCTACGTATCTATTCGACCAGGTAAAATTTAACACACATGTATAAATTATGTATAAAAAACTCAGTATCTTCAATACAGGCAAAAATCCGGAAAGCCAACTGTTAATATGATCCGTACCTTGGCATATGATCCATCTGAAATAATTTATTATAAAACAAATATCAACGACGATTATAACGTTTTGCCACAACGTACACAACAAATATTTAGGGACATCGAACCTTCACAGTTACATACCGAAAGAATATCAGTATCCAAGAAGAAATGGGAACACCTGCAGGAACTTAAATTTTTACTTCCGGCTGACTGACACAGCTTTTATGATAATATACCCTTTACATCTTAAATCTATTCTAATTTGCTATTTGTATTGCAGGTCTTGTTGTTTTTAAATGAATTGTTTTGTTTTTCTTAACCAGTTTAATTTAATTTTATTCTCTCGAATTAAATGTATTAATTAAATATTTTCTTTTGTATTAAAATGCTTACAATAAATAGATACAAAAAGACACTTGAACTTGTTAAAAACTTTTTTAGTTACAGCCTAAAAGTACATTTTCTTTTTTTAACCATTGCTTTCATTTTATACACAATGTTTTTTTTTTCAAGTAGTTTTGGTTTCAGAAAAATAGAGTGCAAAAAGCCGTAACTAACATTTCTTAAAAACTGATTTTTTCCCAGTAATTTGGTTTTTAGAAACAAATCCGTCTTTGCTTTCTAAGCTTAAATCTACAATTTGGATATTTAGCTTTAAGTAGTCTTTAATCTATAACGTTTTTTGCTTCTCCTGTAAAATACTAAAAATGTTAGTTACGGCCTTTTGCATTTTAGGTGACGATATATATAAAAATGAAGCAATTAAAATACAATTAAAAAAGAAACACATGGTTAACACTCACCAAAAGTATGTTTGTTCAAAATGAGAGCAAGATATAAAAGAACTCAAAGCACATAAGAAAACTGTCAACTGAATTCCAATGACAGCAAATTAATATTCTGTTCGCAATGAGAACACGATGTAAAATTAATAAATCGTATTAAAAATACTTGATTTTGGTACAGTGTATTTACTCACAAAAAATGTCAAACTCAGGAACGGCTGCACCGATTCCAAACAAACTTCACACAAACCACCTCCTTATAGGTAGGAACGAACTCTTAAATTTTTGTGTCAATCGATTCGGCGGTTCTTGAGTTATAAGATTACCAAGGAAATGTAACTTCTTTTTATATATATAGATACCTCATGCATTGAGCAATTGGGCATTGTCATTCCTAATTGTATTAATCCTTTATTTGTAAACGTCAAGCACATGTCTTCAATTAAAGCTAATGCTTCATTATGAATTTCTTCGTTAATTTGCAAATCTGCATTCAAAGTTAAGTCGTTTCTCATGTAATGTGTCGTCAGCCATATGATCTTTGTATTTGTTCCATAAATCAAAAAAACGAAATTTTTGAAAACAATGTTCGTATTTGTTTAGCATTTGACGAAATCACAGCATCTTCAGGAGTATGGTCCCAATGAGCGTCATTCTCCAGCAATCCCGCACAATACATCATTAACAGTTCGCAGATGTTGGAATGATGATGGGCCGCGAACATTGAAAATGAGTGATCTCATCGTTAGAATTTTCAGCAGCAACTCCGAACACAGCCATGTCACTACCTTTATTTACATACTTGTAGATATATTTTATAGATTTTACGGAATGGCAAAATTCTACATTTATTTGTGCTTTAAATGTCTTGGAGAGTAAAGGTTCGTATCCAGTTCTCAAATAATTGCTCAAGAACAAAATACATAATTTCTTGAAGTAGTTTTGACACCTGGTTACGCATTGTGAATGCTCCACATAAGAAGAGCAAGACAGAATAAACAAAGAAAATAAACTTTGTGCGTAATATGTATGTATGTATGTGTGTGGTAACATAAATATTTTCCTTGCGATTTAAGGAATGTTGTTGATGATTGGAAAGTTTTATACAACATTTCAAAATGAAATATACTTCATAATAATGATTTTAACTAATTTAGGACGAATTTAACGATTACTTTGAATTTCCTTAAAGAAGCAATTGTTAATTTGATATTTATTCGCATAACCAGGTTTGCCATATTCGCATTTTTTTGAAAAAAAAAATATTAATACTTAGTACTAAATTACTTTAGAGCACAAGTAAATTTATCGCAATAATGTTTCTTAGCCGTTTCTTAAGCGTTTTTTATATGAAGTTTTTACATTTCTTGAGAGCTGGATACTAAGCTTAAAGGCGAAAAAGGAACAACCCATCGATTATCAACTTCAATATCCTGCTGATTCACTTTGAGTGTTGTTGACCTCCCATTGTTATCAGTGCTTCACCGACGCTAAAGTGGATAACCATAATTTCCACTAATAGTTTCTGATATTAATTGTCTTGGAAGTGAAATCCATGAGTGATTTTAATTTTCTTTTGAATACCCTTGCTGTGATATCGTGTATATCAATAGTTTAAGAAACAATGAATTACGTAAAATAAAAAAAAAATGTAATTTAAATTATTAACTAAAATAACAAAATAATAGACAAGTTTGGTAAAACCAAATGTGCATGCCTATAACTTGCCCAAGTAACTAAAAGAATTTCATATTTCCGAGTTCTCTACAAAGGTCTTCGAAACTTCTATTTTGACCCCAGCTTTTTCCCCCGTTCCCCGTGTAGCCTTATCTATTACTATATCCAATACGATGTTAAGGGAATATTTAAGTCTAGATTCAGAAATTTCAAGTAAAAAATGTAAATTAATATTTTTAATATAAATTTTTTATTATTTTAGCATTGCAAGAATACATAACAAAATCTGAAAATAGCTACCGGGGTCTAAATATACGGTTTCCTGGGGGCTTGAACAGTTTTGATTGGATTGTGCAAAGTTGTATCCACTTATATTCATAGCTACTTGATTTGTGTACTGGAAAATGAACGAATCAAGTGGAATTTAAGATTGTGCTATGTAGGAAGCAGGCATGGTTGTTGTCCGATTTCGTCCATTTTCACAATGTTACATAAGAGTGTAAGAAGAATGCCTCGTACTAAATTTTGTCGAAATCGGTCAGTCGGTTCCCAAGATATGGGATTACAACAAAAAGTTGGCGGTGCCACACTCATCGTCTAATTTTCAAACCGGCTCCCATAAAGCTTTCTCATACCGTCCTATTGGTCTCTGGCGTATTTAGTTATTAATTTATCGTGCTTTTAGTAGAAATGAGCGGGATTATAAGCCGATTTCTTTCACTTTTGGTCAGTAGAAGTTCTTATAAGATTTATACTCTAAATTTGGTTTTGGTCTACAGCAAATTTGGTTGTTGTAGCTTAAGTGGTTTAAGAGCTATGTACATTATTAGACGGCGAGGCCACGCTCACTTTTTGTGCCCACAGGTGCCCTTAATACTGCCATTCCTTGTGATTACAGCTTCATATCTTAATTGAGCACTTAGTTATGGAACTTTATATATTTTGGGTAAGTGGCGATTTGTGTTCGCCACGTCATCATTTCATTAATTTTTTCTATACCGGAAACGAAACGCTTTCTGGGTCTCAAACAAAGATACTTATAAATAGCTTTTTGAGCTCGAAGAGCTTACGGTCTTTTTCTTACGGTTTTATTATCCCTTTTTTCAGTTAGGTCCCGCAGCAAAATCCCTATCTCCTCCAAGTCTGTCGTAAGGAACTTCGTTCCAATATGTATTGTTTTGAATTAATTGTTCTTTTTAAGGAAAACGAATTGAAAGAATGTGGCAACACAATGACATATTCAAAGCTCTAAAGCTTATTCACAAAAGCGCAACATAAACTTTTTCAATGGTGAACAAATGTGCAGGGGAACGAACACTTAGTTAGCGCCCGACTAAAAATATGCAATCAATACTTCTTTTACGGACTTTTTGTTACGGTTTTACTCTCACTTTTATTTCGGTTAGATCCCGCAGCAAAGTCCCTATCTCCTCCAAGTCTGCCGTAAGGAACTTCATTCCAATAATTCTTCGCAAAAATTGAAGTTAAATACTGCATTTTGAGCATTATAAAAAAAACTCAAACCATTAACCAACCGGCGCCAAAAAATATGCAACAGTTCAACTCCCCATAAACGTACTTAGTGCAAGCACAATTCTCACATAAAACTAATTTGCATTCACAATAATGTTACAGATTTTCATGTCTAATTATTTTGCAAAACCTAAAGGTAGGCTATAACTAGCGATCTTACAGTCTTTTTATCACCTAAAACCAGAGAACGTATATTTATAGAGAAGGTTCACGATAACGAAACTTTAGGGATATTTCAATTTTGGGATATTTACTGTTTTGGATGAGCGTGTTTCACCACAGAAAATTATTAGCGTGTTTCACCACTTAACATCAGGGGACACGAAAATAGCAGAATTGAGCATTTTCAGTGTTAAATGAGAAAAATAATGATAATTCCAATGTTGAGGAATGTACGCTTACAGATTCCCTTTTTTACTATGCGCAAACGATGCTGCATATAATTTTTATGTAGATCGGTATACATACATATGTATATTTGTTATGAAAGCACATAAGTATGTACATATGCATATATTTTAAAATTGAGCTATTTTATGATGAATTTCATAAAATCTTTGCAAATATACATATGTATGTATATAGTAATTCAATAAAATTTGTGTTATTACCTATATGCATTTTATATAGGTTTGGTACGACATACATATGTATGTATATTTATACCTATATTTAAATAAATATTCGCTTTGGTCAATAAACCTTTCTATATCATGTTAAAAGACCAAGCGGTCGCACATTTGCCCATATATAATTATGTTTGCATGTAAACAAATATAAAAGAACAATACGCATAATGTTTGTAAATTTGTTTACATTCAACCAATGTATGTAAATATGTACATTCAATGCTTCATGCGAAATTTCCGTTGACGCGGACAATCAATGGCGAAGATCATATTTTTTGCTTTCATATCAAAGTGTTGAAAGACTGACGCGTCACAACATTGTTTTGTTGGTAGAAAATCCGAGCCGTGCCGAAAACACAAACGAACGATCGCCAATTGCCACTGCTTCCCTTGCCGCTGTACCAGCTTCGCGTACAAAGCATCGTAGATATGTATGTTTGCCGCGTAACAATATTTTTTACATTCCTTGACAAATAGAGTCTATTTCGGTTATGTGCCACAATCAAAGATACAGATTTTTGTGGTTTGTTAAAAATAAAAATATAATAGGCACATAAGCGAGTGCAGATACTTAATCGAGTATACTTGAAACAATAGTTTGAATGTATTTCAAAAAAACAAACCGTGGGATGCAGCAAGAGGGATGATTTTCATTTAAGCGTAGTACTACTTAACCGGGATTCACTGTACACATAAATCAGAGGAATATTGAATATTTTCTGTGACACATTTCTTGACTTGAAAATCGACAAA
Organism: Bactrocera correcta; assembly: GCA_027475135.1. Taxonomy (NCBI): domain Eukaryota; kingdom Metazoa; phylum Arthropoda; class Insecta; order Diptera; family Tephritidae; genus Bactrocera; species Bactrocera correcta. The sequence goes on from CM050322.1 coordinate 65,944,792, forward strand.
TTAACTACATACATACTTATGTTGTCAATTTTATTCTATACTTATATTTACGGGGTTGTCGCTTTTTCCTTCTCATACAAATATCAGAAATTGTTCAATTTATGATTTTTAGCTTTTGCCATCGTCGCGAAAAGACGCTTGTAGGCAAAGGCATGCTCGGGGAGATGTAATGGTGTTTGTTTTTATGAATGAAGCAAGTTTGCCTGTTGAAAGTGCGCTTGCGTTCATGAATGAAAATATTGTTGTTAGGTGTTTTTCTACAAATTTGGGCATCGACTGTTTGGCTGTCATATTGACTTGTGACGCTGCTGACGCTATTTGAAACCATTGTAGTTTTTGTAGAACAATATTCGTAATTTTTGCGGGTGACATATCTGCATGTGAACGCATATAAGTATGTACGTTGTGTATGCATTATTTGTGTGGGAATGTCATACGCACATATTTACAAGTGTACGCATATTTGTATGTTGGTTTGAGCATACATTATTTGTTGGGCAATGCCGTACACATATGCATATGTATGAGTTAATTTCCCCTACGCGGGAAATAATAAAAAAATTTATTTTTTATTTTGGTCAGAGCACGAGCTCTGGCCGTTTTTATTGAAGTCTAGAAACAGACTGAAATGATTACAATTATCAAACTTAAATGTAACCTTAAACTAGCCTTAACTAATCCGGTCACCTGTCTTGCCTGGTGATCGGATTCCTAGAACTCCCTTCTGATCGCTGCCAGAACATTGGCGCGTGTGCTGCGTTAGCAAAAGCTTGGGAGCGGAAGTGAGGTTTGCTTGAGAACGGAAGTGAGGTGCCTTTGGCACTGTTAACGTATTTGGCGTTAACTCCTCCCCTCTTAAATGCGATCGTCCTCGATCGATCAAAAATATGGTAGGTCATTGATTCTAAAATTTTTAGGTGGTAGGCCAATGGCCTCAGCAGAGTTTGTTATATGCCTAATATTTACGGTTGGAATTTCAATCTTGGGTATTTCCGCTTTCCTTTGGATTCTAGGGATGAATTTTGAAAATATGAGAAGGATTATTATGATGCTGCTTAGTGACAGCATCGAAGTTTTGCTTATAAAAGAATCTTTTTTTAAGAGCGCGATGCTTTTGGTGTTATTAATATGTAGCTCGTGTAGAGCTTCCATTGACAAAATATCAATGCGTTCGCTTTCGGATGGGGTTGGCTGTAATATAGAGGGTATAGCGATCAGTTGAGAGGCTTCCAAACTATAAAATTTTTGATTATTTATCTTAAGAGATATATTATGAAATTTTATTAAGTATGTTCCGGCAACAGTATAGTTTTCGGTAATAGTATTTATTGTTCCGTTAAAATTATTTAATAAAATTATACCCGGTGATATTTCTTCTACAGTGGGTACGTGTTGGTTATTACTAATTTTGCATGAAGAATCTAGGCTTTTAATCAAATTAGGTATACATGTGCTGTTACTTATATTAATTATTTGATTTCTTCTGCATATACTGATTTGATTGGAAAATTTGCATTTTTCTTTAATTCCAAATATTTCTGTTCCATTTGTTATAATTCGATCAAAATTTAAGTTTACAATTCCATTAGCTTTCTTTACCGGTTTAATTATAATGTTTTTGTAAGTTTCCCTGCCTGTTATTGGTATTTTGATGATGTATAATAACATCGTCTCGTTATACATTACATTGACTGTTGCAAATTCTAATGCTTCTTCCGTGTTTGCGAAAGGCATGTTTTCTTCTTCGAGTTTTTCTATTGCCGTACTTATTTCGATTTTATTTAGTAGTATTGAATTTATTACATTTTCTTTTACCCATTGTAGAGCGTATTTAACATTTACTAACTCCTCCTTAACTAATCTTATTCTATTTCCTATGCTTAGGGCTATATCCGTTTCAAAATGGTCATCTTTTCTTATGGAGTTTACAATTTCGTTTGTAGTATTTATTAGATGGTTAATCTTTTTCCCTAGCGCTTCATTTATTATAACTTGCTTATTGCTATTTTCGGTTAGTTCGTGAAGGTTTAGATTGATAGTTTGAAGGTCCTCATTGTCCGGACTTCCGGCGAGGTACTTCCATGCCGTCCCAATTGCATTGATAGCTCTTTTCTTCCTATTGTTCTGGGGCTTAATTTCTTTAAGTACTTCGGCTGCTTGTCCTAGTTCGTGGTCGATTATATTGTAAAACATGTTGTTTTTGGGTATATTTTTGTCAACGTAAGTGCGTATGTTTTGTATAAAGTCGTCGTAACTATTGAGATTTATTACGTGTACAATCTTGAATGTCCCGTCCTGTATCTTGGCTTCGCCGTCACTGACAGTAACTACGTAGGATGAGGAATAGTCCATGAATTTTAAGTCGGCGGTGCATGATATCACCCATAGAAGGGTTCTAAAGGGAAAGGAAATGTCGGTGTTTATTGTCGGATATTGTTTTTGTGGGCTATTCTACCAGTTTTTGTCTTTATAGTAGTGTTATAATTTTCGGCTACAATTTCTTTTCTGTATCTAGGGGATAGCTTATTCCCGATTCGTCTGTCGACCTTAATGTATACAACGTCTCCTACGCGGTATTCCTTGGGATGTGATCTTTTCCTATTGTGGTAGCTTAAGTCTTCGTTCTGTTTTTTTAACAGTCGTCCTGCAATTTCCTGTCTTTCTTTATTGATTAAGTTCGGATCGCTATTGATCCTCCTACCAAAAAAGGCTTCTATTGGTTTCCTATTTATTGTTGAATGGATGGTAAAATTATATTCCTTAACGGATTTTTCGAGCAGTTCACGGAATGAGTTTGTATTTTTTTCCTTTTGAAGGCAACGCATTATCTCTTGCAAAGTTGAATGGAAGCGCTCGACTTGTCCATTTGAGCAGCTTGTATATGGGGGTGTTCGGAAGATTTCTATGCCGAATTCATTTTCGATCATGAAATTAATTGAGTCGGAATTAAAAGATTTTTCATTGTCTATAATAACTTTTTCGGGTACGAAGGAGTATAGAATATCTCTCAACGGTTGTTTTATGTCTTCCGTTGCTCTGGATTTGATGGGTTTCGCAATTGCGTATTTCGAAAATTTGTCTAGTGCAGTTAGGACTAGTTCCTTGTTAGTTATAAAGATATCCAAATGTACGATTTGCCCTGGGAATTGTGGTATCGGTGTGGGCTGGAGTAAGGGTTTTGTGGGGTGTCTATCGTATTTATTTTCTTTACAGGTAATGCATTTGCTAATGACTTCTTTTATTTTCCTTCCCATTGATGGGAAGTAATATCTTTCTAGTATTTGACCTTTATTTTCGATGCTATTCCTATGTGCTCGCATGTGTGTTCGAATTATTATGTTTTGCTGTTCTTCTTCATTGGTTATGTCGTCCACCTGAGTTTGTGAGAATCTTACTTTGTATTTACTAAAATGGAGTGGGTATAATTCCTGTATTAACCCTTGTGTCCGTTCGTCTGTTTTAATACAGTTTACGACGGAGGGATTAAGGTATCTCTTAAGGAGGCTAATTAGGTTATTTTGGGTGTAACTTGGTTCCGTAATTAAATGCCTATGGTAGGTAGGGAATACAATTTTAAATTGGTAACTACGGATCTGATTAGTGGTTAAAAAAATTTGGTTCTTAAACGCATTAATTGGGGTTTCCACGCTATAAATTAAATTGTGGCTTGAGCTTTCGTCGCTATGTTGAGTTACTGTTAGAGAATTTACTTGTGAGGGTCTCGACAAGGCGTCTGCGACGACATTAGATTTACCTGGTGTGTAGTGTAACTCATAGTTATATTCTTCCAATATTGCTTTCCAGCGCTTCATTTTAGAGTTATTATTTTTGTTGCTCAAGGCGTATGTTAAGGGTTGATGATCAGTATAAATATGCACTTTGGCCGTACCGTATAGGTAATTTCTGAGCGAGTTCAATGCCCATATGATGGCGAGCATTTCTTTCTCATTAGCTGCATAATTTTCTTCAGCTTTATTTAAGGTTCTTGATAAGAACGTTATGGGTTTGTCTTTCTGTGCCAAGACTGCGCCTATGGCATCATTTGAGGCGTCTGTCGTTAATGAAAATTCTTCCTCGAAATTGGGATATGCTAGCATTAGGTCTTTGGAGACCAAGCTTTCTTTTATTTTATTAAATGCGTCGGTGGCATCCATGTCCAACTTAATTTGGATTTTTGCAGATTTATTTTTGCTCATCCTGCCTTCCTCCCCTCTTAGGAGTGTTGTTAGCGGTTTGGCGATTTTGGCGAAGTCTCGCACGAATCGACGATAATAGCCTGCTAGGCCTAAAAATGAGCGGAGCTCTTTAATTGTTTTAGGGTGTGGCATTTTCCGTATCGCTTCAACCTTTTCTGGGTTTGTTTTTATGCCGTCTGGGGAGATTATGAACCCCAAAAATTCTACGGATTTTTGAAAAAAATTGCATTTATCGAGCTGCACTTTCATATTTGCAGCGTTTAGAGTTTTAAAAATTTTATTAATATGGTCGAGGTGTTCGCCCTCTGTTTCGCTGAAGATGATGATGTCGTCTATATATACATAGCATATTTTGCTGATATGTTCGCTCAATATATCATCTAGTGTCCTTTGAAAAATGGACGGCGCGTTTTTTAGCCCAAAAGGCAGTCGGGTAAATTCGTATTTACCGTTTTTAATTGAGAATGCCGTTTTCTCAATATCACATTCTCTTAGTGGGATCTGATGGAATCCGCTTTTAAGGTCGAGCACGGAGAAATACTTCTTTTCTCCTAATTGTGCTAGCACTTCGTTAATTTCCGGTATCGGATATCTGTCCGCTATTGTCAGCGCGTTAAGTTTACGGTAATCTATGACTACCCTGTATTGTTTGTTCCCTGCCGAATCTGCTTTTTTCGGCACGATCCAAACCGGGGAATTGTATGGGGATCTGGACGGTCTTATGATACCGTCATCTAACAATTTCTTTATTTGGGAGTCGACCTCTGTTTTCAGGGCGACGGGGTAGGGGTAAAATCTTGTATAGACCGGTGCGTCGGTTTTTGTTCGGATTTCGCCAACAACTCTGGTAGTGTATGTTAGCTTTTCTTCTGGTTCCGAAAATAATCCTGGAAATTTTTTTACTAATTTACTCGTACCTTCCCTTTGGGTAAGGCTCATATGCTTATCCTCTATGTTAATCGTGTTAACTGTGGGGCAAGAAAGTTGTCTCAATGAAACTTTTTTCCCGTTTTCGAATTTTATGAAACTCTGTTTCGTATAAATTATTGCTCCCATTTGTCGAAGTGAGTCATTCCCTATAATTCCGTCGAATGTCTTTAATGAGGGTAGCAAATAAAATTTGAAATTTGTATCCATGTTAAAAAAATTTATGTAAGTATGTTCTTCGATTTGTACGTTTCCTGCGATGGATTTGGCAAAAAATGGGGTATCGTTCTTTATTCGTTTTAATGCCAGTCGGGGGTGTACGTAATTCCTGCTTGACCCCGTGTCAATTAGAAATTTAAGAATTTCACCGCTCTTCGCTTTAGTCTGTAAGTAGGGAAGCGAAGAGCTCGTTAAGCTAAAAAATGCACGTCAGGCATTTCTCCTGGTAGTTCAATTTCTGAGTCGCAGTTAGCATCGATTTGTTCGTCGTAAAGTATCGGTGCTGGGTTAATGAAATGACTCAGATGGGCCTTTTTATTCTGCGGTCCAAGTGTTTGGGATGGCCTTTTGCCAGTATAGTCATTCTGACGTGGCCTGTTCATGTAATTAACTCTTCTGGAGTGAAGTGATTGGTCAACGTCCATTGGTTCTGGCCTAGGTTGAGGCTTCGGTCCGAACGGGCGAGGTGGAGCAGCTTGTTGCTGAGAAGTGTTACTAATATTTTGGTTGTGTCTATACGTCTGTTGGGCTGAGTTAAATGGCTTTTCTAGGGGATTATATGCTCTCGGCTGGGGGGCATAACTATGAGCTTGTGGCATGTAGGCCAGCTCGGGGTAGAATGCTGAAGGTTGGGTGTTCCTTCTTGGTGGCACTGCTGGTGGATAGGCATTAAAGGTTCTTGGAGCGTTCTGCGCGTAATGTGCATAATGTGAACGGAAATTCTGATTTTCCAGCTTGAGGCACAAGTGAAGTGCCTGTGGTAAGTCCGCGGGTTCCCTCATACTGAGAAGGCGGGGTAGGTCGCCTTTAAGACCTCTAATAAACGTATCTAGCGCTTTCTCACGGTAGGTCTGCGTCAGTAGGTGCAGTGATTCGTCACTTACGTCCATGCATCCTATCTTATTTAGTATTAGTGACAAGTGTGAGTATACTCTTTGGTAAAAGTCCTGTACCTTACTGTTACCCTGTACCATAGAGATCATTTGGTACTCTAACGTTCCTAGGTCCCTCTTATCGGCGTAATGTAGAGTTAAACACTTTGAAATGGCTCTCCATTCTAGAGAAGTATTGTACGATTCAAGGGCAATATCCGCGTTCCCTACTATTTTGTTGCGAATAACGCTTAATATTCCATAATATTTAGGTGTTCCCCTAATGGGTTCGTAAATTTGGAGAATCCTGTCCACGGATTTCTTCCACGCGTTAAACTCTCCTGGTTGACCTGAGAACTCTCGAAGGCAACGGACTACGTCCGGAATTTTATCAAGGTCAGACAAGTTATTCCTATATACCGGGTCAATTCCTTGATCGGAGAAATCGGCAAAATTAGAGTTTGGATTTAGTGCGTTTTGCACAAGACGCTTGCCGTGCGTTTGAAAAATATTTTGGACCACACCCATGACTGCTGCAGTCAATTGGTCCTGATTGGCTCCTAATCCTACTCTATGGGCGGCCTCTGAGGTCGAGGGGCCCTCTTGAGCACCTGCTGTCGTGCCCTGCAGAACAGGCGGGCGTATCAAATTGTTGGGGTTCGACATTTTATTTTATATTTATACCTCTTTTTTTATTTTTTATTTGTTTTTATTTTTACCCTTTCTAGGAAAGGGCGCTTTTCTCTTCTGGAGGGTCCCGTAGGAATCGCTGTACAAGCCGTTGTTTATAATTTTGTTTTTATTTGATCTTCTTAATACTAGTATCTCTTTCTTTCTAATACAAAAAATATCTCCTTACTTATAATATTGTATATGTGGTATAAATAAAAATGTATAGCTACGTAAAAATCCTGTGAAGCATGACGAGGTGACGCTGGAGATTGCTCCCTTTCCTCCTGCTGGCTACTTGGGATCTTCCTAGTCGCACGCTCCTCGTCGTCCTCTTCCAAGCGTGGGTTGAGGAGTCTTCTTGTGGATATTCTGCTTGCTATTTTTCGCCAATATTGCGATTGGGTTTCAGCAGATCGGCTTTGTTTCTGCACACAAGCACTTTTGATGATTTACAGTTACCGGTTTCTTTTTTGTTTCTGCCTTAGTTAGATACACGAACTCATTGCGGCAATATTTGTACATGTACGAGGAAGCACATCAAACGGTATTAAAACTTTTGGTTTTCCCTTTGTGAATTTTTAAACTTAAATATTTTCATTCACTGTCTTTCTTATAAATTTCTTAGCGTTCAGCGATTTTTGTTTCACTTTTATAATTTTCCAACTGCCGTTAGTTTGTGAATTACTTTTATGCACTTTTAAATTTTCGCTTATAACTTTCTGTTTGTTCTGCGTTCGCGCAAAAATACACTTTATTTATTGTGTGCGTACTGTTTTCTTCAATAATTTGTTTAAAATTTTGTTGCACTGTGCTTCGATAATTGCGATTGAATAACTACTTAATTCTGTCTAAATATTATTTATTTAGCTTGAGTTAGTTTAACTTTGTAAAAAAAATTTCATTTATTCTTCAGCTATTGCAAATGCTGAAATTTGTAACTTCAACTTTTCACCAGATTGCACTTGCACTTTATATTTTAATTGTCCTTTTTTTAGAGGACTCTTTAACCGGCCGCGTAAACTTTTTCGCGAGCGGTCCCTGCTCGGGCGCCAGTTAATTTCCCCTACGCGGGAAATAATAAAAAAATTTATTTTTTATTTTGGTCAGAGCACGAGCTCTGGCCGTTTTTATTGAAGTCTAGAAACAGACTGAAATGATTACAATTATCAAACTTAAATGTAACCTTAAACTAGCCTTAACTAATCCGGTCACCTGTCTTGCCTGGTGATCGGATTCCTAGAACTCCCTTCTGATCGCTGCCAGAACATTGGCGCGTGTGCTGCGTTAGCAAAAGCTTGGGAGCGGAAGTGAGGTTTGGGTGTTGCAAGCAAACGTCGGCGCGTGTGCTGCGTCAGCAAAAGCTTGAGAACGGAAGTGAGGTGCCTTTGGCACTGTTAACGTATTTGGCGTTAACTTATGTACATATAGAGCAGTACGCGCACACTTTTTACTGATAAATGATAATATCACGATTTGAATTTGAATTGTACTTACATACATATGTTTGTATGTATGTAATTATGTGCTAATATGTAGATGTGTATGAAAATTGAAAATGAAGACATGTAATTTACATACAATATTATTGAAATATATTAAGTTTTTAAGGATATTATGACAGTACATATCTCATATATGTATATAGTATGTATATCGCATATATGTATATAAAACCATTCATATATGAAATTATATTATATTTCCAAACATAAGAAATATTTAAAAATTAACTGTTATTCACACATTAATTACAAATATATATTTTGTAAATAGCATAATTTAATTAAAATGTTATGAGTTTTGCATGTATTCATAAAAATTCGCAAAATGATAATCATATCAATTAATATGATGGCATGTAAACGTATAAAAATATAAGCAAAATGCCAACATACGTCTGTAATAGCAATGTATATTTCTGAGCATAATTTTCATTAAATGCTCAGCTCTGTTCACGTGCCACTGTTAACATTTCTCCTTCTGAGCTAGCTGTGGTGAAACACGCTCATCGCATTTTGTTAGCTTTTGACAGTTCACACGCTTGTCCGTTGTTGGACCTTCTCTATAAATATACGTTCTCTGCTAAAACTAATTTGCATACACAATAATGTTACAGATTTTCATTTTAATTATTATTCATTTTAACTTTTTAATAATTTAATTATACAGAGTATTCAATTTTTTGGGACATTATATAACTTGTTTTAATAGGAATATCTTACAGAGAGTACTCTTCTACAGGGTGATCATTTATATTTTGACCTCCACCTAGAGGCGTAATTGCAGATAGTTGGTAAAAGTAACAATTACAAAAGTTGTAGAGGCTTTTATCTGTTATTTCTATCAATCTATATTGATTTACCTTCTGCCTGAAATTAAGCTACTAGATAGGGTCAAGACATAAATGAATACTCCGTGCATACGTATGTCCACGAATAAAGTTGACAAGAGGGATTAAAACCTATTACCTATCAAAAATAAAAAAAAGTATTTATATTATTTATTTTTTAATTCTAGCATGAAAGGGAGAAATGCCCAACTTAACTGATCCTGATTGCATGATTTTTTGACGACGGATTCTAGGTCGTTCATTTCTTTAGGGCTTGCATTACATAATGTAGCAGGCCTTTACAACCAGTTGCTGCTTGAGCTATTTTTGTGTCCATCGTGGTAAATAAAAGATTGTGACGTATTTCAATAACCTTGTCCTTTATAGTCACAAATAATGGCAATATGTTGCTTATGGTTTCCTGTATCCTAGTGACAATTTCTTTTGTATGATTTGCGCCTGCTTTCTTGGCATATTTACATTGAATCGGCCGACAAAACTTTGTGGAAGAAGGCCTAAAGTTCTTCCATAACGTGTCTGTTTTGTCTTTAGTTTTAAGCACTAAAGGCACCATAGATACCATAAATAAATTTGCATCAGATATACCATCAAATTCGTTAGGTATGTACTGGTGGTATTGACTTTGATTTGACGAACCGTCACAACCCCTTTTCGATGTTACAGTCATTATTTCTGGAACATGAGCTAGATTAGTGAAGTTCTCGCCGGCCAAAATAATTCTTTTATCTGTGTGTGCAGATATTGGTGTAATAGTAATATTTTCAGGGTAACAATGCCTTATTTCTTCCCGAACTCTATAATACGGTGGCAACACATCACATCCGAAGTCTTTAAGCACATTTCGAGCAACTTCATACTGATGCATTGATAACTGTGCATCAATTAACATTGCCAACGCTTTTTGAGAATCTAAGTATGTCTTCTTAATAGCTGCTGATCCAGCTGCGGCCTTTAATTCTTGTTCAGAGTACTTATCTCGAAGTTGTTGGACCTTGTAACGTTTAGCCCGTTGACTACATTATTCAAATTTCTTTACCGGTCGTCCAGTAATTAAACTACGTTTATTTGAAGTCCCGGGTAATAATTTATCAACCATCTCTACAGTAAAATTCTTATCCTTGAATGAAACTATGTACCTTTTTTAATTTGTTCCAAAATTAACTTCACCTTATCTTCACTAAAAGAAGGGAATTTATCCCTCAAAAACTGCGTCAACATATCACTTTTTCGGCCGCACCGAATAAATTCTTCGGTAAGCTGTCGATTACTTATGGAAACGGATGACATTTTGCAAATATTATTTGCAATATATATTTATACAAATCACACTTGTTAAGAACTGTTAGTTACACAACGAATTTCGAAATTACACAAACGCCACTTTAAATTATCAATATGTGAAGACGCGCAATAAGTTAAACAATTGCAATAACCGTTCATAGCTATCTTTGATCCTTATCCGCATATATCCGCAGTTAATTTTTTCGTAATCATATTCCTTAAAGTATAAAATATTAGGACTAACTAGACTATGTGGGTACATGAAGCTAATAGACAAAACTATAATTTTTATGTAAAAGTGTTTAAAAAATGGTTTTATTTTAAAACTTTGTCAAAATTGACATGAATTAGGCCTATGAAATGAAAATAATTATTTTATAATATATTATAATATATATTAGGATAGACTTTAAAGTCACTTCTTATTGCATAAAACGTCGAAACCCCATACGTCTGTTCTCATATTTTTCTCAATATTTTTCACAATTTTCAAGAGTTCTATTTTTATTTGACTTTAAAAATACGTTATTATGTCAGTGAAATGTCAATTCGCAAATACGTGATAAATTAAACTATATTCATTGTCTAGAAACACTGCTGTAATGAAATTTTGTTAAAATTAGATAGTTAAAAATTACATATTTTTTCCGCCTTTTACCCACTGTGCGCCGGTGTAAAACAATACCTCGGCTTTCTACATTTTCACCCACAATGACAATAGCGACTGTTGGGGCATTAAAACGTCTTATATGTTGTCCTGCAAGCGTCTTATCGGCTTTGATAACAATGTTATGGTTATCACATGGCATGTGATCTAATGCGGTCTTGAATAATGCAACCAATGATTTGTGTTGATGGAAAAATAATTGGAGCCGTTCCTCAACTGGTCTTTTCACAGGATTGTTGTGTGCACAACGCTGATCGACTTTTCTTGTTGAATAGCCCATGAAATAAATTTGCAAAAATTTATAGTCACTATCCGGCACTGGTAATAAGGAACCTGTTCGATGCTATATTTGTTCTTGAATCTGCAAAGGTAAACATTCTTGTATAGCATATACATATGTACATATTGTAGATTAAATTGTATTGTAAAGTGAATTGTTCAAACCACCAAGTGACTCTCAAAATACTTTGTCAGCACGACCATTTCCCTTATCAACTTTTTTAACACAATTACTTCTGGCTACTTAAGGGGCTATAGCAATGTGACACTTTGAAAAAAACATTTTTTTGTTTGCTTTTCCGATAGTTTATATTTCCAAAAATATCCTATGAAATCGATGGATAGCAGCATTCTAAAGAGCGGCTGCTCGGAGGTACACGCATATACATATAAGTGAAACTTTAAACGCCTTGTATTTCTGTGACCTGCAGCATTACGGGTTCTGCGACTTTGTACGTCTAATTGCCGGCATTATTAGAAACAAAAAATACTACAGTACCCATTCTTTTGTAAAATTATCAAAATGGTCTATCAAAACTTTCCAACACTACATATATTAATTTGACTAACCTTGTTGAACAAACACCTCAGAAAAAAACATACAGTACAAATTATTCCGTATAAACCAATGTGAAAAGTACACTAAGAAATGGTAAATGACTTATGTATGTATTTTGTTATTATAACTCGGACCACTGACCAACTCCGACCGATATATCTGCAAAGAGCACGTAACCTACATTTCCTTGTTTTAATGACAACTACGTGAATATTACAGCCGGTGACACATTATTTTATTAAAAAAGTGAAATGTTCTAGTTTCCTGAACAACATAATAATAACAAATACAACAAAAAAATAATTAGTGAAATCGGTCCAGCCATTCACGCGTAATGCCGTGGCCATTTATATATATATATACATATATTCCATTTACAAATTTGAAATTTCAAACCAAAAATATACCATACCATATAAGCTGATTTTTCTTTTCTGCATTGTCAAAACAATTCATTTGTAAGAGAATATTTGAAATAAGCTCACTGCATTTTTTTTGTCCATGATTTAGCTATTGTAATGGTCAAATAAAACACGGCTTATATAAATATATTATTCTTCTTCTTTATTGTCGACACCGCTTACCCGGTTATAGCCGAGGTAACAACAGCGTGACGGTCGTTTCTCCTTTTTGGCATGTGGCGCCAATTTGACATTCCAAGCGAAGCCAGGTCCATCTCTACCTGGTCTTTCCAACGGAGAGGAGGTCTTCCTCTTCCTCTGCTTCCCCCGGCATGTACTGCGTCGAAAACTTTCCAAGCTGGAGTGTTTTCGTCCATCGGGCTGCATGATCTACCCAGCGCAGCCGCCGCGTTTTAATTCGCAAAACCATGCCAGGAATAATGAGTGACTTATAGAGTTTGGTTTTTGTTCGTCGAGAGAGAACTTTACTCTTCAATGTGATTCGTGGACAGTTGGAAAAGCATTTCGAAAGGTTCATGGAGTATCATACGAGTTAACGGCAGCAGCCACACAGAGACCTAATGATAAATGTAAACAAATTGTATCTTCCTACGGTATTACTGCTTGGTCAGCAGAATACTTTAATTAATAAGAAATTAATACATCACTTGTTTTGATACGTAAGCATAATTCAATATTCCATTATTTGTTTTGATAATGAGAATAATTGGAAATCCAATGCTCTGGCATTTCATCACTTAATGTAATGCCAAAGCATCTTTAGTAATAAGCATAGAATTATAAGAATATAAACATAAGTGCTTTTACTAATAAAGATCAGTGTATAATCGGCAAGCGTACTGAGAGATCATCTTGATGATCAAAGCGCACCATATATTATCGCACTCAAACCAACACTTGCGTTTTATTTCTACCGCACGTAGCGAAACGGAATACGTTTTTTTTAATACTTCCCACGTAAATGAAGTTAATTGGCGCCCAACGTTAAGGGCACGTGTTCGTAACGGTCGCGTTTAATGAACACCGGTGCCGGAACCATTAAACGTACATAAACCTCGTGCGGGAAGTAGTACGCTTTAAAAATTCTTAAAAAAAAAAACAAACAAGTATCCCAAAAATAGGGAGAAAAGTAAAAAAAAAAAAAACAAAACAAGAAACTGAAAGTGAAAGTGAACATTTATGAGCATTTGTGAAAATTTCAAAGAAATAAAAGAAAGTGTTTGGATCCATAAGACATCCACATAAAAAACGCTGAAAGCCCATCATAAAAACAAAAGAATCAAAAAATTTTTGTAAATTAGAAATTTCGTCAAAAACATCTTATTTCATCTAAGCCGTGTGTGAGCTGCCAACGACGACCATCGCATAACTAACCGCCAAAATTCTACTCAAAAAGCAACAACAGCAGCAAAGGCAACTATGGCCGTAACAGTAGCGACAGCAACGATAACAACAGCAGCAATAGCAGCACCAACATAAAATTAGTTGTAAGTAAGGCCTATATTTATTAATTAAATGGGAAATAAACCCAATTATATTAAGTAATATACATATATTAAATATATACATATAATATTTAAGCCAATAAATTTAAGCAATTAAGTTTAAACCATTAAGAATAATTGAAGGCTCGACCAGTAAAATAATAAAATATTTGTAAAACCCCCATACACCACCGCAAGGGGGACCCTCCGGTTTATAACAAAAACTCAATTCTGCGATTCTGAACTCCAGACCCTCCAGAATAAAAGAGTCTCCTTTCCTAGAAATGATCAAAAATAAAAAGTATAATATAAAAAACAACAAAATGACAGATGCTTTACCAACTGACTTGGACCATAACGAAATAGACAGAATAGTTAGAAATCTTGAAGAATTTGTAGAAGTCATAAGAATTAACAAAAAAGAAAGGGATCTAAATAAAGATAAGCTTAAAATTAAATGTATGGAGAAAGTTTTTCGATTATAGGAAAAGATAAAAAGGCCACACTTGAGGATTATTATAATCAGGAGACAATTATGTCCGAGACTATAGAGATGATACAAGTATCAAAAAAGGAAGATTTGTTTTAAATGGGAAGTAATATAAGTGCTCCAAAATACGAAAGGTTGCATTATTGCGATTACTGTAAAGGCAACCATAAATTTGAAAATTGTCCATATTAAAAGGAAAAGAAAAGAAAAATTAATTAATCAAAAATGGCTTTAAGTAGCGAAAACGAGACCTTAGTCGCAAGACTAATTGCCGCAACGAACGCATCACTTAGATTAGAAATATCTGAAATGCGCAGGCAAATAGAAGTCTTAACGAAGTCTACAACAATAACCGATAACAAACCTGAAGTAATAAATTCAGAGATTCGCTGTGACGAATCCCTAGAAGTCGTACAGTCTTTACCAGAATTTGGAGGGAAACAGAATAAATATGTTAGCTGGAGGGAATCGGCTAACAATGCAATGAGTTTATACGTAAGAGGCAGCCGTAGGTATTTTGCTGCATTGACTATATTAAGAAATAAAACTACTCACGATGCTAATGACATTTTGTTCAACCACGGAACAGTTTTAAATTTTGATGCTATTTTAGCACGATTAGATTTCGCTTACGCCGATGAGCGGCCAGCTCATATAATTGAGGAAGAAATGAGTATCCTGCGTCAAGGCAATTACTCCATAATTGAATATAAGGTTAATGAGAAAACCATAACGACTTACGGATCAGATAGCGCCGTAACTAAAGAATTTAATGCCAAATATAGGGGGGATGCCTTACGCAAAGCTAAGTGCGCACGGGGGCTAGATGAGGGGAATATCAGTTTACGGAGAGAAGGGCATAATAAGTTGCGAAAAGTTGCGACAAAAAATCAATTGCATTCCTACGTAACTTAATGTTCATCGCAGAGTGGTTGCGGCAATACTGACATTGTACAAAAATTAAAGAGCGGAAGTTTACTTTATATCGGAATTGTACAGTTGTGTGAACAAAAAGAGGTAAACATAATTTGCAGGGTTTAGAGTTTCGCATTAAAATTTGTTTTTATTTACCTAATCACTGTTAGAAAAAAATATATAAGTTATACTTGTATTTAAAAACAATTTTATTTAATAAGAAAACAACACATTTTAAAACTTCTCAACAGCTATAGTTGTTCCTATTTTGTTCACACCACTGTACGTATGATAGATCAGTTAATGGTGGTGATACCAGTTGTAAAAATTAATTTTAGCTACAATTTGGAAAACTTCTCAAGTTGTGGGCTTTTAAACGTACATATGCAAGGCAGTTTTATATATCTGCATATATAAAAAAAAAATACTTGTAACTATAATATATATTTTGTTTAAACATATTGCAGTTCCATTTAATGAAAATGCTTATATAAAATTTGATTTGTGATATTTTCAGTTTGCTTGTTTTATCAAAATATTCAAAGAATTGAGGTTTTTTTCTAAAATTGTTTTGTTAAATTTTAAAAATCTAAGTTGCCTCTGGAAATGTATTAAAATAATAATATGCGCTATAGAAAGGGAACACATATTTTCAAAAATATAAGAAATCATCAAATAAAAATAATTTGCGCGGTATGGCATTATTGATTGAGAGTGGCTAAACACACAAATAGAATACAAACGCTAATGGCAGAAAAATCTTCTCACTTCGCTACGAGCGGCAAGCGTTTTGTTCTCGTTTTCATTCGAACAATGTTGCCATTACCCAATACGCATATGTATGTAGTTTTGTACACCTCTAAGTTTTCAATTATAATTTTTCATAATATAAAATATCAAAACTGAAATCAAACTATTTAAACTAGTTTATATATTTGTAAATAATAGCATTCGATTCTGAATTTGAGTTATTTTAAGAAAATTTCAAATATATTGAAGACAATTTTTATAATTACTACAGTATATCGAGCCTGGCAACCCTGCGGAAAACCCCAAGTCGTTGGAAATTCTACGATTGGCCAGTGGTAGAAGGATTGTTGGGTAATTATTTACATTGCGCTCTCATAAGATTCATTTGGTCATATGTGTTTGAAGAAACAGTGGTTCATAAATTGAAGTTATTAATGAAATTACTTTTTATAAAGAAATTTAAAGAAATAACCTGGTTTGAAACTTTTTGCTTTGGAAATTATATCTAAAATAAGAAGTAGGTTATCTGATTAAAATTTTGACACAATAATGCGCGTAGCTACAGCTTATGAGATTAAACCAAACATAGAATTTATTATGGCAAAAAAACCAAAATAAATGCTGTTATAAAGACATATTAAAAAATTATTACTAAAATAAAATATTTGTTATACTTTTTGTTATTTGTCTTACATTTTATAAATTTATAATAGTTATAAAGAAACTTAAAATTGTTAGGCAATTTTACAGTTATTACCCACAGTGCAACTTCCCATGTATGCGTGCGCTCTCATTTGTAAACATGGTGTGGGAAAATCGTTGCTCTCATTACTAAATATGGAGTGGTAAAATACGTTGCTCTCACTTCCCTCTTCATGTTTGCCCGCGATGATCCCCTCACCTAGCCCCCAAAATGTCCACTCGTGCCCGCACGGGCAAAACGCCACTGAGGGCTAATATGTCCATCCCTGCCTTACGCACATTGGTTATCAGAATAACCAACCACGACCTATACCAATGGATATCGGCTCAAGCATCCATACACGCAACCGGATGTTGCAAAAGCCAACAACATTTAACCAAAACAATTTAGAAAAAAGGCCCATATGGAAGTACACAACAGAATGTGCAGCCCCCGACTAAGACACAGCGCATTAATAATATTAAGGAGGATCATTTTTTAAGCCAAAATTAACTATGCCATATATTTTTCTAGATTTCAGGGTTACTGGTCAAAACTTTGAAATATTAATAAATACGGGAGCAACTAGTTGCTATATTAAATGAGGAATATACAAAAATAAAAATAAATTGGACATACATAAGAGAGTAAAAACAATTAATGGATTTTCGATAATACGCTTTTATCATATTATTACATTATTCGGTAAAAAAACAAATATTCTACGAAATCAAAAATTTGAAACCAGACCTATTAATAGGATACAAATTTTTGAACGACATTAATGCGGTGATTAACTTGGAAAAAAAGAAGTTAATAATAAATAATGAAAAATAGGAGGATATATTTAACTTAGGACGCGAATATGAGCATCAGAAAAGTAAGGATAATTTAAGGATCGTTAAGGAGGACGAAATTACTTTGGATGCAAGGACTTCTAAAGCGCCAGCCAACGGAAATACCGCCAAATATAAAAAAATAAATACTGTGGAGCAGGAAAGCTCTACAACGCCAGCTGAAGATTTATACCAGCACAGTAGAAGTAATAATTATGCAAAAAATATTGTGGAACGAAAAAGTTCTGAAACGCCAGCCGATGATAATACTGGCAAATTAAATAAAAAATTTATTGTGGAACAAAGAAGTTCTACAACGCCAGCCGATGATAATACCGGCAAATTAAATAAAAAACTTATTGTGGAACAAAGAAGTTATACACCGCCAGCCGAAGATTTTACCGGCAAAATAAAACAAAAAAAAGAATCGTGAAAAACCAAATAAAAATATAAAAATACGAAATTTAAACTACTTGGGAAAAGAAAATCCTAGGACCCCAGTCGAAGATAATGCCGACAATAAAATAAAAAAATATACTCCAAAAAAAAGGAAGTATTAATATCTTAAAAATAAATAATCTCAATATTACCGATGAGAATGGTTTCGAAGAATTAACTGAGCTTCAAACACGTGTAAAAAAAAAATTGCTCAAATGTATTCAGGCAATAATACAAGCTTCCCATTTCACCCTGCAGAAATATTTTATGAAAAAATAACAGGAGAGAGAAATAAAATAAATCTTAGATACAAGAAACAGGTATTAAAAGAAGACTTAGGGAATAAAGTTAGAATTAACTACAGGAATAGAATAGTACATAAAAATAATATTAGATCTCAATTATATATTTTTAGACGAGATTAAAAGTAGAATTAAAAATGAACATGGACGATTGACAATAACTGATTTAATGGATATTTCAAATTTTAAAATAGTAAGAAAAAAGGATGTAATAGTTATATATATTAAGTACCCAAAAATTATATATGATTGTAAAATTTGGAATTATTTAAAAAATAATCATATTAATGACTTTGAAATTATATAATATGTTGAAACAAAGAATAAAGAAATTAGATTTGAAAACATAAATATTTTGAGCGAAAGAATTAAAGAATTTAAAAATCATTCACTTTTCTGGTACATGATTGTAATAATTGTACTATTGATAATAATATACATAATCTATAAGATTTTAAAATTAAAGAATTATCATATAACGCTATTTCAGAAAGAATCCACAATATATCAAAAATGATATTGAATCGGGGACGATTCATCTTAACGGCAGCAGCCACACAGAGACCTAATGATAAATGTAAACAAATTGTATCTTCCTACGGTATTACTGCTTGGTCAGCAGAATACTTTAATTAATAAGAAATTAATACATCACTTGTTTTGATAAGTAAGCATAATTCAATATTCCATTATTTGTTTTGATAATGAGAATAATTGGAAATCCAATGCTCTGGCATTTCATCACTTAATGTAATGCCAAAGCATCTTTAGTAATAAGCCTAGAATTATAAGAATATAAATATAAGTGCTTTTACTAATAAAGATCAGTGTATAATCGGCAAGCGTATTGAGAGATCATCTTGATGATCAAAGCGCACCATATATTATCGCACTCAAACCAACACTTGTGTCTTATTTCTACCGCGCGTAGCGGAACGGAATACATTTTTTTTAATACTTCCCACGTAAGGGAAGTTAATTTACCGACCTGGTGTCTTTAGCACGAGCCAGCGAATTGACCACACGTGACGACTTCTTGGCTGCTAAGGAGTTGCTATACACACAAATATGTATTCGACTACGTCCTATATGTGGCGCTGATGAAGGTGGTAATTGTGTGGGGAATCAGTTGGACATGCTATTACATCCAATTAAGATACCTATTTTCAATGGGGATCCAGCGAATTGGCTGCCTTTCAAAGACTTGTTCGAGGCACTAGTCCACAATCGTAAGGATCTGGATTCCAGTTACAAATTACGTAAGTTACGTCAACATGTCAATGTTCGGTGGACTTTATTCAGGCGTCTATGAGGACATATGAAAGGAGGTGAAACGACGATTCCCAGAAGGGCTTGCTTCGACTAGTTGTCACCGTAGCGTGATGCGAGCCTTAAGTGTTATGGGTATTCCGGTAAAGAATTGGGACGCCCTTTTGGGCCACTTCGGCAGTTCGCCAGTTTCTAAAACTCGAGCGACGGCTGATGAACGACCCATGTCTTCATTTTTTATGCGAGAATACATTGCTCTTGATCACATGGCGGTTAAAGCAAGCTTTTACTAACAAAGAAAATGGATACTTCGTACCTCATCATGCGATAACCACAAAATTTCGTGTAGTTTTCAATGCTTCCTCGAAGACATCTAAAGGGACATCATTAAGTATCGCACACAGTTTTCTGGACCACAACTGCGTGCCAATACTGCCGACATCCTTCACAGTTTTCGTTTTCGCACTGCAGGCATACAGAAGTTGTTCCGACAAATACCGGTAGACAGACGTCATTGTAAATGTTAACTAATACTTTGGCGTGAATCGCCAAATGAACCTCTTCAAGTGTACGAATTGAATACGGTAATTTATGGATTGGCTTGTAGCCCATTCATTGTAATACGCGCACTACGAATTATATTTATCACTTATTTTATGTTTGTCACAAATCTCCAAAGTAAATAAAAGATGATGTTCTTTCTTTGAATGCCAAAATCGTCCTAACAGTTATTCTTAATATTTTATACAACATAACTTAACTGCTAAACTTAAAGCTATCGTCTCTTGTTACAGCTATATGAAACGTTTATTATTCATGTTTGTGCACTTAATGCTGTCAACAGTTTTGATGAGAATGTTTATACGATATTTCTCAACTTTAACTTGCTGTCAGCAGTTTTGGTGGGAATGTTTATTTGACGATTCTCAACTCCCCCCGTTGTTAAATGAATCGCCTCGATTCAAAGATGAGTAATATTTAATTCTTTCATTCATTTATGCGATGTCAACAGGTTGCGTTGGAACTTGTTTAATTTTTACTTCCAACCTATTTTTCCTGTTTTTTAATTTACAAATTATTATAATAGTTGATACTAGTAGTGTCAAAGCTATTTAACTGTAATTTATAGCCTTAGATTTGTTAGCCTCATTTTTTTAATTCTGATATTTGTTTTATGTTTTCAATTTGGTCAAAATGGATTTCTTCCATTGTTATATCTTTCATTATTGTTACATTAATAAGCTTCACCGGATTTGGTAGAATTTGAATGGACATTGGTTTATTATGTTTTTACAATTTTCCCATTACTTTAGTGTCGCAATTTTCAAGTCGGATTAAATAATTACCATTTATGGTAAAGTTATTTGAATCACAGTTGTGATTAACTGTTTCAATTATTGCATTAATTATATATATATGATTTGAGTCTAATTCAATGACATTGGTTTTATTATTCATTACATAATTGCAGTGCATTTTTCCTTTAAAAATATTTTCAATGCAATTGTCTTCATATGGCTGTACATTTTCCTTAAATTTTGTTTTCTTATAAGTAATATCATTAATTGACAATACCTCGTTTTCTATAATAAAAATTTTCATTTGGTATTGGTTGTACATGGATTATTTGATATTTTTCTTTTTCAAATCGAGGTAACTTTACTAGTATTACAATATTTTCATCTTTTGCAACTATTACAATTTTTATTTCTTGAAGTTTCTCAAAAGTTACATTATAATTTGTTATATCTTCATCTGTAATAATATCTCTACTTAACAAATTGTTTTGGCTAGTCATAATTATTCCTTTTATTCTAATTACATTTGTACATTAAATTTTCTAATAATTATTTGTCCCATTTTTCTTTCGATACAGCTTTAAGTTCTGAGTTGATACTCATCATGTTTTCAATTAATTCTTTATAATGGGTGTTTAAGCTATTAGTTATAGTTTCTATTTCATTGCCAAATTTTTCATTAACATTTTGTTGTTTATTAATTCGTTCAATTGCATTATGTGCATTTTGAGTATTAACATTTAATTTTCCTTCAATTTCTACACGATCTTCTTCGTCCATAGTTCCATAGATATATTTGAGTCCTGTTCCCAAAAAGTTAAATAATCCCCTTTTTTGCCTTTGGTGATGTGGAGTTAAAGTACATCTATTTGAATTCTAATGTGCTTGAGTTTAGCGATAAGTAAAGGGTTAGGATTTTCTTCTTTCAAAATTAATTTTTCCAAATTATTTACTTGACCTCTGTACATTGTTGTATTTACTTAGTATTATATTCTGTCATATCTTTCGATTAATTTGATTTCATTTAATTTTAGTAGCGAGTAGCCGTTATCATGGTTCAAGTCTACTATTTCTATCTGGGCTGCGATTAGAGGTATTGTCAATAAGAGTTTCGTAATCTTCATCATTATGTCTTATCTATAAAATTTAAGATTTTATGTTATCTTTGTGTATAATTCTATTTTTTTCTTGAATCATAACCTTATTTCCTAAATCTTGCTTAACTATTTGTTCCTACATATATCTAGGTTTTATTTTCCCTTGAAATTTATTTCCTTTCTCGTATATCCTTTGATTTTCTAATTTTAATTTTTCGGTTAAATCATTGTGCTTGATTTTATTGTATTATATTTCAAAAGCTTTCTTTCCGTTACAGAATGAATAGTTTGATTATATGATTGAGCCGCGCGTGTTATAACTTCAACATCATTTATTAATTCCATTTCCTCTTTTAGGCATTTTGCAATTTCAATTATTGTTGAGTGAATTCTTTCAATTGGCCCGTTCGTTGTTGAATGTCTAGGGCCGCAATAATTCATTTTAATTTTCATTCGAAGGATTTGAATTGAGCTGAATCAGGGCTCATTATCGCATGTAATCATTTTTACTTCTGGGAAACTTTGAAGGGCTTCTAATACTTTTTCTGACAAATTAGTTTTGTCTTCGATATGTTTAACTATTAAGAATTTGGAATATGCATCCATTACAGTAAGGAATTTTAAATTTGATGCAAAAAATATATCAATATGTAATTTTTCCCCCTCTTTTTTCGGAATTGGAACCTCTCCAATCGGTACCCGTATAGGGTGTATATCGTATTTATTTTTGTTGCAGATTTCACAATTCCTTACAAAAATGTTTAAATTGGTTCTTCATTAGCGGCCAGTAGTAATCTTTTTAAATTTGTTTTAAATTTTCTTTATAACATCTGTGCGATCTTGTATGGGTTTGTCTAATTATTTTTTCCTGATCATCTTCGTTAGTTATATTTTTCTTTGCAATTCTGTTTCGCAAAATTCGATTAACTTCATGTAATTCTTCTAATGTGCAATTTATCCCAGTTAAAAGGTTTTTATCTTTTCTTTTTGAAATGATTTGTTTTAAAAATTCTAAATCTTTATACCGTATGTGGTGCCTGTAGGTATTAAAATTTTTTGTTCTAAAGTGTTCGTTACTATTTGATTTGCTCAGTTCAATTTGTTGTGGGAAAGAGTTTAGGGTTTTATTTAAGGTTTTTATGTGAAAAATATCTAAGCTTGGTGCTGAATGCATTGTTTCAGTGGGGCTATCTTCTTCGCTTCCTTAAATATTTTCATTATTATTTTCTTCTAAAATATTATTTTTCAAAAACTGTCTGGATAATGCATCCGCTACATAATTAGTATTTCCAGATTTATAAATTATTTTTGGGGCACATTCTTCTATAAGTGCATGCCAGCGCTTCATCTTAGCATTTGGATTTCTCGGTGATGCAGCGAAAGTAAGGGGTTGATGTCGGTGTGAATTTCCAAATCAGCAACTCCATATAAGTAATTTCTTAAGTTTTTCAATGCCCAGACCATGGCATATAACTCTTTTTCATTTGTAGCATAATTTTTTTCCGTTGAGTTTAATGTTTTGGATATAAAGGTTATTGGTTTTTGGTCTTGTGCATCAGTAGTTAATATAAATTTTTTGTTAAAATCTGGTTGAGTGAGTTCAACCTGATGTATTAATTCATTTTTTAATCTCGACACTGCTTTCAAGGCTTCATCATCTAGTTCTATAATGACTTTTTTAATTGGTTTTGCAATATTCTACCATTTTCTCCTTGCAAATACTTAGTTAATGGTTTAGTAATGTGTGCGTAATTTCGCACAAATTTTCTATAATACCCGGTCATTCCCAAAAAACTTCTTAATTGTCGTAAAGTTTTTGGTATAGGGTATTCTTTAATGGTTTCTACTCACTTTTCATCTGTCATGATTATATTATGGGCAACCTTGTATCCCAAAAATTCAACACTGCTAGAATATACTATGATATCGTCAATGTAAACTTGACAAAATTTCCCTACGTATTGGCGAAGTATAATGTCCATGGCTCTTTGAAAAGTGAAGGTGCGTTTTTTAATCCGAGAGGCATTCGGACATATTCATACTTGCCGTTGTTAATTCAAAATGCAGTTTTCTCTATGTCTTTCTCTTTCATTGGTATCTGATGGAAGCCCGATTCAGAAAAGGGTAGAAAAAATTTTAGCTTTCCCCAAGCTTGCCAATTTGACATTGCAGTTCGGAATAGGATATCTGTCAGTTATTGTATTTTCATTTAATTTTTTATAGTCGATCACCATTCTCATTTTGGGTGATCCATCTTCGTTAGTTCCCTTTTTGGGCACTACCCAAATGGGTGAATTGTAAGGACTTTTACTTTCCCTAATTATGTTTTCTTTTAACATTTTCTTAACTTCCATATTCTGCATTCGCAGAAAGAGGGTATGGGCATTGTTTGCTATATATTGGTGCATTTGTGACTGTTCTTATTTCGGTCTTAACATCAGTTCTAAACGGTAAATTTGTATTTATGTTACCGTGGATTTTTAAGATTTTATGTTTTATTTTTCTTACTTTTTCTGCATTTGAATATTCATCTTTTATATTATTTATTTGTCCTAATTCTGTTTCGCTGAGTGTATAGAATTTCTGATGATGCTCTCCCTTTGAATACAGAGGCATTTATAGATGTTTATGATCGTTTCATTAGTCGACGCGGTATCTGTACCACCTTATTCAGTGATAATGGGACACAAATTGTAGGGGCTAATCGTCAAATGCAGGAAGACTTAAAGGCTTGGGTCAAATTCAGAAAGACTTAAAGGGTTGGCACATGATCCCATAACACCTTCCGCACCTCATCGCGGTGGTCTATGGGAGGCAGCAGTTCGTTCAGCTAAAAAGCATCTGCTGAGGATCATGGGAGCCAGACATTGCGTTGCACTGAGTTGTCTACTCTTCTGACTCGCATCGAAGGGTGTCTGAATTCGAGACCACTGATAGCTCTCTACGATGATCCTAAAGGTGAGGTAACTCTAACACCGGGTGACTTCCTGATCGTGCGACCACTCCATTGTCGTCCAGATCCTCTATTGCCTGAAGCTCCAGAAAATTATCTTCGATATTGGCAACGCCTCCAAAAAATTTTGCAGCATTTTTGGCGCTGGTGGTAATCCGAATATCTAAACACTCTTCAGACACGAAACAAATGGACTTGATCGGAACCCAATGTTCAACGTGGAGATGTAGTTCTTATACGTGGTGAAAATTTGCCACCACCGATTTGGCGTGTGGGACGAGTGATTAACGTTCACCCGGGCAGTGATGGCCTGGTACGTACCGTGACAATAGAGTACAACACAAATAAATCTAAATAATAGGTTGTCAAAAGAGTCTTGAGGTATTTTCGCTAGTTGGCGCTGAAACCGCGTAGTTCTAGTTTTATTTGTTGCATCGGGCCATGCTATACCTTTTTGGAAAGCTCATTTCAAGCGCTAACACGTATTTGATTGATTGTCGTTTCTTTTAAGTCGTTCGTGAGCTATAGCTTCGCAAATATCGAGCAAAATAAAGAGAAAATACGGCATATTTTACAGTACTATTACGATAAAGGTAAAAATGCATCTCAAGCCGCCAATAAAATTTGTGCAGTTTATGGACCCGATACAGTTTCCATTTCCACCGCACAACGATGGTTTCAACGTTTTCGTTCTGGTGTAGAGGTGGTCGAAGATGCGCCACGCTCCGGAAGGCCTGTCGTCGAAAATTGCGATAAAATCGCTGAATTGGTCGAAAGAGACCGGCATAGCAGCACCCGTAGCATCGGTCAAGAGCTGGGCATGAGTCACCAAACCGTTATAAACCATTTCAATAAATTCAATAAATCATTCAATAAAAATACCGCAAGACCTTTTTGACAACCTAATATAAATTTTAATAGTTAATATGTAAATTTACACTTCTTACATAAAAAGTATATATATGTATGTACATATTGTTTATATCAGTATAAGGTATTAATTACATTTAATATTGTATTTAGTTTAAGAAAATACTTTTATAAATTAAGCAAATAATATAAATATTTATAAAATTATTGTATTTGCTTTTTTTACAGTTTTACAATAAGTTATAAAATCTCAATTCTATAAAAACTAGACAAGCTCAAGCAAGTAATAGACCGGTTTTGATGGTACGTTGCTCTTTAGTACGCCTATTTTATCGCAGGAATATACCAAAGCATTGGCCAAAGGGTTGGGTGATCTCGGACTTTACATATATATTTAGGTCTGTCTTTTACTTCTTTCTTTACCGTGGGAATACCAAGATCTTTATTGGATATTTTCATTACGCATGTACCATAGTGAACATGTGATTGTTCTAAGCAATTTTTATTGAAACCTTTGTATTATATCAATATTAGTTGTACAGGTCGCACCCCACAGTTGAATGCAGTTGGCTAGCCATTTTTCGACAAAAGTTAATTGCTGCTCTAACACTTTTGATGCTCTAGGGCATTTGTTACGGCTTACTAGAGCTGTGTCATCCGCGAAAGTGGATGTCAATTCGTTAGTAGCTGTTGGAAAGTATGCTGTATACGTTGTTGGGCCTAGCAAGCTACCCTGAGGAACACCAACCCTTATTACTGTACTAACTGTATTAACTGTAAATTTTCTGTTTCTAAAATATGACTCCAAAGTTTTATGCAATTCGTAAAGTAAAACGTTTTTGATTTTCCATAAAAGACCTGCCAGACCTTATTGAACGCCTAAGCTACATCTAGAAAAATAGCTGAACAGTACTCTCTGTGCTCGAATGCTTTCCTGATTTCGTTCATAATTCTACTTGTACAGTGCCATGTTTAGCGCGAGAACCGAATTGATGCGTTGGTATTATATTATTTTCGAGGAGGAAAGGTGTCATGCTTGATAGTAATCCTTTTTCAAATATTTTAGAAATACAGGATAAGAGATTTATTGGTCTGTAGAAAGACGGCTGTGTTAGTTCTTTACCAACTTTATCTATCACGATGATCTGCGACTTTTGCCACGAAATTGGATAGTATCCGAAACCAAGATTTCTTCGCATTTAAGAGTTTATTTTTAATATTCGTACAGCAAATTTCAGAGATAACTGTCATTCGCGTCTAGCTCGCTTTTCTCATTTACAAGTCTCTCTATTTCATTATTGGTGATCTTGTGTTAGCAATACATCTGCATTAGTTATTACGCCATTAAATTATTTTATACTATCATCAATGTTTCTTCCTGTATTTATTTTGCAATCAATATTCATGTGGATGATAAGTCTGCATATGTATCAGCTATCATTAGCGGTCTTTCTATTATTTTGACCACAGCAAAATCTATTAAGTCTTGTTTTTTTTGTTCTATCACTGGGCCAGTATGTTGGCTTACCAGGAGATATTAAATCCAGCTTATTATGCTTATCCATAATTAAGCAGTACAACTGTCGTCCTTTCGGATTAATAAGACGTGAGCCACAGTACGTGTGTTTTGCGTTGTAATCTCCACCTGCTAAAAATCTTTAACCTAGTGTTCCAAAAAGGTCATTAAATTCGCTTTCTGTAACTTTAAAACGAGGTGGACTGGACATAGCCGAAAGGTTTAAGTCACAACCTCGATTTTTTAGTGATACTCTTATTGTTGTAGCTTGTAATTGTGGAGTAGCATGAAATTCTAGAGCAGTGGTTCCCAAACTTATTTTGTATACTGCCCACTTTGAGAATAAATATTTTTTAACGCCCCCATTTTTTCACCTATTTAAAAACCACTAAAACTTCAAATTAAATTAATTAATTATTGTGACCTGTATATGTATGTAGGAAAGCCCTTCCAAAAAAACGCACTTGGTTCAACTGTATAATAAGCATACATTTATATTTAAAATACATAAATGTTAAATGTTCATGTACAAACTGAATATGTGAAGTCCGTCCGTTTGACCGTCCTATATGTATGATGACTGTTTAACGACTGTCCTCTTGCCACTGAAAAATTTTTTTTGTAAACATACAAATTCCAAAAAAATTTTTTCAAGTTCACTTTAATTTATAATAACAAAACGTATGCTTATAAATATAAGTAACAAAATAAAGATAACCATTCATTAACATTTTAAATAAGTAGGTAACTAAAAAAAATGTTTAAAAATAAAGTTACTTTTTCAAAAAGTAATAAATGCGGTTTACAGTTGCGGTCAAAATAATAGCAAAATTATTATATTTATTTATTTATTTTAAAGAATTTTCATTTAAAACTTAGTTCGATGCATACCAGATACAAAATAAATACAAATTTAAAGATTACACAAACTTTACCAAAAATAATCAAATTTCAAAAACCTCCAATTGAAATTACAAACTTTTTATTCAGAATTTTCAGAGATTTCGGGAATGCAATTTGGCTTAAAAAACTCAAAATTCTAAAACTTAACGGTAGTTTTCAGCGACTTGAAACTAGCACTTAATTGTACATAAATTTTATGGGCATACTCAACAACTTTTTTAAAATTCTGAATAAAAAATTTGTATTTTTTTTTTAAATTTTTTTTTTAAATCTGATTATCTTTTGTAAAGTTTGTGTAATTTTTTAAACTTTTATATATTTTCAAAGATTTTCTTTTGCAGCAGACCAAACATAATTTGGCTTGCGACTAGTGCACAGTCCTTTGGCCAGCATTATGTTATTAATAGTTTTTAAGCTGAGTTTATTTCTCAATTTCGTTTTTATCAGATTTAATTCAGAAAATTGCCGTTCAGTAGCTGCTGAGCTGTGCGGCAATGTTATTAAATTTTGTACCAAATTGGTCAAATCCTTAAAACAATGTTCTCCCATTCCATCTTTATGGTATGAAACTTGTTCCCAAAAATCTTCAATATCCATATCCCTTTTCAAATCGAGTTTGGAAAATCTTAATATTTTCCATTGCTGTACAATTACATCCTCATCAAATTCAAATAAATTGGAAAATTGATAAAACAAGGGCTCGATAATAATTTTAGGTAATTTCTCGAAAAATCGAACCTTTTTTTAATTTGCTGCAACAGCTCCAAATAAAAATTTAAAATGCCTTTTTTTATTCTAACTGTATCAGAAAAGGACAGTTTATTTTTTTGCAAATGTTGTTCTGCCTTGGTTCCAATGCATATTTCTTCTATTGGTAAATAGTTTTCTTTTTCGTGAAAATTAATATTTTCTAATGATTCCAAACCGCTTACATATTCAATTTTCATGAAATTGCTTAATAATAATTTGAAAGTCGTGTCCAGATGGGAATGTAAATAAGGCAAGTGAACTTTTTCCGATTGAAATTCCCTGTTG
Source organism: Bactrocera correcta (assembly GCA_027475135.1). Classification (NCBI taxonomy): domain Eukaryota; kingdom Metazoa; phylum Arthropoda; class Insecta; order Diptera; family Tephritidae; genus Bactrocera; species Bactrocera correcta. The sequence continues at coordinate 65,974,074 of CM050322.1, forward strand.
AGATCATTTATGATTTTGAGGATATATGATAAAAAAAAGTAGGTTTTGATTTCAGGATCATTCATTTGCACTGCCATCTCATTGGTTTTGATTCCATTTACTTCCAACACAGAATCTAAAAAATGTAACTGTAATGGATTCCACTGTTCTATTATTCTGTTTATGACTGCTTCCAGTGAAAGCCATCTGGTCATGGAAATACCCAATATTTTATGTGGCTGCACCGAACAATAATCTTGAAAATCTTTAAATTCTTCAATTCTTTTTGGACTGTGTGCAAAAAATTTGTAAATATTACGGCAAAGTTGTTCAATTTGACCAGGCAGTTTTTTACACGCGTAAGCGGAACATAAATGTAGTAAGTGGCAAGAACATTTTAAATAAAACAAATTAACATCGTTTCTAATTTTTCCTGCTAATCCATTTACCTCTGAAGCCAATACATTTGCGCCATCGGTGGCGAGACCTATGATGTTCTCTAATGTTCGTTGAAAAATTCTTTAATACTTGAATATATATACTTGTTGCATCTGCATTTACTACGCTGATTAAACCCAAAAATTTGTCCCTTATTCTTTTTCTCAAATGGTCAAAATATCTCGCAATTAAGACCAACGATTTCTTCGTTGATACGTCGGTAGTTTCATCAACAATGAGCGAAGATTCTATTTGTTTTAATTGATCCCCAATTTTATCCCTTGCCTTATTACCTAAATAAATAAATAAATATTTTCTTGTGCAAAGAGGAAGAAAATGTGCATATATATTACGTAAAATTTCCGTTACATTTGCTGACTTGGTTCCTGCCATTTGAAGAGCAGCTGCAATTTTTGAGTCCGGGCAGCATTCTTTAATAAGAGAAGGCAAAGAATCCATCAACAGAAGTGGCAAATTATGACATATCAAAAACATGACCAATGTCAGTTCAGCTTGACGCACTTGCTGGGAAAGTTGCTGCTTTTCCACATTCATGCATGGTTCGATGTTCACTTGATCTTTTTTACGCTCAACATTTTGCAAGTGGCAGGATAAATTAGAATGCTTGTTTAAGTAGGTCACGTTATTTGCAATTTTCTTTTCGCAGGCTATACAAAAGCTGGACCCATCGTTGTCTTGCAGCTAAGGAAATTTACTTAGCCAAGCCAGAGAACTTAAAACATAGAGAAGGAACAAATCGAAATCTGTATGATGTTCGATTGGACGGCTAACAGAACTTATAAGATTGTGACACGGAATTTCACCATTCTCGCTGCTATTTAGCAGAAATGAGCACTTTCAAAGAAGAAACATATGTAAAACGACTGAATTCATGCGAGAATGAATAAAGGGAAATGCTTTGTAGAAAAATAAGTAGATGTACAAAGTAACACATAAGTTACGCGCTCATTGTGTTCAGCACTTGTGTGATGATCGAAAATCCAAGCTGTGCCGAAAAAATAAACGAATGGCCGCCAATTGTCACCGCTTGCCTTGCCCCTGTAACAGCTTCGCCTACAAACTTGCTTAAATATGTATGCACATGTATGAACCTGCATACATATCGACGCAGACTTTTGCGAGCACGGAAAAATACTTATTTTAGAATTGAGAAATATTGTAAATCGACAAGAGCTATATTGCCACCTTTCAGACTTCTTTCTGTGAAGAAGCATCAGAAAGTTGTTCAGTTTATGATTTTTAGCTTTTGCCATCGTCGCGAAAAGACACTTGTTGGCAAAGGCATGCTCGGGGAGATGTTACGGCGTCTGTTTGTAAGAATGAAGCGAGGTCGCTTGTGGCATATGCGGCTGCGTTTATGAATGAAATCGTTTTTTTTTGTAAAATTTACTACATTTGGGCTTCGCCAATTCGGCTGCCATATTGATTTGCATGCTTATGCTATTTGAGCAGTTGTTGTTTTTGTAGAACAATGCTTCAATTTATTGTTGGTGACATATTCACATGTGTACGCATATGTTTGTATGCTTGTGCATTATTTGTTCGGCAATGTAAACAAATATATCTACATATAAGTATATATGAATGTATGAACATGCAGATCAATACGCGCACATGTAATATATTGATAAGTGATAAAACCATGATTTGAATTTCTGAACGCGCACATGCGAATACATGCATTCATATGATCATGTGCAGATACATAAGATTAATATGATAGAATATGTAGATACATACATACATATGTATATATTTTTATGATAAATTTAACTTCTATTAGTAAGAAATATAATACAAAAATATTTATAGTATAGTATACTATGTAAAAATCAAATAAAATTATTAAATATGCAAGTCCAAATTGACTATAAATATTATTATGCATGCACTCATACATCATATCATAATTATTTTTACATGCCAATATGGAAATGCCGACGTCAAAACACAAAAGCATATGTACATACATACTTACAATGCTGTGGCTAGGAGTATCATAAGGGGCATGCATACATACATACATATGTATATATATTTATGTCTCTTCATATTCTTGAGTATGTGAGAGAGCTGTATTTGTACACATTTTTAGCTGTTAAAAATGGAATATCAAAGAACTTATTTTTCTTCAATATTCAATATATGTACATATGCATGTACATGCTATGGCATCATATGCCGTACATACCTATATTATTTCTCTTCATACTCACTGGTGGAGTATGTGAGAGAACTGTTAAAAATATTAACATTTCACATCGTGAATTCTGTGGTTGTGAGGTGAAATTCCGTATCACAATTTTATAAAATGTTTGCTGTCGAACCTGCACCTTCTCTATACTTTACATTATCTGGCTGACCTAAACTTTCGTTTAGTTTTTTTTGCTTGTGCTTCATGAGTGTCGCTATCAAGTATGAAAAAATAAGCGTTTGGAATATAATTGTTTCCAAAGAACTAACCTGCTTTCACTATCAGATAGTGGGACAATTATTTCCGATGACTTTACGGCTTGTTTTTTTTTAATCAAATACCTATTAAAGCATTATTGATAAATAAATTAAAACTATGAATTATACTTTTACTCACCTATCCATAAATGCTACTTTATTAATTACAGCAGCACAGTATACAAAAGTAAAAAATTTACATTGCCGCCACTAGCATCAATAACGGGATTATAGCTACTTTCTTCAAATCATAGCACAGCATACAAACGTCAAAAGTGAACAGTGATGCCACTTGCATCAATAACATGACTATGAAATGTATAAGTGCTTAACAGTGCTGAACAGTGCTGTCACTTATTTAAATTTATTTGAAATACTTAAAATCAATAAATAATACAGTTGAATTGAAAAGATCTAAAGAAAAACGTAAGCAAAATGGGGGAAAAGTGCACAACTTAACATTAAGAAAAAAAGTAAGCACTTTTGCTTACAAGTAAGCAAAACGGCAACACTGGTTGGTTGTGCCCTATCAGTGCTGCCTATTGCCATAGGTCAGTGTTGCTTTTTGTAAGTGAGGTGAGTACGCGTACGTATTAATAGGTGTGTCCACTACGTGTTGTACTGTCATCGCTTCCCACAATCGGCCATCCTGCACTTTCATTCGACCCGAATGAAGGATCAAATTTTTTCATGAATTCCGCGACGGTAGTCGTGCGTCCGGGTCCTTCGTGATCTCCAACTTTCACAACTTCGTATCTGCCGTGCTTCAACTCCTTAATGATCTTGTACGGTCCAAGATATTTTGGCTTCAGCTTCAGCCCAGATCCATACTGTGTACGTTTGATTGCTACCAGTTCATTAATTTTGTTCCCAACTTCAGCTTTACGACGAACATTGTAGGTCTTGCGATTTTTCTTGTTAACGAACTATGTTCTCTTTCGCTTGAAGACGGCTTTTCTCACGCTCTGAGTCGATTTCTTCTGTTGCGAAGTTTTCTAAAAGCTCTTCCAGATTCGGCATTTCAGCCACTAGCATAATTTCGATATCATAGGTATCACGATTTTGTGTATTCGCTCAACCTGTCAGTTCCCCCTTGGAACTCCCGTGGCAATTGGTAAATGCTGAATACCTTCTTTCACACAGTACTCTTTGAAAAGAGTTGACGTAAATGCGGAGCCTCTGTCGCTGATTATGCGCTTTGGATTTCCAAATACCGACGACTGCTTCCTAAGTCTGTCAACTACTGCCTCTGCTCCCGTATTTTTTGTTGGATAAAGCCAAACAAATTTGGAAAATGCGTCGACAACCACAAGCAAATAATTATAAGATTTCTTCGACATTTCCATAGGTCCAACGTGGTCGACGTGGTATGTACCTAAAGGAAAGTCCTTCTTGTTAATTGGATTCAGCCAGCCTTCCTTTTTCCCTACTTTATTTTCGTTTACCAAACATTTGATACAGCTTTCTACTACGCGAGATGTTTTCGCTTCCAACTGTTTAATATAATATGTTTTCTCCACTATGTCTTGGGTTTTCTTACTGGAGAAGTGACCTTGTTTATGTGCAATCCTTATCACTTCCTCCTCCATGAGCGAAGGTACTACTATCAACTCATTGATGGGGTCCTTGTGTAATATCCTCGTATTCGTCTTTTTCTAAAATCTTCCGTACAGCTCTAACCCAATTGTCCTCTTCTTGAGCTTGCTTTAACCGGTGTCGCAATGAATCTTCCATGAGTAGACAGGAAACTCTGCTCAACGCGTCTACGTGCCTCATTTTAGTGCCACTTCGATGCTCTATTTAGTAATCAAAATCCTGTAAATACATTGCCCAGCGCGAAACTCTTAAGGGTACGTCTCGTTTCTTCATCGTCATGGCAAACGCATTACAATCGGTTACTATTCGGAATTTAATACCTATCAGATATACACGCCATTTCTTGAGTGCTTCGATGATGGCTAAGACTTCGAGTTCGTACGAATGGTAAAACTCCTCACACGGTTTCGTCTCCCGACTCATATACTGGACTGGATGAAAGTTCTGATCATCTCTATTCCTCTGCAATATTACTGCCCCATATCCGAATTTCGATGCGTCTGTATGCACCTCTGTTACTGCTCGCGGATCGTATAACGTTAAAACTGGCGCATTGATTAGTGCCGCTTTTAGTTGCTGAAATGCTGTTAGTTGCTCATCACCTAGTTCATATCGTACATCTTGTTTCAACATTTCTGACAATGGTCTCGCAATTGTTGCGTAACCTTCGATGAATCGCCTAAAGTACGAGGTTAGTTCAAGGAATCGTTGCATAGTTTTTTTATCACGTGGCAGTGGGAACTGTTTGATGGCGTTTGTCTTCGCCTCGGATGGTTTTATGCAACTATTCTTGATAATATAACCCAGGAACTCAACTTTCCTCACCAGAGACTGACACTTGCTCCAATTGATTCGCAATCCACTAGCTGCAGCTGTGTTCAGCACAACTTCCAAGTTCTTGATGCCCTCGAATTCATCTTTGGAAGGAATTATAAATCATCATCAAATCTCATATCAAATCTCTGAATACGGCTAGAATGAATCTCACAAACACTGCTGGTGAATTACAAATTCCAAATGGTACATACAAAAACTCATACTGTCCGGTACCCGTAACAAATGACGTTTATTTTGTGGATTCCAAATCAAGTGTCGTATATATCTGGGCACTTGCAAACACTCGACTACTTCATCCATCAATGGCATCGGGAAATTGTCCCTTAATATTTTCGCATTCAATCTTCTATAATCGCAGCATAAGCTCTTTTCACCGTTCTTTTTAGGTACCAGAACAATTGGTGATGCATATTCCGATGTGCTGGGTTTAATGACCCCTTCTTGCAAAATTTAACGTCTTCCTCAGTCACTATCAAATCTACTTGCTTCAGGATATCATTCCCTATCACGACATAATAACTTAAATCACGCTCATTTGCGACATGAAACTTAACTTCCAAAGGTATATTGTCTATAACCATTGATATCGTAAAACTGCCCATGATTACCAATTCGCTGTTGCCAATGCCAGCTAAATACTTCTTTTCGTTACTTAATTTAACATCAAACCGTACCGCATCAACAAAGCATCAATCCGAATTAGACACAAGTCGGACCCAGTATCAATTAACGCAGACATCGCTTGGGGCATCCTATTAGGAGCCGTAAAAATCAAATCTTTGAATAATAAATTGCTGTTCCTGCTTATCTTCCTCATTGTATTCATACTCCCTTTCGCACCCCTTTCTGGCTTGTTGACTTTGACGAAAGTTTTACATTCGGATGCTTTATGTCCTTCTCTTCCGCAACTTCTTTCTCCGCATTTAAAACACCTATCTCCGGGATTGAAATTCGATGTTACTCTGTTTGACGACGATGATTTGAACGGATTTGCAAATTGGAATAAAGGCTTTCCAGCGTTGATTCGTTCGTAAATTTTGAACTGCTCCTTGAGATCACCGATAGACCTTGCTTGGTAGAAATTGGATTTGTTTACTTTAGAATCCGGAATACCATCGACGAAATACTCTATAAGGCTGTGGTCATCTAAGTTTATAGGTTTCCCGATTTCCATCAGACAACATAGGTATTCACGCATATCTTCGTTCTATGTTGTTGTTGTAGCGGCAGAATTCTGCCGATCTTCGTTCTGTCGGGTACGTCGGTTCCTCGGTGGTACCAAAATCGCTCTTCAATGCTGATTTCAACGAACTCCAACTACAAATACCAACTTGACCACGTACGAACATCTTTGCAGCTCCCTTCAGTAATTGCTTGGCATAGATATATTTCTGTAGTTCATTCCACTGTACAGCTTCCGCATTATCTGCGAAGTCTTGTAGCCATTGTTCAAAATTAGGCTGTTCTGAACCACTAAATAGAGTCATGGAATCTTCCACATCACGAAGTGTAAACATCGATCGCTCTACAATCGGTGTATTCACGCTACGTCTACTACCGGCGTCATCGGCCTCATCCTCGCTTGCATTCAGGCCGAAGTGTTCCAGCAATCTGTCCTGCAGTACGGTTTTCCGTCCACTAGCTACTAATCCCAACCTTTCCAAGTTTTCCCTAAGTCCGTCCACAGTCAATGCTAAAATTTGTTCGCGGTCCATTGTCTTACAATGCTCTTACCTATTCAATTACAAAATCAATATCAATACCAATTAAGGAAGAAGTGAAATATTACAAATTTTAAATTTTATATACGTATTAAATATATAAAATTCCGCAAATTCTTAAAAAATTTTACAATATGTTACAAAATGAAAATGGTTACAAAGTTGATTAAAATTATTTCGAATAATAATATTGGAATAATGTTTGTAAAATGAAATTGAATTACAAAATTTATTAAATTGAATTGAATTTTAATATGAATATAAAATTAAATGACCTTACTTTATTCGCCTCAAATGTACTTGTGAATTGTTTTACAGTTGTCCTCTTTTGGTTACCGCTACTGTATTTGTTCACTTCTCTGCTACTATACCGCTACCAACGCTTTGCTGCTGCCTTCTCTGCTACGAACGTCTTGTTGCTGCCTTCTCTGCTTTACACCGCTACGAATGTCTTGTTGCTACCCTCTCTGCTTCTACCGCTACGGACGCCGCATACGTCTGCGTTCCTGACGCTTGCCTTAATACTCTGTTTCTTTATATTCTTACCCTTTGCTGGTATGTTGCTTTACTTTATTGCTGCTTTCTGGATCTTACTTGTTGCTGACTTGATGGTCTCGTACAAAAAAAATTTACGCTGCTTAAAATTTGCTGCTCATCCGCTACTCTGCTTCTAATCACTGCATCCACCGCCACATTCTAGGCTTTTCTAATAGGCGTCCGTTATACGTCTGTATGTTTCTTAACACCGTTACTTTTGCTTTTATATGTAAATGTGTATATTTTGCAAAAGTACAGTTCTTTTCGCACGTTTTATACTTTTGACATAAAGTTAAAATTTACATATTGACGGAAACGTTTTTATTTATCTAATAACTTTACGCGCACTTCACATTTGAAATATAAAAAATGTCAATTTAAAAGTTTTTTTTTTGTTTCCCCGCGGGGCTACCATCTCACTCTGACACCATATTTGTAGGAAAGCCCTTCCAAATAAACGCACTTGATTCAACTTTATAATAAGCATACACTTTTATTTAAAATACATAAATGTTAAATGTTCATGTACAAACTGAATATGTGAAGTCCGTCCGTTTGACCGTCCTATATGTGTGATGACTGTTTAACGACTGTCCTCTTGTCCTGTTTGTTAAGTTGGTTGTGCCCTATCAGTGCTGCCTATTGCCATAGGTCAGTGTTGCTTTTGGTAAGTGAGGTGAGTATGCGTACGTATTAATAGGTGTGTCCACTACGTGTTGTCCTGTCATCGCTTCCCACATGTATATTAACGGAGAATTCTAAACGAAACCTTTACCATAACCCGCAACTTGAAACCTGTGCGAAGTAGGTAACACTAGTATTAATAGGTGTGTCCACTACGTGTTGTCCTGTCATCGCTTCCCACATGTATATTAACGGAGAATTCTAAACGAAACCTTTACATAACCCGCAACTTGAAACCTGTGCGAAGTAGGTAACATACAACGGCGCTTAGGTCTCAAGTTAACTCTTACGGGCTCTGCCAATAAGAATGATTATTAAAACACAACTTTATAGTATTAAAACAGAGAATCTTCTATTACAAATAAAAATAAAATAATCGATCCATATATAAAAACTAATGTGAAGGATGAATCTGATGCTGTTTAATAAGTTGGTTAATATCAGGTTCCAATTTACTCAAGAACAGTCGCAAGTCGCGCAAGATCGGATTTTGTAGCCAAAATTCTTGGTAACCATTTTTGAACTTGATTTTTATTTCCTCGTTTGTTGTCAATTGTATAAGTTCTTCTTCCAGCTGATGTGACATTGCTGTGTTGACATTTGAAAACGGATCCAACACCCAGTCTGGTATTTCCTAGTTCAAAATGTCCTGGTATCGTTCGGTGAAGTCAATGTTGGCAGTAGGCAAACAGTTCGTCGTTACTGCATGATACTGATAAATTCGGAAAATTGTGAAACTCACGTCTGCCGAGATTCTTTTTGTGTAGAAGCAGTTTGGCTGTTGTTTGTCTGTATACATTTAATTCAAATGATCTTGCAATCTTGAAGGCTTCATTGCTTCATTCGAAAATGTTTTTAGACATAGAGGACACACAGGCGACGATGGGTTTGTGGGATTTTCAATGAATCCGAATATAATATATTTCGCACAGTATTACCGTCTCTTCTTTTTTACTTCTGACATTGTTTTGCTTTGAGAAATACGTTCAACTTCGCGAGTAGTGTAAAGGAGGCGTAAGTACTGCTCATCTATTGCGCGCAAAACCATAAATGAAAATAAAGTAAATATTACATTGTTTATATAGGAATGCTTAAGCAGCACGCACCGACAGGAATAAAACAAGCATGCATAAACTCGTTTATCTCATTCGACGCTCAATCGTGCACAACAAGTCCGAACAAGTATTCAATGAACTAGCCCAGGGATGGGCACATTTTTAGCCCGCAAAGTGAGCAAAGTGCGCACGGGGTCTAGATGAGGGGAATATCAGTTAACGGAGAGAAGAACATAAAAAGTTGCGAAAACTTGCAAAAAAATCTATTACATTCCTACGTAACTTAATGTTCATTACAGAGTGGTTGCGGCAATACTGACATTGTACACAAAATAAAGAGCGGAAGTTTACTTCATATCGGAATTGTACAGTTGTGTGAACAAAAAGAGGTAATCATAATTTGCAGGGTTCGCATTAAAATTTGTTTTTATTTACTTTTGCATGGTGGGAAATTCTAATCACTGTTAGGAAAAAATATATAAGTTATACTTGTATCTAAAAACAATTTAATAAAAAAAAACAGTACATTTTAAAACTTCATAACACCTATAGTTGTTCCTATTTTGTTCACACCACTATACATGAGATAGAACAGTTAATGGTGGTGATGTCAGTTATAAAAATTCATTTTAGCTACAATTGAGAAAACTTTTCTCAAGTTGTGGGCTTTTATACGTACATATGCAACGCAGTTTTATATATATGCATATATAAAAAAAACAAGATACTTGTGACCATAATATATATATATATATATAATTTAATGAAAATGCCTATATATATATATAATAATATATATTAAATAAATATTAATATTTGTGATATTTTCAGTTTGGTTGTTTTATCAAAATATTCAAAGAATTTAGGTTTTTTTCTATAATTGTTCTGTTAAATATAAAAATCTAAGTTGCCTCTGGAAATGTATTACAATTATAATACGCGCTATAGAAAGGGAACACATATTTTTAAAAATATAAGATATTAACAAATAAAAATATATTTGCGCGGTATGGCATTATTGATTGAGAGTGGCTAAGCACACAAATAGAATACAAACACTAATGGCAGAAACATCGTATTTCGCTTCTCCCTCCGCTACGAGCGGCAGGCGTTTTGTTCTCGTGTTCATTCGAACAATGTTGCCATTACTCAATACGCTTATGTAGTTTTGCACACATCTAACTTTTCAATTATAATTTTTCATAATATAAAATACCAAAACTGAAATCAAACTAGTAAAACTAGTTTATATATTTATAAATAATAATATTCGATTCTGATTTTGAGTTAGTTTAAGAAAATTTCAAATATATTGAAGACAATTTTTATAATTACTACAGTATATAGAGCCTGGAAACCCTGCGTTGTGAGAGAGCAATCAGCTGAATCGTTTCATTACGCATGAGATTCATTTATGTATGACAGTGGTTGAGAAACTGAAATTATTATAATTTAAATGTGCCGAAATGTCATCAGGGAAATCAGTGTAAATTATATAATATTTATGTTTGGAAGCACCTACACTTGTGAACAATTTTTTTCAATAATGAAATTAAACAAACATAAAATAAGAAAAAGGTTATCCGATTTAAATTTTGGGACAATAATGCGCGTAGCTACAGCTAATGAGATTAAACCAAACATAGAATTTATTATGGCAAATAAACCAAATTAAATGCTGTTATAAAAACTTTTAAAAAAATTATTTCTAAAATAAAATATTTATTATTCTTTTTTTATTTGTCTTACATTTTATAAATGTATAGTAGTTACAAAGAAACTTAAAATTGTTAGGAAATTTGACAGTTATTACCCACAGTGCAACTTCCCATATATGCGTGCGCTCTCATTTGTAAACATGGTGTGGGAAAATACGTTGCTCTCATTTGTAAATATGGAGTGGTAAAATACGTTGCTCTCACTTCCCTCTTCATGTTTGCCCGCGATGATCCCCTCACCGAGCCCTCAAAATGTGCACTCGTGCCCACACGGGCAAAATGCCACTGAGGGCTAATATGCCCATCCCTGACAACTTGTTAAAACATGATAGATATCTACGAGTACTAAAGTGTGTCTGTTGCATTTTTATTTGTTTGTTTGTGTCTACTTTCATTATGAAACGGAGCGACCGATTGACAAGATTTTCATTTTTTCTATAGTCAATAAAATAGGACAGATATACATATGAACTACGCGGAGAGAAATATAGAACTGAGTTTGAGCAATCTTTTAATTCATATTAGGTGATGTTCACAAGTTGTTGTTGAGAGTCGAGAGATCATGCAGTCGTTGTCTAAGAGACCTTCTAGCTAAATAAAATTACAAATCACCCCCAAGCCTCTACACAACGCCCCCATTTTCATTCTGGGTCTCTTACCCCCCCCTCTTGACACCTTTAGCGCCCACAAGGGGCCGTTATGGCCCACTTTGGCAAAGACTGTTCTAGAGCATAGTGGCTTAAACGATTTCTAATCAACATTGCCGTGCCACCATGCGCTTTTCCATCCGGATGATTTGTAAGTAATAATATCTAATTTATGTTGGTTAGCACCGTTATAATTCCACATATAGTACAGATATTTAGTAAGCTCATTTTTTACTTAATAAATTTTGCAGCATTTTGTGATTTTGTGATTCTATTAAATCTTGGATCATGTTTTGCATGCTAGACATAAATTGTGTCATACACAGTGTAAGATTTATAATCATAGTTTTAGTACCTCCATTTGAAAGATTTTGTGGCAGTTGCATTTGTATAATGTTGCCTTTCACCACATTTGCATAGCTTCCTTGCATATTTTTATACCCTGAACAGGGTATATTAAGTTTGTCACGAAGTTTGTAACACCCAGAAGGAATCGACGGAGACCCTATAAAGTGTATATATAAATGATCAATATGTCGAACTGAGTCGACGTAGCCATGTCCGCCTGTCTTTATATATACGAACTAGTCCCTCAGGTTTTAAGACATCGATTTGAAAACGTCATTTTCTTTTCAAGAAGCTGCTCATTTTTCGAAATGGCCGATATCTAACCACTATAACATATAGCTGCCATACGAACTGAACGATCGGAATCAAATTCTTGTATGGACAACTTTCACATTTGACAAAATATATTCACGAAATTTAATATAGATTATTTTTTAAGGCAACAATGTAATCTAAAAAACTTGTTCAGAACGGGTTACTACAGCATATAGCTTCCATACAAACTGAACACATTTATACATATGTAGTTACTAACAGAAAACCACCTGTGAAGGGTATTTAGCTTCGGTGCAACCGAAGTTAACGTGTTTTCTTGTTTATTATTAGAAGTAATAGGTTGCTATAATTTCATAACGGAGTGTTTGTAACAATTGGTTATGACGTGCTTGAATGCCCTGTGACAACTTCGATTGTAAAATATACAGGACTACCCATGTAGTTAACAGTGTGATTTCCTTCAAAATTGTTGCACTTTTTTTTAAATCGTCCTCCTTCCTAAGGGTGCATTTAGAACTGGGATGTAAATCACCACATATGTACCAGACAAACACTGCGTAGAGTGCAACATGATTTGGTATGACCATATTCTTGGCAATTATTACATTACCGGACTGTTTCTTTTATGTGGTTTTCAACAGTTACTCTACAACGCAGCAAATATTTCAGATTATACGAGTATATAGGATATGTTTAATTTTTTTAAGTTTATTAGAGTTCGGCAACAATTCAATTTTAAACATTGTCTGTGGTACCAGAGATAAAGAGATGTTTAACCCCTCTTTCACTGGAAATGAGAGAGCAATTGCTAAACGTGAAAACCACCTAAACTTTGACAGTTGATCGAGTTCAAGAGGTTTTGACGTTTAGCAATTGGAAACGAGTGATGGCCAGATTGAAATCTTACCAAAAAAAATATGTAAACGGAGGGATTTGTTGCATCGGTCAAGACCTCTTATAAAAAATGTTAAACATAGAAAATTAAATAAATTTGTGAAATTTAAAGGTATTTGATGAAACGTTTTGTAATTTGAAGCATCATAGTATTATTTTCAATGGAAAATGATTAAAAACACTTAATGATTGAGAGCTGACAAGCTTAAATTCTTTTATTGGGTTGTTCTAATATACTTTAAAAGGAGTTAAATAGTTTCTCCATATAATAAATAACCACTATATAGTTATTTTTATTCGTACTAAATGTTGGGTATTGGGTTGATAAATGCCCTAAATTATTATTTTGTTCAATCTGGCCATAATGGAAAATGTTATAAAAAACGCAAGTTTTGAAGCGCTCTCACACTGAAATAAGTTGAACATCACTTTATTCCTGGTGGTACTTTGTTTCTATTAAATATATTTACCATAGTTTTAATATCAAAACCGCGTTCTTCCAATGCTTCTTTGACTTCATTAGAGTCAACGGCGGACTCTATACCCTTAATTACAACAACTAGGCCCTTATAGCTCTTCAGTTGATACGAATAATAGTTCTTGTTTTTGCTTGACAAAAATTTAACTATTCCATAAAACTTTTTTCAGTGTAGGACTGAATTCTTGTTTCATCTATGTTGCCGTTTTTCAAAGGCACTATGTGAAAATTGTTAGTACCTACAATCTCACTTAAATTAGCAACAAGAGCGTTACTGCTACCCTCGCGCAAATATATTGGAGGTGGTTTGGCATTAACGACTTTTGGTTAAGGCAAATATGTTGCTATTTAAAACTTCCGGTTTATTCTTAATTGGTGTGCTGCTCTGAAATTTTTAAGGATTGACCGCTGACTTTGAAGGACCTAATTTCTTTTTTATATTAACGTAGCGGTCAATGCCAGTTTGTACAGACGGGCCTTTTTTTATTAGTACATTCTCACCTTGCGCTGTGTTAGTCTTCGCTGCCTGCGTGCTTGCTGGTACCTATTTAGTTGTTGGAATAGTCACGTTTGTTGCTGGCCATTGTTGAATGCCGTTCTCTGCTGCTTTTGTTTTTTGTAAGCTCTGCTTATGGTGCTGCTCAGTTGTTATTTTGTTATGTTTATTGTTTGTAAACAGTTTAATTTTTGCGTGATTTTTTATGTTTTGATTAACACTTTTGTCGTTATTAATTAACGCTTGCACTTATTGTACTTTTTAGATATAATATTTCTTTATTTTTTTTTTAATGTTTTGAAGAATTATAGATTGAAAGCTCAAACGTGCAAGTAGGGTTTATTGAACTGATTACTTTTGAAATTTAATTCGAATAGGACGGCATTAGCGGGTAGACAAAGTTCTGGAGTTTTTCCAAATTTGTTTGCGCTCTTCATAATTTTCCAATTTTATTATCAGCTGTAGAGAGACATATGTCGTGACAAATAAATAATTGTCTTCCAAATTATTATTTTCAAATTTGTGCTTATATTCGCTTTGGCCAGAATTGCCATCAAGGCCACATTTTCCTATTGTTAATTGGTTATTAGATGACTTATTGTGTTCATTAATTACATTCGTGACGCTGTGTGCTGCTCAGGATAACTGTTATCATAGGAGAATCAAAAAGTTAATATCATGTTTTTTGTTAACGAAGCTTCCAATAAGTAGATAAGTAATATTACTAACCAAAATTCAAAAATATATAGCCGGGAAAGTTTACAACGATATAATGTGCTTGAATAAAAATGAGTATAAAACAAGCATTTGATAAAAGTGAGGTAATGGTAAAATTCAAACCAAAGCTCATGTTTATATGACGGAAACAAGACATAAAAAATAATAAAATATACTCTTAAATACAAAAAATTATGAAAAATAACATGAATAACAAAGAGAGGGACAAAAGGTTGCAGCTGAAATCAAAAGCATAGATTTAGAAAACATTAACCAATACAAGCAAACTTAACTCATTTCAGGGCAAGACAGGGATTACAACCTTTGGTATAACTTAAATCGATGTATAAAGAAAAACATATCACTCAAAAGGGCACTTATAACACAATCGTTTAAAACAATAATAACATATTATTATATAAAAACTACTTTGATATAACATATACCTTTCTTCTCAACATTCATTTCGATTTATGATAACAAGATTTTATATTGCAATTTACTGTATTATAAGAAATAATTTTTAAGTTATTTTCACTGCAAAGTCCGCGTGTTTCTATTGTCACACTTCTATCGCTTTTCGTAGCACTTTCGAATGGGATAAAGCAAAAATGTATTTACCGTTAGTTAGTTTTTTTTAGAAATAGCTTTAACACAAACAGTGGTAAATTTGAAACTTTTATTTTTTTATTTTTAGCGTATGAAATCGACTAGTGTGCGTGGTTCCGCTTTCTGCAGAATGGATAAGAAAGCGAAGCAAATGGGTTTGTTACTGAACAAGGCGAAATATCTCCTAGCATCAAACAAACAGTCGTCACACTCGCGACTAGGCTCCCACATCTCTGTTGACAGTCATAAGTTGAAAGTCGTAGATAATTTCATCTATCTTGGAACCAATATTAACAGCAACAACAAGGCGCTACTTCGGACTGACAAGGCAATTGAAAAGTAAAGTCCTCTATCGACGAACGAAAACCAAACTCTATAAGTGATTCATTATTCCCATCTGCAATATGGTGAAGAGCCATGGACGGTGACAAAACCTGATGAGCCGATGTTACGAGTTTTCGAGAGAAAGGTTCTGCGGAAAATTTAGTCCTTTGCGCATTGGCTGTATGAGTATTACGACGAGATTAACATTGTTGAGCGAATTAAGAGATAACTCTAAAAGTAGAAGCAGAGTAAGACCTCCACTCCGTTGGAGAGACCAGGCGTAGAAGGAGCTGGCTTTGCTTGGAATTTTTAGTTGGCGGCACATTGAAGAAAGAAGAAACGACAAGCGAGCGAGCGACAGGCAAGCTAAAGTGAGAAGGCGTTGGGTTTGCGACCCGCCACGTTAAAAAAATCATATCAATGAAAAGGAACAACAAGACTAGGATGAGTGACCCCCCTTTTGATGATGACCATGGCAAACGAAATAAGAACATGCACCTGCAATGTCCGGTCCCTTAATTGGGAAGGTGCCGCTGCCCAGCTGGTTGATGTTCTCATGAAAATAAAGGCTGACATCGCCAAAGGGACAAGGACAGAGACGAGTAGGTCCTTGTGGCATTTACTACAGTGGCCATATAAAGGAGTGCAAGTTTGGTGTGAGATTCGTGGTGGGAGAGAGACTTCGTCGCCGAGTACCATCATTCACTCCGGTGAATGAACGTCGGACCACAATCCGCATCAAAGCGAGATGCCTTTTGTGAGCGCTTGGAGAGCACTTATGAGAACTGGGTGAGCAAAGAAGGTATCTTTGGCACTACGGTCGGTAAATTCAGCCACCGCGACAAAACATCCCCAAATGGGTTGAGGCTGATCGACTTCGCCGGGGCCCGAAATATGGTTATCTGTAGTACTAGATTCCAGCACAAGAAAATACATCAAGCTACCTGGCTGTCTCCGGATCGAAAACCCACCAACTAGATCGATCATGTTGTGATAGACGATGGACACGTCTCCAGTGTTTTAGACGTGCGTACGCTCCGATGTCCTAACATCGACTCGGACCACTATCTTGTTGCAGCCAAGATTCGCACCCGCCTCTGTGCAGCAAAAAACGCACGTCAACAAATACAAGGAAGGTTTCTTACGCGGTTTGCATTCCTGTTCTCTGAGAGCACTCGTAAACAACTCGGTATAAAGGATTTGTGGGACGGCATTTCAAACTCCTTACGTGCAGTTGCTACCGAAACCATTGGTTTTCGAAAAATGCAAAAGAACCGCTGGTACGACGAGGATTCCCGTGTCGCAGCGAAGAGAAAACAGGCTGCCTACCTCGCAACGTTACGATGGACCACAACACGTGCGGGATGGGATAGATACCGAGAGTTGAAGAGGCAAACGATACGCATTTGCAGACTGGTAATGCTCGAAAACTCATAGCTTACTTAAATTACGGAGGGAACACTTCTCCAACCTGCTGAATGATATTGAACGTACAACGCCAGGAGAAGGCGAACCCGATTTCCCAATCGATGACGATGGAGCAGACGTTCTTTTGCCGACCATGAAAAAATTGGAATAGTAATTACATCCCTGAAGAACAACTAACCGTCGATGGCCGATGGATTGCCGGCCGAGCTATTCAAACACGACGGAGAAAAACTGACTAAAATATGGTCGGACGTAAGCATGCCCAAGGATTGAAATTTAGGTGTGCTCTGCCCAATCCACAAAGAGGAAGACCCCACAATCTGCGCCAACTACCGTGGGATAAGCCTCCTCAACATCGCGTGTAAAGTTCTGTCGAGCGTATTGTGTGAAAGATTAAAACGCGCCGTCAACAAACTGATGGAACCTTATCAGTGTGGCTTTAGACAAGGCAAATTAACAACCGACCAGATATTCACCATGCGACAAATCTTGGAAAAGAAAGGAGAATCAACACACACCACATCTTCGTCGATTTCAAAGCTGCTTTCGATACGCAGGATAACTCTTGCCAACAGGTGCTACTTCAGACTCAGTAGGCAATTATATCATACATATGTACATACAAATATTTCACATATATTTCTATAACATACAAAGAGAATAATACCTGAGACAGACATGTAGTAACAATACTATAGTAAAGGTATCATGGTATTCTATTTACTACGTTGATGACATGCATGGCAATGTAGTAAACTCAAATACTACCTTTGTTTCATAGGCATTAACTATTACAAAAAAAAAAAAAAATAAACAATAAATATGTAGATGTGTGTTATGGAGAAAATAAGTAAAATTATTTCAAATAATGTAAAGTTAATATATTTTTCCCGCAAAAAAAGCGATTTAGTTAAAGTCTTTCTAAAATCCTCAAATAAAATGAGATATTTCCTACTTTTCCGGAAGAAAAATTGTGAAAAATATTATGTTTTCCATTTCAATAATTAATTTTTTAAGTCATTTTGACAGAATATTTCCAAAAGTTTTTAACAAAATTTGTTAAATTTTTTTAGCTGTGCTTATACAAATACCACAATGAAACATCATAATATTGTTACCAGCAGAATACTACATTGCTCATATGGTATTTTGCTAGTATTTGGTGACACACATATGGTATTTGTACCATATATGGTATTGTTACCACATGTCTGTCCAGGGTACAACTGGCTCATTTTAAAATATCATTAAGTTCTCTTTTCGAGGCTTCTGCTCATTGCGAACATATGTATGCATATACATACATATATATGCGGCGCAGTTATACAAATTATATATAGATCCAACATACAAACGAGTGAATTTGAGAAAATTACCTGCGGTCGGTTAATTCTCTATTCGTGGTTTTTTCGTAGGAACATATGTATATACATGCGTATGTATACTTATATGCACATACGGGCGCATATAAATATATGCAGTATATACTGAAAAATATACCCCATCGATATCGGGTACAAATTATATACAATGAAAAATATTAAAAAAAAGTTTTTATAACTTACTTAAAAATTTGTACAAAAGTGTATGGTCACATACTCGTATGTACATATATGGTCACATATTGACATATATACACCCAATAATACCATACATTCTACGACAAAAAAGAGGCCAATTGATTTCATAAATAACTTACTTTCCGAACAAGAACTAAACAAGCTCGCGGAAAAATTACAAAAGCAAAACGAAAATATAACAAATAATATCAATAAAAAAGAAAACAGGGTAAACATACAAGATTTTCGGAATAAACATATAAAGAATCATAGAGTTAACAAAACACAACCAAGATACAAGGGAGTAGACAGCTTTAAAGAAGAGGGAAATCACTTAATATCTTACGATTCAAAGTTTAAAAAATCATATAAGACTCAAGTTGACCGAAAATTTAAATTTCAGGATGGCGGAAATTAGAATACTTTTAACGATAATAACGGCAATCAATGGACTTCTACAAATAAACAAGCTTGAAAACCAATCGGGATACGCTAAGTATCAGAGAGATAGAGATAGTGAATCAAACTGCAACGGTAATCCATATAATACACCCCAAGGAATTTAAGCAGATTATAAATAAAATTGAAAATAACTTAGAAAATAATTTCAACCAATATAACAGGAATGACAGGGAAATATTATACGAAGAAATAAAATCAATTAAAGCAAAAATAAACACATTGTCGGGGTATGTCGACGTATGGGGCCGATTATGTTTAATTAAAAGATAGTTGGTTCACGTTAAACGTTATAAACTTCGATTTAATAATTCATTCGGGTATATACAAATAGATATATATATATATATGTATATATGTGTGTGTGTTTCCAATATTTATTAAATGTGCGTAATTTCTTATTAGCTAGTGTTAGAGTTCAGTGTTAATATACATACGGATTGTTGTGAATTTAAACGTTGTAATTCGTTTTGTGTGTTGGGTGTATTCCCTCGCTGTGGAGTATTGTAAATGAATGTCCGTGGATCTTTATGTTGTATCCGTATTACTTGTGTGAAAACGTTTTATTATGCTCACTTATTGGATGCCTCACTTATTTTGTTCACTTGTTATCGTTAGAGAAATTATGTTTTATTTGATGGCGCACCTTTACTTTTTGTATTCACTTGATTTCACTTGTGTTCGCTTCGGTATGTTGGCGGGATAATAATATGCCTTTTTGGTGAAAGCGCGGGAAAATCGTCTCCTTCATTCCTCCTTTTTCGCCTGTTGCGTGAAGTTGGGGCGGTTGATACTCCTCTACATTACGCCTCTATTACTTTTTGTAATTTGTGGGAGTAATGCAGAGGAGTATTTGTTTGGATTAAACATCCCGGCCACCTTGCAGAATTTAGGGTTAGATGGTGCCAGTAAGGGTCCAGCCAAATGCTGTGTTCTGCGCCACCACTGTACCATTATCGGGTTTGAAGAGTCCACTTCTGATAGTTTGAGGGTACATATCCGCTCCAATCTCCAACGTTAGTTCCTTGTTGCTGTGGAATTGAGGGTCAGCGAGAACCAAGTGATCGAAGCGCACTTGCACATCGTCACTTAAGTCATATGGTTTTTTGGGTAACTTGTGTGTTATAACTGCGTTACATTCCAAACAAAACTTTGTATCATTATTTGAGCTAATTTTGATGCTACAAATACGATAAGTGTTGAGGTATGTAATTGGCAGTTTTAATTTTTTAACGAGTTCGGCCGCTATATTCGTAATTTTGAGGGTAGGGTTTAAAATGGCTCGAACTTTATACCATTCGCCATCGCATCTTAAACGGATCTTCAGCGTGGGTAATAGGGTCTGCTTAGCCAGTAAGGATGGTAATCGAGTCTCTAGCGAAAGTGGATGTTTTTCAACAGTATTTGCATCGTTGGCCGGGTATAGCCTCGGATGTCCGTGTAGGGATGAGTAATGTTTCCCATGACAAATTGAACATCGATTTTTGCTTGTGCATCCTTCCGTCTTATGCGACCTGGCTAAGCAATTAACGCAGTAGCGGTGTTTTATTACTGCTTCGTATTTTTTATTTATATTGTATCCCGAGTACGTAGCGCAAGTCACTAGACGGTGGTCTTTTTTGCATATGCCGCAAGCGACATGACGGGATGACGTATTTTTTCTCTTATGTGAGATCGTTCTTCGGGTTGTGTGATCATCACGTTCCTTTTCCTCGCGAATCGTGAGAAGGGTCGACTTGAAACGTTGAATGCGTCGTGACATCGTTTCGTCTTCCGAAATCGGTGTAATGCTACGGGTTGCGCTACGCGACCGGATGGCAATTGTTGAACTTATACGACGAGGTTTGGGTGAGTTGGTGATTGTTGGCGCCATTTCACTAAAAAGAAGAGAAAACTTTTAAGTTATTCTGAACTTAATATCACAATTTTTGTGATGGGGCGGGTTATTGTGCCTTGAGCAGTTCGGATTTCAACCACTCGTGTTTTATTGTCTAAGCCGGGGAAGACCTTTTGGATTCGACCGAGCTTCCATTCGTTGGGAGAAATATTGTCGTTTCTTATAACGACTAAGTCGTTAACTTCAACATTACGTTGTGGATATTTCCATTTGTATCGTTTGTGTAGCTCCTTAAGGTACTCTTCCTTCCATCTCTTGCAAATGTGCTAGTAGAGTATTTTTAGTTTCTGCCATCTGTTAACGATGCTTAAGTTTTCATCCTCTAAATTGGGTTCGGCAGGGGTTAACAATGGAGTACCTATAAGGAAGTGTCCTGGAGTTAGAGGTTCCAAGTTTGATGAGTCGTCGCTTATGGGGCTTATTGGCCGAGAGTTTAAACAACTTTCAATGCGGGTCAATAGGGTAGCAAATTCTTCAAACGTGAATTTTTGTAATTTTGCGATCTTTTTTAGGTGGGTTTTTAGACTTTTTACGCCGGCTTCCCATAATCCACCCATATGTGGAGCTCCTGGTGGGTTGAAGTGCCATGAGATATTTTGATGGCTATGGAGAGATGTAATTTGAGTTCGAAGTGTCTGTAATAATTCACGCCGATCTTTCATTAGCAACTGTGAAGCTCCTATAAAGTTTGTTCCGTTGTCGGAATAAAGATTGGGAGGCATCCACGCCTCGAGAAGAAACGGGAAAATGCTGCTAGGAAGGCTTGCGTAGTGAGATCGTTAACGGGTTCGAGATGTATTGCTTTAGTTGAGAAGCATACAAATACACATATATATCCTTTGGTGATTAGACATGCTCTCCCAGTGTAGTTTTTGATGTCATAGGGTCCAGCAAAGTCGATACCAGTGGCAGCAAACGGCCGGGTTAGGATGGTTCGTTCATTTGGAAGAGCTGCCATTATTTGGGTTTGTTGAGCCTTGTTGTGTATGATGCACGTTTTGCATTGATGAATTATTGTTTTAATCAGCATCTTTGCTTTGGGTATCCAGAATTCTGTCCTTAGGAGTCGAAGAACTAGCTGATTTCCGCCGTGTAACGTTGCTAAATGGGTAAATTGAGTTAGTAATTTTGTTATACGACTATTATAGGGTAATAAGATAGGGTGGCGCTCATTATATGATTGTGCTGCGGAATTGGTTAATCTTCCGTCACTTCGCATAACTCCTTTAGGGTCAATGAATGGATTTAAAGTCAATAATGAACTTTTCTTATGTATTTGGGTTTTACGGGTCAATGCATCATATTCTTCTCTGAAATGTGTTTTTTGGGTGTGAATGATTAACTCTTCATTCGGGTTGTTTTGAACTCTTCCGGGGTTATTTCGTGGTTTGAGTAATCAATTTCTCGCCTCCTTGGTGAGGCATTTGCGCAAAATCTGAATAGGTAAGCGATAACGCGAATTGCTCTGGGGAATGAGGAAAACCTTTCGAGTATATCCTCATGGTGTTAATATACATACGGATTGTTGTGAATTTAAACGTTGTAATTCGTTTTGTGTGTTGGGTGTATTCCCTCGCTGTGGAGTATTGTAAATGAATGTCCGTGGATCTTTATGTTGTATCCGTATTACTTGTGTGAAAACGTTTTATTATGCTCACTTATTGGATGCCTCACTTATTTTGTTCACTTGTTATCGTTAGAGAAATTATGTTTTATTTGATGGCGCACCTTTACTTTTTGTATTCACTTGATTCCACTTGTGTTCGCTTCGGTATGTTGGCGGGATAATAATATGCCTTTTTGGTGAAAGCGCGGGAAAATCGTCTCCTTCATTCCTCCTTTTTCGCCTGTTGCGTGAAGTTGGGGCGGTTGATACTCCTCTACATTACGCCTCTATTACTTTTTGTAATTTGTGGGAGTAATGCAGAGGAGTATTTGTTTGGATTAAACATCCCGGCCACCTTGCAGAATTTAGGGTTAGATGGTGCCAGTAAGGGTCCAGCCAAATGCTGTGTTCTGCGCCACCACTGTACCATTATCGGGTTTGAAGAGTCCACTTCTGATAGTTTGAGGGTACATATCCGCTCCAATCTCCAACGTTAGTTCCTTGTTGCTGTGGAATTGAGGGTCAGCGAGAACCAAGTGATCGAAGCGCACTTGCACATCGTCACTTAAGTCATATGGTTTTTTGGGTAACTTGTGTGTTATAACTGCGTTACATTCCAAACAAAACTTTGTATCATTATTTGAGCTAATTTTGATGCTACAAATACGATAAGTGTTGAGGTATGTAATTGGCAGTTTTAATTTTTTAACGAGTTCGGCCGCTATATTCGTAATTTTGAGGGTAGGGTTTAAAATGGCTCGAACTTTATACCATTCGCCATCGTATCTTAAACGGATCTTCAGCGTGGGTAATAGGGTCTGCTTAGCCAGTAAGGATGGTAATCGAGTCTCTAGCGAAAGTGGATGTTTTTCAACAGTATTTGCATCGTTGGCCGGGTATAGCCTCGGATGTCCGTGTAGGGATGAGTAATGTTTCCCATGACATATTGAACATCGATTTTTGCTTGTGCATCCTTCCGTCTTATGCGACCTGGCTAAGCAATTAACGCAGTAGCGGTGTTTTATTACTGCTTCGTATTTTTTATATATATTGTATCCCGAGTACGTAGCGCAAGTCACTAGACGGTGGTCTTTTTTGCATATGCCGCAAGCGACATGACGGGATGACGTATTTTTTCTCTTATGTGAGATCGTTCTTCGGGTTGTGTGATCATCACGTTCCTTTTCCTCGCGAATCGTGAGAAGGGTCGACTTGAAACGTTGAATGCGTCGTGACATCGTTTCGTCTTCCGAAATCGGTGTAATGCTACGGGTTGCGCTACGCGACCGGATGGCAATTGTTGAACTTATACGACGAGGTTTGGGTGAGTTGGTGATTGTTGGCGCCATTTCACTAAAAAGAAGAGAAAACTTTTAAGTTATTCTGAACTTAATATCACAATTTTTGTGATGGGGCGGGTTATTGTGCCTTGAGCAGTTCGGATTTCAACCACTCGTGTTTTATTGTCTAAGCCGGGGAAGACCTTTTGGATTCGACCGAGCTTCCATTCGTTGGGAGAAATATTGTCGTTTCTTATAACGACTAAGTCGTTAACTTCAACATTACGTTGTGGATATTTCCATTTGTATCGTTTGTGTAGCTCCTTAAGGTACTCTTCCTTCCATCTCTTGCAAATGTGCTAGTAGAGTATTTTTAGTTTCTGCCATCTGTTAACGATGCTTAAGTTTTCATCCTCTAAATTGGGTTCGGCAGGGGTTAACAATGGAGTACCTATAAGGAAGTGTCCTGGAGTTAGAGGTTCCAAGTTTGATGAGTCGTCGCTTATGGGGCTTATTGGCCGAGAGTTTAAACAACTTTCAATGCGGGTCAATAGGGTAGCAAATTCTTCAAACGTGAATTTTTGTAATTTTGCGATCTTTTTTAGGTGGGTTTTTAGACTTTTTACGCCGGCTTCCCATAATCCACCCATATGTGGAGCGAAGTGTCTGTAATAATTCACGCCGATCTTTCATTAGCAACTGTGAAGCTCCTATAAAGTTTGTTCCGTTGTCGGAATAAAGATTGGGAGGCATCCACGCCTCGAGAAGAAACGGGAAAATGCTGCTAGGAAGGCTTGCGTAGTGAGATCGTTAACGGGTTCGAGATGTATTGCTTTAGTTGAGAAGCATACAAATACACATATATATCCTTTGGTGATTAGACATGCTCTCCCAGTGTAGTTTTTGATGTCATAGGGTCCAGCAAAGTCGATACCAGTGGCAGCAAACGGCCGGGTTAGGATGGTTCGTTCATTTGGAAGAGCTGCCATTATTTGGGTTTGTTGAGCCTTGTTGTGTATGATGCACGTTTTGCATTGATGAATTATTGTTTTAATCAGCATCTTTGCTTTGGGTATCCAGAATTCTGTCCTTAGGAGTCGAAGAACTAGCTGATTTCCGCCGTGTAACGTTGCTAAATGGGTAAATTGAGTTAGTAATTTTGTTATACGACTATTATAGGGTAATAAGATAGGGTGGCGCTCATTATATGATTGTGCTGCGGAATTGGTTAATCTTCCGTCACTTCGCATAACTCCTTTAGGGTCAATGAATGGATTTAAAGTCAATAATGAACTTTTCTTATGTATTTGGGTTTTACGGGTCAATGCATCATATTCTTCTCTGAAATGTGTTTTTTGGGTGTGAATGATTAACTCTTCATTCGGGTTGTTTTGAACTCTTCCGGGGTTATTTCGTGGTTTGAGTAATCAATTTCTCGCCTCCTTGGTGAGGCATTTGCGCAAAATCTGAATAGGTAAGCGATAACGCGAATTGCTCTGGGGAATGAGGAAAACCTTTCGAGTATATCCTCTTGGGTGGTTATCGCAAACGTCTTAACGGGTTTGAATTCCACGGTGGTGTTGTATATTTTCTCTGTTGCTGGGAAATGCTCCTTTTCATGTTGTAGCCATTGGGGTCCATGCCACCAGAGGTTGTAATTAAATAGATCGGTGGGTGTACATCC
Source organism: Bactrocera correcta (assembly GCA_027475135.1). NCBI lineage: Eukaryota > Metazoa > Arthropoda > Insecta > Diptera > Tephritidae > Bactrocera > Bactrocera correcta. The sequence goes on from CM050322.1 coordinate 65,999,813, forward strand.
TCGGCTTGCTAAGTCTGCGGGATTGTCTTGGCTTTCCACATGGTTCCAATTTTCGACTCCTACTTTCTCGGTGATTGCAGCTACTCGATGAGAAACGAAAGTGGTCCATGAACAGGGTGGTTTGTTTAACCAAGCAAGAACTATGGTTGAGTCAGTCCAAAAATAATTTTTATATTGGGTTAGGTGAAGTTGGGATAGAGTAGAGTTAACAAGGTTAGCTAGTAGAACCGCTCCGCAGAGTTCCAATCTGGGTAGGGATACGGTTTTAATGGGAGCAACTCTTGTTTTTGAGACTAAGAGAGTTGTCCATATTTTGTCTCCAACTGAAACCCTTATATAAAGTGTCGCGGCATATGCTTTTTCTGAAGCATCAGAAAAACCGTGGAATTCAATGGTGGCTGTTGGGTTGAAATGGGTCCACCTGGGTATTTCAATTTTGTTTATGTTGTCGTAATCCTTTACGAAGCTGTTCCATCGATGAAGGGTGAGGGGCTTCAGGCTTTCATCCCAGTCAGTTTTATCCAGCCATATTTGTTGCTTAATTATTTTTGCCGCGATTATTATTGGACTAAGCCAACCGGCTGGGTCAAACAATTTTGCTATGGCTGATAAAACTTCACGTTTGGTGTATGCGAGTTTTTTCTCCATTGGGTTGACGAGGAAGAAAAATGAATCCTTTTTGGAGTTCCATCGAATGCCTAGGGTTTTGGTGTTCTCGGGTTCCGAAAGGTTAATTGTTTCCGTCTCTAAAAGATGATCCTGTGGAAGTCCTTTCAGAATGTGTGGGTCATTGGAGGTCCATTTTCGCAGAGCGAATCCTGGGGTCTTCAGAGCGGAAATGAGTTCATCTCGTGCTGACTTTGCCGTGGTCAGGTCATGTGTTCCAGCTAAAACATCGTCTACATACATTTCCTGGCGAAGTATTTTGGCTGCTAATGGGTGGGTTCCTTCAACATCATCGGCTAGCTTCATGAGGGTACGGATCGCTAAATACGGCGCACAATTTATGCCGAACGTGACTGTTTGCAATTCGAAGTCTTCTATTGTGTCTTCCGGGGACTTCCTAAATAATATCCTTTGGAACCGAGTGTGTTTAGGGTCTACGAGTATTTGCCGGTACATTTTCTGAATATCCGCATTAAAAACGAATTGGAAGAGTCGCCAATTTGTGATCAGAATGACAAGGTCTTTCTGTAAAGTAGGCCCGATATGTAAGACGTCATTCAAGCTTTTGTGATTTGACGTGGGGCAAGATGCATTAAATACCACACGCAATTTCGTGGTTATACGATCGGGTTTAATGACTGCGTGGTGTGGTAAGTAATATTGGGTCGCTTTACCAGAAGCGTCACATTCTACTTTTTTCATTTGTCCGAGTTCCAAATATTCCATAATCGCTTTGTCATATTCTGCCTTCACTTCGGGTTTTTTGAGTAAAGCTCGTTCATTTCTGAGGAATTGGGCCATCGCTATATGTCTAGAGTACCCGATGTCAATATTGTCGGGTTCTTTGAAGGGTAGGGTTACTATATAGCGCCCATCTGAATTACGACGGGTAGTTTTTTGGAAAATTTCCTCACAAATTTGGTCCGATTTGGAAACTACGGATTCCTTTGGGATTTCCTCCACCTCCCAAAAACGTGTGAGTAGATTCTGAGGGTTCACTTTATTGGGAAATGAGACTATGGCGGAGTTTTGGGAGGGTTATGGGTCCGGACAATATCCATCCGAATTCTGTCTCTTGAGCTAAGAGTGAACCTAGTACGTTTTTCTTTACTCCATTGAGTAAAATACTTGGATAGATATCACTACCGATTAGTATATCCACGGGTCTGGGCTTGTGAAATTGGGTGTCGGCTAATGTGAATCCAAGATTTTTAAGACACTGCTTTGGATCTATGGGGTATGAGGGTAAATTATCAGTTAGGCTATTAAGTATAAATACCTGTGCTGATAGCTTATAATTTGTGTTTAAGGGTGAGCAAAGCGTGATTTCACAAATACTCGTTGGTGTTGCTGAAACTGCATTGTTTAGTCCGGTCACTTGGGCTGATGCAGAGTGGGTGGGTATATCCAAACTTCTTTGAAGTCTTCGAGATATAAATGTGGCTTCCGATCCTGAATCAATAAGAGCTCTCGCGGAATATCGTTGGCCATTATGTTCTATTTGAACCATTGCAGTACCGAGTAATATCTGCTTCCTACTTGGGTTGGGTGGGTCTTGGGTTGATGATATAGTGGACTGTATAGTTGTAGTGTAGGCTTGCCGATTTGTATTTGTGCTTTGGGTGGGTAATGTGGTACTTGAAGCGTTTTCAGGGCTCGAATGACGTTTGGCATTTCCGGAGTTGATTCAGGTCGAAAGCTGGATTCTCTGTGTATGTGACACGAGAATTTACTCACACAGTTCTTGTAGCTATGTGAAATAGCCAAGCAGTTATAGCAATAACCATATTTTTTGATTGGGGAGATACGCGACTCTACATTCATTGCGAGAAATTTGGGACATTCTCGAATAGGGTGCTGCTTTTTGCAGAGTTTACAGCTTTCTGTATCTATATTGTTTTGAGTAAAATTGAAATTATTTCTTTGGGTGTTAGAGGGTCTAGCAATTGGCGCTTCAGCCACGTTTGCATGAAAAGTGTTATATTTATTTTCATCTGTTCTTTTAACTGTACCGATGTGGAATGGGGGTAACTTTGCAACTGAAGCTTTGAAATTTCCAACAGATTCGAGGGTTTTGTATTTGTGGGTTAAAAAACTGTCGAAATTCGACCACGTCGGTATATCTGAATTATCTGCTAGGGTATATTCAAAGGTTTCGAGAGTTTGTTTAGGTAGTTTTGAACTACAAAGATATATTAATATCGGATCCCAACTTTGTGTGTCAATCTCGAGGTTGTTTAAATTAGTTAAAACGTTATTAACCGAACGTTGTAAGCTTTTTATAGCACAATCTGTTTCCTGAGTTATTTGGGGTAGGTTAAAAAGGGTCTTTAATTGGGTGTTTACCTGCAACCTCTTATTTTCGTATTGGTCGACTAAATTTTTCCAGGCAAGTATGAAACCATCATTTGTTAAGGATGCGTTTTGAATAACCTCTCTTGCTTCTCCTCGGGTCTTCTGAGTAAGGTGAAAGAGTCTTTCAACGTTACTAATCCTTGGGTTACGGATATACAGGGCTGTAAACATATCCCGAAAGGTGGGCCAAGTTGTGTAATCTCCGTAAAAGATGTCGGTGTCGCATGGTGGAAGGTGAACTGCAGGAGCGAAATCCATCATTGTGGCTTCTGAGGTCCTTTCCTTAATGGGTTGGGTTGACATCTGTGTTTTACGCGCATCTACATCTTCGTTGATGGAAGCTAAGCAAGAGAGGTACATTCGATAACTTTTTTGGTATTTTTCTTTCACTTTAAAGAAATCGATGGTTTCATGACTTTCGCGGGAAATTCTTCTGATCGCATCGTATGAGTGCTTTGCTTTTTCATAAAGGGAATTTAGTTCGACCCTTTTAATTTCGAGGGTATAGACCGATTCATCTTCACTTTGGGTCTGAAGATGGTCTTCAACAAATTCCATTAAATCAGTTGTTGTAATTTTAAAATCTTCCATTTCCATTTTTGGGTAGGATATATTTAATATTTGGGTTGAATGAGAGAAACATTACATTATTATATTATTATTAAGTTCATTAATATTGTACATATTATTAATTGTTATATGATCACCAATATTCGAATACGAATTGGCAAATAAAGCAGAAGAAGAGAGAAACAAGTCGCGTAGAGTTACGAAAATTTAAGAAAACAAACTTTAAAAACTTTTGTATAGTGATTTATTTATTTTCAAAATTTCAAATTAATTGACTTGTTTTTATCTCGATGGTGTCCGATTGTTAATGTTGATGCGAAATTATTAAATTTCCGATGAATCGTAAAAAAAAAGCGAATGGGTGCGAGTTTTTCCGCTTTTTCTTAATTTCGGGTTGCTTTTGTTTATTATTACTTGTAGGCTTTTTGTTTGTTGGGTGCACTCTTTGGGTTTTTGGGTTTGGTTCTGGAACTCCAACGATGTTGTTGGTAGAATTCCCACGAAGACTTTTTCTTTTAATTAATCCGGCTCGAAGGACCAAAAATGTCGGGGTATGTCGACGTATGGGGCCGATTATGTTTAATTAAAAGATAGTTGGTTCAAGTGTAAACGTTATAAACTTCGATTTAATAATTCATTCGGGTATATACAAATAGATATATATATATATGTGTGTGTGTTTCCAATATTTATTAAATGTGCGTAATTTCTTATTAGCTAGTGTTAGAGTTCAGTGTTAATATACATACGGATTGTTGTGAAGTTAAACGTTGTAATTCGTTTTGTGTGTTGGGTGTATTCCCTCGCTGTGGAGTATTGTAAATGAATGTCCGTGGATCTTTATGTTGTATCCGTATTACTTGTGTGAAAACGTTTTATTATGCTCACTTATTGGATGTCTCACTTATTGTGTTCACTTGTTATCGTTAGAGAAATTATGTTTTATTTGATGGCGCACCTTTACTTTTTGTATTCACTTGATTTCACTTGTGTTCGCTTCGGTATGTTGGCGGGATAATAATATGCTTTTTTGGTGAAAGCGCGGGAAAATCGTTTCCTTCATTCCTCCTTTTTCGCCTGTTGCGTGAAGTTGGGGCGGTTGATACTCCTCTACATTACGCCTCTATTACTTTTTGTAATTTGTGGGAGTAATGCAGAGGAGTATTTGTTTGGATTAAACACACATTAATGCCTATAGGAAATAACAAAAAACGCAGAGGACTATTTAATATTGTAGGAACTACATGCAAATGGCTCTTCGAAAGCATGGACTATGAAGATAGGGAAAACATACTACAATATTTAGAAATAATAGAGAAAAGCAATCATAAGATAATAGGAGCGGTAAATCTACAAATATATATAAATGACAACTCCAATAAATCCATTAATACATTAAACAGAACAACAGAAGACGATAGGACAGAAATACTAAAATCCTTTGAAAAAATAGATAGATCAAACGAAAAAATTATAAAACACATGATTTATACCGATCAGGTGCTTAAATTTAAACACTTAGAAAGTATAATTGAACAAATTCAAGAAAACATAGCTTCAGCAAAACATAATATACTACACCCTAGGAGGACAGGACTCCTTTCATATAAAGACGACGCAATACTTTTAGCTATAAAAATACCAATTACACACGTTAAAGCAGATCTAATACTAATAACGCCATTACCTAATGGGAAACATTTTGAAATGATAGGAGAACAGAAATATGCAATTACAATAGGAAACAAAATATATAAATATACAAAAGAAGCACATTTCAAAAACTTGAAAGAAATTAACGTTTGTCCGTTTAACCAATGTAAATACGGATATAACAATGACACAATGATCGAAGATATCGAAGACGATACTATCCTGATTAAAAATGCATAAAAAATAAAAATGAAACAAGATTGTGACCCAATAAATAATAAAACATTTTCCACTTTAAGAAAGATTTCGAAACCTGAACTCTTTCTTGAAATAAGAGAACCTTGCCTACACATTTTCTGCTGATAAAACAAATTCTTCTGGCATGCATGCAGATGCGTGTGTGTATGTAAGTAAATAAAAACACATGTATAAGTGCCTGCGCGCACTTCAAATTAGAATATAAGCAACAAATTGAAATAAAGAAGAAATGCAGTCGAAGATTAGACAGCAAAGAAGCTTAGTGTTTTACATTTTTAACTGTAGAGTTGTCATAAAGAGCCAAGAAGAAGTTGAGCTCTTTATGACACCAAAACTGGCGACGAGGATGGGATAAACTAACAATTTTGGGAGGTTAGTAAGTGAACCACAACGGGCGATAAGCAAATCAAGAATTCACAATTAATCAATTGAAAAAGATTTGATAACGCACTCTTAAACTAAACTAACAATTTTTGGGAAGCTAGTGAAAGCGACAGCATTAATAGTGCAAAGAAAAAAGTGGAAATATTAATAGAATTGTGGAAAACAATAATATATTTATAGAAAAACATTAATAGAACTATACAAAAACATTACTAAAATATTACAAAAACATTTAAATCGTGTTAAATGCGCGGCAAGAAAACCTTAAACAATATTAGCAAATAACCAGCTTTCAAAATATATAAATAAATAAAGTGTGATTTTTACTGAAAAACATTTGAACAACGGTAGCGGTTATTTGAGTTTGGGTTCAACCTATAAAGCAACAGCAGCAGCAGTAACAGTAATTACAACAAAAGCAACAGCAGAACAAATAAGAGTAAGAAAAATACATATATATAAAAATATATTAAAATTGCTTATAGTAAGTAAGAAAATACAAAACAATGTGTAAAAATTATCGCACAATAGTGTAAAATGAGAATTCAATCGTGGGTATACAGAGTTTTGCGTATACAGAGTGTTGCAAAATAAAATTTTCTCAAAATGGAAGCATCCACCATACCATTTTTTCAACTCACTTTTAACTGTTTTAATGGAACTGCAGAATTTGATGGACGAGATCCAAACCAACTAACAGACTTCATTAAGCAAATAACCAGAACCTATGGATATTGGCAATGCAAATAAAAATTTTCAGTGGGATCCACAAAACAATTACCCTATATAATAAAAGACACACATAAGAAAGTTATATTTTATCATTGATACTGGAGCAGAGTTCAGTTTGATCAACGGAAATATTTGTAACCCGAAATGGAAGAGGGATGTAGATGTACAAGACACAGCTATGGGAAGAAAAGCGGAAGTTAAGAAACTTTGCAAATTCCCAATATTTTAAGAATTTAATGAAAAAGAAATCATATGTGAATTCCTGGAATGTAATTTTAACAAGAACTTTGACGGACTCATTGGTAATAATATTTGAACGAAGGTAAATGCGATAATAGACTACCCAAACAGAATTATGAAAACAAATAAAGCAATACTGGCATTTTATCTAACAATAGAAGAAGAAATATATAACGAAATGAGCTATAAAGACAATGAGATGGAAATCTTCTGTAATGACAAAAAAGATAAATGCCTTAACGGTATAGACAAAAATAAACTTATAAATATACTAAAAAGATATAAAAGCATATTTTACAACGAAGATGATAATTTAACATTTACAAGTTCAGCAAAACATAGAATAATAACCAAAAATGATATTCCGGTTTGCTCTAAAATCTACCGATACCCAGAAATATACAAACCGGAAATAGAAAAACAAATAGACCAAATGTTGGCCCAAGGTATAGTTAGAGCATCCTCTAGTCCTTACAATAGCCCTATTTGGCTGGTACCAAAGAAGCTGGACGCAACCAATGAACAAGAATGGCATCTTGTGATCCAATTCCAAATATAGACGATATATTTGACAAATTGGGAAGATGCCAATATTTTTCCACTCTCGACTTAGCCAAAGGTTTTCATCAAATTGAAATGGACGAACGCGACATACATAAAACAACTTTCTCCACTGCAAATGGACATTATGAATTTCTAAGAATGCCCTTCGGATTGCGAAATGCATCGGCAACGTTTCAAAGACTAATGAACGATATACATTATTAAAAGAATATATCGGCAAAATTTGCATTGTGTACATGGACGATATTCTAGTATTTTCTACAAGCTTAGAAAAGCATCTAGAATCATTGAGCAAAATTTTAATGAGAATAAAAGAAAAAATCTAAAGATCCAATTATATAAATGCGATTACCTATGACAAGAAAGAAAATCCCTAGGTCACTTAATTACAAAAGCTGGTATTAAACCAAACCTTCAAAAAGTGGAAGCAATAGAAAAGATTCTACTTCCAAGAAGCGTTAAGGAAATAAAAGCATTTTTAGGTATTACGGGATACGGAGATTTATTAAAGATCACTCTAAAATAGCATACCATTTAATAAAATATTAAAAAAAAAGGCTCACAAATAAACACTGATGACCAAGATTACAAAGATTCTTTCTTTAAATTAAAAATGTTGATAAAAAATTACCCCATTTTAATCCACCTAGATTTCACAAAAACTTTTACTCTTGTGACAGATGCGAGTAATTTTGCTCTGGGAGCAGCCCTTATGCAAGATAACAAAACAATTTCATTTGCTAGTCGTACTTTGAATGGACATAAAAAAATTATAGCACTATAGAGAAAGAGTTGTTAACCATAGCGTGGACCACTAAATATTTTCGCCGATACCTTTTTGGTCGCAGATTCACCATTAAAACAGACCATCGTCCATTGGTTTAGTTAAATAATATAAAGGAACCTAATTCAAAATTACAAAGGTGGAAAATTAAACTCAATGAATTTGATTTCGATATTTTATACATTAAAGGTAAAGAAAATGTAACTACAGATGATCCAAGCAGACTAAATTATGAAAATAATAATATGGTAGAATTGAATTTAAATGAAATATTCAATGATGACGACATAGATACTGTACATAGTGCAGAAACGGATAGTATATAAAAAAAACAGAAAATGCAATCAAATAATGAAATATATATCAATATACTTATAAATCAACTTATAATGAATCAATAACAAAGAAAATAAAACATCAAAGGTAAATAAGAAACACAATAAGCGTAACACTTGAAAGCGACGTTTTAAAAATAATGCAAGAGAACCTACCGGAAAAAGGATTAATCGTAATTTACTGCATAGATGACAAATTATTTTTACAAATTCAAGAGTTACATATAAAATTTTTCGCAAATAATGCAAATCTGAAAATAATGAAATCAAACATAATTTTAAAAGATGTAACAGACAAAGAAGAACTCCTAACATTGATAGAAGAGAACATCTGGAAAATAATCACAGGGGAATAAATAAAATATTTGAGGAAATAAAAAAGACACACTACTACCCCAAATTACAAAAAGAAATACAGAAATACATAAATAATTGTGAAACATGCAATAAGGCGAAGTTCGACAGAAATATTAAATATTACGGAAACTCCTAAAAAACATAATGAAATTGTTCATTTTGATATTTGGTACCCACAAAGAGGCATAATGTACCTCACAAGCATCGATAAATTAATGAAATACGCAACAGCTAAATCATTAAAGGACAGAACTTCGATCAGAGAACGTATAATATAGAGAAGGTTCAATTGCAGATAGGCGTGTGAACTGTCAAGAGCTAACAAAATCCTATTAGTGGATTTCACCACTTTTGGCTCGGAAGGAAAAATTTTAACAGAGATGAGTGAACAGAGCTGAGTATTGAATGAAAATTATGCTCAGAAATATAAATTGCTATTACAGATGAATGTTGCTCTTTCGCTTATATCTTGATACGTTTACATGCAATAATATCAATTGATATGAGTATCACTTTGCGAAATTTTGTGAATTCATGCAAAATTAATAACATTATTATTAAATTATGCTAAGTAGATATGCCACCCGCAAAAATTACAAATATTTTTCTACAAAAACAACAATCGTTTGAAGAAGCATCTGTAACCAATATGGCAGCCAAATTGCCGACGTCAAAATTTATAGTAAATTACACAAATTTTCATTCATGAACGCAAACGTACTTTCAAAAATCACATTCGATTCATTCATAAAAGCAGACGCTATTACATCTCCCCGAGCATGCCTTGCCTACAAGCGTCTTTTCGTGACGATTTCAAAAGCTAAAAATCATAAATTGAATATACTTATTTCTGAAATGTATGAGAAGGATAAAGTGTCAACCCCGCAAAAATTAGTATTAAAATATCTTAGAATAAAATTGACAACATAGTTTATTTGTCGATTTTCAATTCAAGAAATGTTTCAAAGAAAATATTCAATATTCTTCTGATTCATGTGTACAGTCAATCCCGGTTAAGTAGTACTCCGCTTAAATGAAAATCGAATTCCTCCCTCATCACTCTTAACGGCCTATATTATATCTTGCTGCATCTCACGATTTGTTTTTTGAAATACTTAGAAATTGTTGTTTTAAGCAAGACTCATTTAAGTATCCGCAGTCGCTTATTTACCATATTATATTTCTACTTTTAACTATTTACAAATATCTGTATCTTTGAATGTGGCGCATAACCAGGATTGACTGTATTTGTCAAGGAATGTAAAAAATATTTTGTAATTCTGAAATATTTGTACGCAGCTGCGTCGATATGTATGCAAGCTCACACACAAGCATACATATTTACGCTGGTTTGTAGGCGGAGCTGTACAGTGGCAAGGGAAGCGGTGACAATCGGCGGCCATTCGTTTATTTTTTTTGTCGTGTCAGTCCTTAGAGACACTGACATTTTGGCCGTTGTCCGTAACAACGGAGTTTTCGTATGAAACAATGAGTCTATGAGTATATTTTCAAAGAAAGTTGTAGGTAGACAAAATTACAAACATGTATGACTCTTTAAAATTTGTTTACATGAACACAAAACTACATACATATGTGAATATGTGAGCATTATGCGAAAGGTTTTTTAAAATATTTTTACAAGCACACATAATTATATGCATATGATATGGTCTTTTAAGAAGTTATCACAGCTTCTAATGCCCAAAGCAAACGAATAATGGGTTGTCAAAAAAGTCTTACGGTATTTTTCGAAACCTGAACTCTTTCTTGAAATAAGAGAAGCTTACCTACACATTTTCTGCTGATAAAACAAATTCTTCTGGCATGCATGCAGATGTGTGTATGTATCTAAGCAAATATAAACACATGTATAAATGCCTGCGCGCACTTCAAATTAGAATATAAGCAACAAATTGAAATAAAAAAAAAATGCAGTCGAAGATTAGACAGCAAAGAAGCTTAGTGTTTTACATTTTTAACTGTAGAGTTGTCATAAAGAGCCAAGAAGAAGTTGAGCTCTTTATGACACCAAAACTATGTACACACATTGCTTCAAAGTCCACATCGGCATATACATATTCGGCAATACCCTTTGGGTTTTGGCTAACAAAAGCAAGCAATATTGCGTATAAAATATATTCAAAGTCCACATTGGCATATTTTCCGCAATACCCGTTGGTTTTTGATCAACAAAAACAAGCAGAATACAAAAGAGTCTTCTATCCAACATTTTATTTACGAAACTTTTTCTAAACATCTACAAGTCTAGATTCCATTAACACGTTGTTCATTTATTCAATACATCGTTTAAATGAGTTTAGACTCAAAGCAATCTAAAACAACTCAGTTGCTAAAAGTTCCAAAGATGATTTCAGATGAAAAAAGTCCGTGTACACCCGCAGAAGCTACACGCTCAAAGCAAGGTGCTACAAAACAAAAAAGGGTGAAAGAAATTTATTTCTCAGAGTGACAGTCTAATTCGATACTGCACCCGATTCTCATGTTCACCGATTCAAGATAATTCTGAATCGGTATTAGAAATTAATAAAGAAAATCTTGACAACTTTTGGACACGTCTCCAAGCTGCAAGTGACGAATCGTAGAATATGACGACTGAGATCTACCAGAAAAACCAAAAGACAAGTTCAGGCATTCACCTTAAAGTGCCTGTAAGCGATGTTTACATCCTAAATTATCACAAGTGCAGAAATTGTATCACCTCAGATACAAAACCAAAGTTCAAGCAGGCGTAATAGTCAAACAGTTCGCTCTTAATGACGAAAATTTCAGTTTTGCTTGGGAGGAACTAAAAGCACGTTATGAAAACGAGGGAATATTAGTTGACAAACAAGTGACAATATTAATGAATTTACCAAAAATTCAGAAGGAAACAAGATAAGAATTCATAAAGCTTCAATCCAGTGTTTTAAATTGTTTGTCGGTTTTATCGACACAGAATATTCCCACATATAATTGGGACCCCACACTGGTAAATAAGTATATGCACAGCTGCATTACCAGAAAAATCGTTTTTTTTTGTAGGAGCAATCGCTCTTATCGCGAAGAAAGTGCCCAACATGGCAGCAAATGAAAGAATTTTTTACTACCCAATATGAAATTGCAGAAAGGGTAGATAAAAAACTAGTCAGAACTAAAAACGTTCAAAACGACTTCAATAGAAGCTTCAATAGACCCCAAGCAAGTACATAGCTACAATAATTTAAATAGAATTAAAAACAATCGTTCACATCCCAACAATATAAAAAACATCATGCGAACTTTGTAGAGGAAGTCACAAACTCAAATAGTGCGAAACATTCAAAAAAGTTAATATATTAGAGATCGAAACAATTTCGTAAGAACGAAAAAATTATGTACCAACTGTTTATCACATGCACATACGCTCAAAGATTGCGAAAACAAATTTAATTGCGTTTAGTGCCATAAAAGGTATCATTCAATGATACATATAAAAAATTATTCCAGCTCACCCCCAAACAGCACAAACGTAAAAAGAGAAACAGGTTTAGTTGCAACAAAAAATTCTGAAAACTGCCAAGAAGTACCATGCTGCTCAAAGGCGTTAAAAACCCAAACGCTACATAGCGAAAATCACAGTAGGGTACTATTACCCAAAGCAGTTGTCTCCACCGAACATCGAGGAGAACTGTTTAAATTCAAAACCTTAATAGACCAAGGATCACAACGATCATTTATAACGTCGAGGGCACAAAACAGGCTACAGTTGCCAACAAAACTAGCCAATTTTAAAATCATGGGAATGATCGGAAGAGTTGTTCAAAACTCAAATAAAATCTGATCCCATTACCCTCCTTTTCACCAAAGCAGATAAGCGCATACAAGCAGAAGTTATTGTCTTACCGCAATTAACAAATATGCTACATAGTGTTTAAAACTCAATAATTGTGCGATGTGAACCGGCCACCCAACCCTCGCGGCCGCGTATCCCGACTTCTACCCGCTGATCGTGTCATACACCAGCGGAATGAAACCTCGTTGTGGCGTCGACAGCTTAAACCACCACCTCGTCGCTCCATGTGTCTGAGCAGCGTTTTGGCTGCAGCGCTTTCTAGGCTAAACAGTCGCCTAGGGTAGCCGGGATGGCTAAATGAGCTATATATAACACAGCGACACCATACACATCATACTCAATACACCGGCATCATAAGTCACATAGAGAGGTCAGTCAAAGTAGACGTGTTTCTAGTGGTCTAAAATATCGGCAGAAGTTTGTGGTCTTTAAAGTGGTAGCAGGCTTGTTTTTTGTTTGAGACCTAGCGGCAGACTGGAACTGGACTTTTGATTGATTGGATGCTAATACCAAAAATTAGATAAGTACTTTGATTTGATTTCAATAGAATTTATTTGGCACTTACCCGCCCCTTTTTTGGTAATTTTATATATGTACGTAAAATAAAAATTAAATTGGTTTTTGCCCACGTAACAGCGAATCAAAAGTGCACTTAATTCTTTTATGCCGTTTTGATTTAGTCTATCAGCTGTTTTTTGTTTTGTTTCTTCTTTTCGTTTTGCTTTGGTTACGGCATTGCCAACCATCAAAATACATGTAAGATTTGTTAGGGCAAAGACTGAATGTACCCACTGACAGGTGTTCCCAACTATTCTCTGGCAGAGTTATGGCCCCTGAGAACAGTTTGGGATGTACACCAGAGAATCCTTTTCGGAGGAACTCAAAAATCTTGAGGACACTTCCAGAAAGCAAAACTGAAGAGCCCGCCGCTGCTGGATCAGCAAAAATATGCGAAAATGCCGACCAAGCAGGCAAAGGTGGAACATCTGAGCAGCTTCAAAATAATGAAAATCCCAACAATTTCTGCAAACTGGGTAAAAGAATTAAAGAGCTCGAAAACATGATGTCTGGTCAGAGACATATTAACCAAGCTATGCGTGATCTGGTAAGCTGAATCACAAGCTTGTACGACAAGGCAAAAAAGCAAAAAAACCCGTCGGAAAGAATTATGGTAGGAAAGGCGTCGCAGGTATCCCCTATCCAAAGTGATAAATATGTCCAAAGAAGCATATGCTCCCAGCCTTCTTTTCACAATAGCCCATAAATTTTCTATAGGATTCAGGTCTGGGCTTTGTGCAGGCCATTCCATTGTCCCAAAAGTTAGGTTTTGTAGCCAGCTTTTAACTATTTTGGCCGTGTGCTTCGTATCCCCGTCTTGCTGAAAAACAACTTCTTCGGTTGGATAAGCACTCTCGTCAACAAATTCTGGTAAATTTGTTTGTAGAATATTCAGGTAATCCTCCTTCTTCATTATACCTTGGATTCTCGCCAAAGGTCCAATGTTCCACCAAGTAAAACATCCCCACACCATTATACTGCCGCCACCATGTTTCATCGTTTCCTTCACATGGTGCTTTTGGATGCGCTCCTGCGGCCTATGCCAATAGTATTCTTTTCCATCAGGCTGGTATCGGTTGACTTTAGTTTCGTCGCTCCAAATAACCCGTTTCCAGTCATCTACTGTCCAATTTTTGTGGGTTTTACAGAAATGAAGGCGTCTTTTCACATTTCTATCGGAAAGTGCTAGCTTTTTTTCACACTGGCTACTAAACCAATTCTATTTAATGCGTGTCTAACCGTCCAGGAACTGACATCCTTACCAATACTTTTTGCAGCATTTTTCGGGGTCTTGGTGTCCTTATTATGTAGCAAACGTTCAATCTGCCGGGCATCACCGTCAGAAAGTAGTCTTGGTCGACTCCCTTGGTTATTATTGCAAGCTACATTTCGTGGTTTTTTATATCATTCACCGTGGATTTACTTAAATTTAATTTTTCAAAAATTTATCACATTGTTTTCAATATCAGTTGGCGTTTTTCTCATTTTTGAAGATCTTTTAATTTTTTATATAAAATATATATTAAAAATCACTTCACAGGTCACATAACGCACAAATAGAGCAATAAAAGCGTGATAACGAGACAATAAACAAAAACAAACCAACGGGTTAAATACCGTTACATTTTAACAAAGCAATATCGTGATAATGTTTATTTCTTGTACTGTGCAAAAGTGTCCGAATAGTGAATTTTTTGTTTTCTTTTAATTTTTTTTTTTTTTTTTTTTGAAGCAATTTATATGAGTTTTTGCGCTTTATGATTTAGAATAATGTTCAATTAAATAAAAAAACAAATACATATATCTGTTAATAAACCTATATTTGTATTATTTTCTTTACCTTACTTCCTTAGTGCAAAACATCCGGACAGTTTATGTATGTATATGTGCTTTGATATCAGATATGTATATGGAGAATACCTATAAATGATATCCATAGCCGTTTGCGCATTGTAAATATGCGAATCTGTAAGCGTACATTGAAATTAGCATCAATTCTCTCATTTAACACTGAAAATGCTCAATTCTGCTATTTTCGACGCTCCTGTTAAATATTGGTGAAATCCGCTAACAGAAAAGAGTACCCCTCCAAAAATGAAATGTCGTAAATTTGGCAACGCGGTGAACCTTCTCTATATTATACGTTCTCTGCTTGGATATCAATTGTAAATGCCATAAAAGAAAGAATTCAATATTTAGGCAAACTGGAAACTTTAGTAACAGACAAAGAATTAGATACAGTACCAATAAAACAATTCTTAAAAGATAATAAAATAAACCTACACTTAACGACCACCTATAATAAAACAGGAAATGCAGATGTTGAAAGATTACACTTAACTTAGAATTAACACTTAAGACTTTGTAATGCTGATGCAAATAACAACGACAATTTGAAAGGAAAAGTATTCAAAGCAATAACTGCTTATAATAATACCATACATTCTACGACAAAAAAGAGGCCAATTGATTTCATAAATAACTTACTTTCCGAGCAAGAACTAAACAAATTCGCGGAAAAATTACAAAAGCAAAACGAAAATATAATAAATAATATCAATAAAAAAGAAAACAGGGTAAACATACAAGATTTTCAGAATAAATATATGTATAAAGAATTATAGAGTTAACAAAACACTACCAAGATACAAAGGAGTAGACAACTTTAAAGAAGAGGGAAATCACTTAATATCTTAAGATTCAAAGTTTAAAAAAGCATATAAGTTCAAGTTGAACGAAAATTTAAATTTCAGGATGGCGAAAATTAGAATACTTTTAACGATAATAACGGCAATCAATGGACTTCTACAAATAAACAAGCTTGAAAACCAATCGGGATACGCTAAGTATCAGAGAGATAGAGATAGTGAATCAAACTGCAACGGTAATCCATATAATACACCCCAAGGAATTTAAGCAGATTATAAATAAAATTGAAAATAACTTAGAAAATAATTTCAACCAATATAACAGGAATGACAGGGAAATATTATATGAAGAAATAAAATCAATTAAAGCAAAAATAAACACATTAATGCCTATAGGAAATAACAAAAAACGCAGAGGACTATTTAATATTGTAGGAACTACATACAAATGGCTCTTCGGAAGCATGGACAATGAAGATAGGGAAAACACACTACAATATTTAGAAATAATAGAGAAATATATATAAATGATAACTCCAATAAATCCATTAATACATTAAACAGAACAACAGAAGACGATAGGACAGAAATACTAAAAACCTTTGAAAAAATAGATAGATCAAACGAAAAAATTATAAAACATATGATTTATACCGATCAGATGCTTAAATTTAAACACTTAGAAAGTATAATTGAAAGACGACGCATTACTTTTAGCTATAAAAATTCCAATTACACACGTTAAAGCAGATCTAATACTAATAACGCCATTACCTAATGGGAAACATTTTGAAATGATAGGAGAACAGAAATATGCAATTACAATAGGAAACAAAATATATAAATATACAAAAGGAGCACATTTCAAAAACTTGAAAGAAATTAACGTTTGTCCGTTTAACCAACGTAAATACGGATATAACAATGACACAATGATCGAAGATATCGAAGACGATACTATCCTGATTAAAAATGCATATAAAATAAAAATGAAACAAGATTGTGACCCAATAAATAATAAAACATTTTCCACTTCAAGAAAGATTTCGAAACCTGAACTCTTTCTTGAAATAAGAGAACCTTGCCTACACATTTTCTGCTGATAAAACAAATTCTTCTGGCATGTATGCAGATGTGTGTATGTATGTAAGTAAATAAAAACACATGTATAAGTGCCTGCGCGCACTTCAAATTAGAATATAAGCAACAAATTGAAATATAGAAAAAATGCAGTCGAAGATTAGACAGCAAAGAAGCTTAGTGTTTTACATTTTTAACTGTAGAGTTGACATAAAGAGCGAAGAAGAAGTCGAGCTCTTTATGACATCAAAACTATATACACACATTGCTTCAAAGTCCACATCGGCATATACATATTCCGCAATACCCCTTGGGTTTTGGCTAACAAAAACAAGCAAGATTGCGTATGAAATATATTCAAAGTCCATGCAGAAGCTACACGCTCAAAGCAAGGTGCTACAAAACAAAAAAGGGTGAAAGAAATTTATTTCTGAGAGTGACAATCTAATTCGATACTGCACCCGATTCTCATTTTCACCGATTTAAGATAATTCCGAATAGGTATTAGAAATTAATAAAGAAAATCTTGACAACTTCTGGACACGTCTCCAAGCGGCATGTGACGAATCGTAGAATATGACGACTGAGGTCTACCAGAAAATTTTACATTTTCGGCTTGCTCAAAATATGAAAATAGCTTAGACCAATATGAAGAGACAAAAGCCATGATCTCTGATTAGCTAAAACTAATCAAATCAATTGCACCTACTCCACAACCGAAAGTAGAGCTGCCACAAAGACAAGAGACAAGTTCAGGCATTCACCTTAAAGTGCCTGTAAGCGACACAGATATATTTCGGTGGTTATGAATAGTGGCCGTCGTTCCGAGACATGTTTACAGCCGTTTACGTAAGCCATCCTAAATTATCACAAGCGCAGAAATTGAACGTGAACTAAAAGCACGTTATGAAAACGAGAGAATATTGGTTGACAAACAAGTGACGATATTAATGAATTTACCAAAAATTCAGAAGGAAACAAGATAAGAATTCATAAAGCTTCAATCCAGTGTTTTAAATTGTTTGTCGGTTTTATCGACATAGAATATTCCCACATATAATTGGGACCACACACTGGTAAATAAGTATATGCACAGCTGCATTACCAGAAAAATCGTTATTTTTGTAGGAGCAATCGCTCTTATCGCGAAGAAAGTGCCCAACATGGCAGCAAATGAAAGAATTTTTTACTACCCAATATGAAATTGCAGAAAGAGTAGATAAATAACTAGTCAGAACTAAAAACGTTCAAAACGATTTCAATAGAACTTCAATAGACCCCAAGCAAGTAGCCACAATAATTTAAATAGAAGCTTTTTTAAAAACCAATCGTTCACATCCGAACAATATAAATAAACGTCATGCGAACTTTGTAGAGGAAGTCACAAACTCAAATAGTGCGAAAAATTCAAAAAAATTAATATATTAGCTATTGAAACAATTTCGTAAGAACGAAAAAATTATGTACCAACTGTTTGTCACATGCGCATACGCTCAAAGATTGCGAAAACAAATTTAATTGCGTTTAGTGCCATAAAAGCTCACCCCCAAACAGCACAAACGTAAAAAGAGAAACAGGTTTAGTTGCTACAAAAAATTCTGTAATCTGCCAAGAAGTACCATGCTGCTCAAAGGCGTTAAAAACCCAAACGCTACATAGCAAAAATCACAGCAGGGTACTATTACCCAAAGCAGTTGTCTCCACCGAACATCGAGGAGAACTGTTTAAATTCAAAGCCTTAATAGACCACGGATCACAACGATCATTTATAACGTCGAGGGCACAAAACAGGCTACAGTTGCCAACAAAACAAATTGCTACACAGTGTTTAAAACTCAATAATCGTGCGATGTGAACCGGCCACCCAACCATCGCGGCCGCGTATCCCCACTTCTACCCGCTGATCGTGTCATACACCAGCGGAATGAAACCTCGTTGCGGCGTCGACAGCTTGAACCACCACCTCGCCGCTCCACGGGTCTGAGCAGCGTTGTGGCTGCAGCGCTTTCTAGGCTAAACAGTCGGCTAGGGGAGCCTTGATGGCTAAATGAGCTTCTGAGCCCCCTCACAATATAACACAACGACACCATTCACATCATACTCAACACACCGGCATAATAAGTCACATAGAGAGGTCAGTGAAAGTAGACGTGCTTCTAGTGGTCTAAAATATCGGCAGGAGTTTGTGGTTTTTAAAGTGGTAGCAGGCTTGTTTTTTGTTTGAGACTTAGCGGGAGACTGGAACTGGACTTTTGATTGATTGGATGCTAATACCAAAAATTAGATAAGTACTTTGGTTTGATTTCAATAGAATTTATTTAGCACTTACCTGCCCCTTTTTTGGTAATTTTATATACATAAAATAAAAAATAAATTGGTTTTTCCCACGTAACAGCGAATCAAAAGTGCACTTAATTCTTTTTTGCCGTTTCGATTTAGTCTACCAGCTGTTTTTTGTTTTGCTTCTCCTTTTCGGTTTGCTTTGGTTACGGCATTGTCAACCATCAAAATACAAGAAAGGTTTGTTAGGGCAAAGACTGAACTTACCCACTGACAGGTGTTCCCAACTATTCTCTGGCAGAGTTATGGCCCCTGAGAACAGTTTGGGATGTACACCAGAGAATCCTTTTCGGAGGAACTCAAAAATCTTGAGGACACCACTAAAAGGCAAAACTGAAGAGCCCACCGCTGCTGGATCAGCAAAAATATGCGAAAATGCCAACCAAGCAGGCAAAGGTGGAAAATCTGAGCAGCTTAAAAATAATGAAAGTCCCAAAATTTTCTGCAAACTGGGTAAAAAAATTAAAGAGCTCGAAAGCATGATGTCTGGTCAGAGGCATATTAACCAAGATATGCGTGATCTGGTAAGCCGTATCACAAGCTTGTATGACAAGGCAAAAAAGCAAGAAAACCCGTCGAAAAGAATTATGGTAGGAAAGGCGTCGCAGGTATCCCCTATCCAAAGGGATAAAAATGCCCCAAGAAACCTCGCGAGATATTGGGATATTTGCCACCAACGAAGAAGCCGAAAACATGAGTCATAAACTGCAAGCAACATATAGTGAGGTCATAGCATGCACAAAGACAGTTCGGGAGACAAGCCCGCAAGCGAAAAATGGATGGACGTTGTCAGAAAGAAGAAACCGATCGAGAAGAGAATCAGATCGAAACCAGAAGCTATTATCTTAACAAAAAAAGATATCCTGAAAAAAATAAAATGCGACAGCGGCCTTGAAGAACTGTGTTCAAACGTGAGGTACATTAGAAAAACCTTCAGAGGAGACCTGCTAATCGAATTAAAAAATCAAACAGAAAAGAAAGCTGCCATGTTCGAAAGCGCCCTAGAGGGAGTTATTGGTGAGATGGCCGTAATACGAAAACTCAAAATATTACCATTATGTTCAAAGACCTGGATGAAATAACCATCCCTGAAGAAATATGTAAGGCATTACAAAATGAGGGTGGGATCCAAATCCTCGGGAAGAAAAATATAAAAATTCTACGGAAAACTCGGAGTGGCACTTAAATAGCTCTTTATTATTATTATTATTATTATTATTATTATTATTATTATTATTATTATTATTATTAATTGAAAACAAATTACAATTAATATATATATATAGCCCTAGCGGTTAAGCCATCAGCTCAAATAGCTCTTATATGCCGCCATATTAACTGAACAATATTCTCAATGTTCGGGAAGCACTTGGTGTAAAGATATAAGTGGCAAAGCAGCAATATTGGCTCGTAAAGGACAAGTCTTCACATCTCGCTCCAAAGGAACTCATAATGGCTTTACATGGGCGAATATACAAGGAATGTTTTTTGTAAGCTGCTATGCTCGTCCTAGTGCAACAATTAGCGAATTTGAAGATTTTCTCCTGGAGTTGTCTCTAGAAATCACAAGCAAATCGCCAATAATTATAGCTTGAGATTTCAACACATGGTTTACTGCCTGGGGTAGCAGAATTGCAAACCATCATGGTGGCCTCATTCTAGAATTTTTGAGTCAATCAAAAATGATTTTAAACAGTGGCACACAAAATACCTCTCAAAAGGGAAATAAAGGATTAGTAATCGACCTAATGTTTGCTAACGACACGCTTAGCAGGCATACTAAGTGGAAGGTGTCAGAAATGTATACAAATAGCGACCACATGGCTATAACTGCCGAAGTTTCGTTCTCCCAGGAAACGGAACTCTGTCGTAGAAATACTTGTCAAAAACAAAGCTGGCGGCAAAAGACTTTGATACTGACGATTTTGAGAGAATCTGGAGTGCGGCAAAGCCATCAGGTGAAGATGCCACCCACTTAGTATCCGCTGTGCGGAAGGAGCTAGTTGCAGCATGCGATGCAACTATTCGCAGGACGAGATACAATATAAATAGAAAGCCGGTATACTGGTGGAACGACAAAATCGCCAAGCTGAGGAAGCTTTGTCACTTAGTTAGACGTCGCCTACAGCGTAACCAGGGATGTGATAATGAAACCAGCCTCAGAGAATCATTTAAATATCAAAAAAAAGCTCTTGAAGAGATCCTGTTTCGGAAAACTCTGTGAAGAAGCGAACATAGACCCCTGGGGAACGGCATAGAAAATTATTATGTCGAAGTTTAAAAATAAGTCTCAGCAATCTAAGAACGCATCTTTTATGAAAAATACAGGCGCTAGAAACAAAATCATATGCTAGACCAATTAACACAGTGCATAGGCTTTCAGCAATACGAGTGATAAGTGCTTTCCGAACCATTTCAAATGACGAGGCTGAGTATGCCACCGATTGACATCCAGGGAGAAGAATTCGCGCGTATATATAACTTATCAGAGACGTCTACCACAGCAAAAAGAGACGAGAGAATAAAAAGCATTACAATGTGGCAGCAAACTTCATGCAAAGGACGGTGTACCTACCAACTGATTTCGGACATACACTCGTGGATAGGTAGGAAACATAGAGACCTGGATTTCCACCCTACCCAAATACTCAGTGGGCATGGTTACTTCAGAAGCTATCTATTCAAATATCGTCATGACTTCAGTCAATACTGTCCGACGTGTACAGAGCGTATAAAAGACTCTGAACATGTGTTTTTTTATTTTTTTTGCCCTCGGTTTTCAAGTATAAGGGAAGTGTTGAAAACCACCCTGGGAGGTAGTATCACGGTGAAAAATTTGACACCTACGTATGTGCGAGTCCTCTGTAAAGTGGAAAGCTGTCAGAAGAGCGGCAAATCTAATTATAACAAAATGGAGACATTTAGAACAGATTAGGCGTCAGTCAGTCCGTGCAATAGAGGAGACTTAGACGTTTTCTTCTCTCCCATGAAGTAATATTTTGTCCAGTGGTCCCGTGGGACATGAGGGGGGAGTAGGTTAGGTTTGGCGGATCGAAGTCCCACACTCCGGCTTTCGATGCTTAAAACAAAAACAAAAGAACACCGGCATCATATACACTACCTCTTCATCCCACACTGCAAACATCACATTCAGCCCATCAACATATACAACATATCTTCCACACCATACACGCAAAGACACTAAATACAATTGACAAAAGGGACTGACGGACGGCGCCGAGCCTTTTTTCTTCTCGATCCGTGCGCACACACGCAACCGACCAACTTGTACATTATTCATCGTTCGAATTAAATCGTCAAAAGGTGAGTGCCGGGAACTTATTTCTTTATCAGATTTTACCATTTTTAAATTGATATTGGTTGTTGTCTAGGCTAAGTTTAGAGTTTTTGAAGTGAACACTTCTTATGGCGCGTTAGACACTTTTGTGGGTGAGCATTTTCAGCAGTTCTCGCGACAGATGAGATTTTACACAGATATACTCCGCGTGTATTCTTATAAAATAAGTATGTATACTATACGCGCTCCTTGCATGGGCATTCGTTCGTGCTCTCGCGAAAGACGAGATTACATACATATATGTTTTCTCAGAGTGTATAGGTATGCGAGAGCGCTGCAAGCTATACGCGTTAATGGGTAAGAAGTACTCAATCCGAAAAAAAGTTATTGTCAACTTTATAAGCAATCAATCCGAAAAAAGTTATTGTCAATTTTATACAAACAAGAATCAAAAGCAAAAGATTATTTCTATTTTAAAATTAACAAAGGAATAAAGTAATTCTTCTTCTTCTTCTTTACTGGCGTAGACACCGCTTACGCGATTATAGCCGAGTCAACAACAGCGCGCCACTCGTTTCTTCTCTTCGCTACGTGGCGCCAATTGGATATTCCAAGCGAGGCCAGGTCCTTCTCTACTTGGTCCTTCCAACGGAGTGGAGGTCTTCCTCTTCCTCTGCTTCCCGCGGCGGGTACTGCGTCGAATACTTTCAGAGCTGGAGTGTTTTCATCCATCCGGACAACATGACCTAGCCAGCGTAGCCGCTGTCTTTTAATTCGCTGAACTATGTCAATGTCGTCGTATATCTCGTACAGCTCATCGTTCCATCGAATGCGATATTCGCCGTGGCCAACGCGCAAAGGACCATAAATCTTTCGCAGAACCTTTCTCTCGAAAACTCGCAACGTCGACTCATCGGTTGTTGTCATCGTCCAAGCCTCTGCACCATATAGGAGGACGGGAATTATGAGCGACTTATAGAGTTTAGTTTTTGTTCGTCGAGAGAGGACTTTACTTTTCAATTGCCTACTTAGTCCGAAGTAGCACCTGTTGGCAAGAGTTATCCTGCGTTGGATTTCTAGGCTGACATTGTTGGTGGTGTTTACGCTGGTTCCAAGATAGACGAAATTATCTACAACTTCAAAGTTATGACTGTCAACAGTGACGTGAGTGCCAAGTCGCGAGTGCGACGACTGTTTGTTTGATGACAGGAGATATTTCGTCTTGCCCTCGTTCACTGCCAGACCCATTTCTTTTGCTTCCTTGTCCAGTCTGGAGAAAGCAGAACTAACGGCGCGGGTGTTGAGGCCGATGATATCAATATCATCGGCATACGCCAGCAGTTGTACACTCTTATAGAAGATTGTACCTTCTCTGTTGAGTTCTGCAGCTCGGACTATTTTCTCCAGAAGCAGGTTGAAAAAGTCGCACGATAGGGAATCGCCTTGTCTGAAACCTCGTTTGGTATCGAACGGCTCGGAGAGGTCCTTCCCGATTCTGACGGAGCTTTTTGTGTTGCTCAACGTCAGTTTACACAGCCGTATTAGTTTTGCGGGGATACCAAATTCAGACATCGCGGCATAAAGGCAGCTCCTTTTCGTGCTGTCGAAAGCAGCTTTGAAATCGACGAAGAGGTGGTGTGTGTCGATTCTCCTTTCACGGGTCTTTTCCAAGATTTGGCGCATCGTGAATATCTGGTCGGTTGTTGATTTACCAGGTCTAAAGCCACACTGATAAGGTCCAATCTGTTTGTTGACGGTGGGCTTTAATCTTTCACACAATACGCTCGACAGAACCTTATATGCGATGTTGAGGAGGCTAATCCCACGGTAGTTGGCGCAGATTGTGGGGTCTCCTTTTTTGTGGATTGGGCATAGCACACTTAAATTCCAATCGTTGGGCATACTTTCGTCCGACCATATTTTGCAAAGAAGCTGATGCATGCACCTTATCAGCTCTTCGCCGCCGTGTTTGAATAGCTCGGCCGGCAATCCATCGGCCCCTGCCGCTTTGTTGTTTTTCAGGCGGGCAATTGCTATTCGAACTTCTTCATGGTCGGGCAATGGAACGTCTGCTCCATCGTCATCGATTGGGGTATCGGGTTCGCTTTCTCCTGGTGTTGTGCGTTCACTGCCATTCAGCAGGCTGGAGAAGTGTTCCCTCCATAATTTAAGTATGCTCTGGGCATCGGTAACTAGATCACCTTTGGGGGTTCTACAAGAGTATGCTCCGGTCTTGAAACCTTCTGTAAGCCGCCGCATCTTTTCGTAGAATTTTCGAGCATTACCCCTGTCGGCCAGCTTATCAAGCTCTTCGTACTCACGCATTTCGGCCTCTTTCTTTTTCTGTCTACAAATGCGTCTTGCTTCCCTCTTCAACTCTCGGTATCTATCCCATCCCGCACGTGTTGTGGTCGATCGTAACGTTGCGAGGTAGGCAGCCTGCTTTCTCTCCGCTGCGACACGGCACTCCTCGTCGTACCAGCTG
This sequence comes from Bactrocera correcta, assembly GCA_027475135.1. NCBI lineage: Eukaryota > Metazoa > Arthropoda > Insecta > Diptera > Tephritidae > Bactrocera > Bactrocera correcta. The sequence continues at coordinate 66,024,952 of CM050322.1, forward strand.
TTCTTCTGCACTTTCCGAAAACCAATGGTTTCGGTTGCAGCTGTACGTAAGGAGTTTGAAATGCCGTCCCACAGTTCCCTTATACCGAGTTGTTGACGAGTGCTCTCAGAGAGCAGGAGTGCAAGCCGAGTAGAAAAACGTTCGGCTGTCTGTTGTGATTGCAGCTTCTCGACGTCGAACCTTCCTTGTGTTTGTTGGCGTGCGTTTTTTGCTGCACAGAGGCGGGTGCGAATTTTGGCTGCAACAATATAGTGGTCCGAGTCGATGTTAGGACCTCGGAGCGCACGCACATCTAAAACACTGGAGACGTGTCTTCCGTCTATCACAACATGATCGATCTGGTTGGTGGTTTTTCGATCTGGAGACAGCCAGGTAGCTTGATGTATCTTCTTATGCTGGAATCTAGTACTACAGATAACCATATTTCGGGCCCCGGCGAAGTCGATCAGCCTCAGCCCATTTGGGGATGTTTCCGCGTGGAGGCTGAATTTACCGACCGTAGTGCCAAAGATACCTTCTTTGCCCACCCTGGCATTGAAGTCGCCAAGCACGATTTTGACATCGTGGCGGGGGCATCTCTCATAAGAGCGCTCCAAGCACTCATAAAAGGCATCTTTGGTCACATCGTCCTTCTCTTCCGTCGGGGCGTGGGCGCAAATCAGCGATATGTTGAAGAACCTCGCTTTGATGCGGATTGTGGCTAGACGTTCATTCTCCGGAGTGAATGATAGTACTCGGCGACGGAGTCTCTCTCCCACCACGAATCCAACACCAAACTTGCGCTCCTTTATATGGCCACTGTAGTAAATGTCACAAGGACCTACTCGTCTCTGTCCTTGTCCCGTCCATCGCATTTCTTGGACGGCGGTGATGTCAGCCTTTATCTTTACGAGGACATCTACCAGCTGGGCAGCGGCACCTTCCCAATTAAGGGACCGGACATTCCAGGTGCATGCCCTCAAATCATAGTCCTTATTTCGTTTGCCATGGTCGTCATCAAAAGGGGGGGCTCTCATCCGAGGCTGTTTTTTTCCTTTCATTGGGGGTGTTTTTTTACGTGGCGGGTCCCAAACCCAGCGCACAACCCTATGCAGGGGTGTTTCGCCTTCTCACTTTAGCTCGCCTTCAAACGGATGTTCTTAGGCTACCCAGAGGATACTTGGTCAAAGACCGGAAGTCGTGAGCTGCTTGAGTCATATGTAAAAGAATCGTTTCTGGCCACTCCCAAGTGAATGGCGATCAGAGAACTTTCCTCACTTGCGTGAACTTCTACACATGACCCCATCCTCCATGGTTGTTGTCTAGGCTAAGTTTAGAGTTTTTGAAGTGAACACTTCTTATGGCGCGTTAGACACTTTTGTGGGTGAGCATTTTCAGCAGTTCTCGCGACAGATGAGATTTTACACAGATATACTCCGCGTGTATTCTTATAAAATAAGTATGTATACTATACGCGCTCCTTGCATGGGCATTCGTTCGTGCTCTCGCGAAAGACGAGATTACATACATATATGTTTTCTCAGAGTGTATAGGTATGCGAGAGCGCTGCAAGCTATACGCGTTAATGGGTAAGAAGTACTCAATCCGAAAAAAAGTTATTGTCAACTTTATAAGCAATCAATCCGAAAAAAGTTATTGTCAATTTTATACAAACAAGAATCAAAAGCAAAAGATTATTTCTATTTTAAAATTAACAAAGGAATAAAGTAATTAGTTTTTGAACAATTTAACATCGAAAATATGTGAAAAACAAACGGCTATGTCATTTCAAAGAGTGTTGTCAATCGATAAAAATCTAAATGTCAAATTGCAGCTACTCAGCGTATCATTACGATTGAGCGGTTTCAACTAGCTGTTCATTGCATACAATTTATTTAGAAGATGTAAGAAGCCACCCTAACTAAAAGTAAATTGCTAATATTTTAATTAAACTATGTATATCCCAATAAATTCCAAACAGCCGCATCGGAAAACAGTGTGGTCAATACAAATAACGAAACAACTTATGTTTCACCATGACCTTTCTATATCTATTTATTCATCCAATTGTCAAAGCTTACGACGACATGTACATGACCTATCAGTTGATGCTCTTGTTGAGAAAATGAGCATGTTAATATTATCAGAAACTTATGTGAGTAACGAAGAAACCATTGACATTCCAAATTTCAACTTTATAGCAAGTTTCAAAAAAGACAACCGTTCAGCAGGTGGAGTGGCTATTTATCATCGTTTCGATGATACTATGGCCCCATTTTCTAAAGATTATATGGAAGTGCATGCGAAATATACCAGTATGTTTGGCACTAATGTTTCGAATATCGTGATATATGTATTTCCAAATAATGGCTGCCGTTTATATTTCACCAAAACAGTCTTTACAAGCAATACGAGAGTTTTTGTATTCAAATTTATTCATTTATTCTAAAGCTGTTTCCGCACTATTTATGATGCAAATTAATAGAAGATTTGATCATTATCCTATGATTTTGAGTGGAGATTTCAACATAAACTTTGCAGATGTCAAAAATCAATCATTAATTGAGTTTTTATATGAAAAATTTGATTTAACGATGTCCAATGGTCGCAATCTTAGCACAATAAAATACAAAACTACTATTGATGCAGTATTTACAAGATATATAAATAAATTTAAATCAAAATTGTTCATTCCATACTTTAGTTACCATAGACTTATTGTTTCAGTTTTAGAATTTGACGAAAATCCTGATAATAATGATTTTTTTTTTTATTATTTTACATTGTACATAGTATATAAAAGTAAAATACTAACAACAATTCTAGTCCAATTAATTAAGAGAGATACTTAAAAGCTAAATATTAAGAAATACATTTGCTGCTACTGTTGTCTTACTAGATCGGAAGGCTTCTTGCGTTTCAACCGGATTTCTCGCCCAGCAGTTTCGATGAGTCTGGAGGCTTCCTCATTAACGTGCTGTCTAAGCCTCAGTTCGTGAGACTTTGCTAATTTGGAGATTTCATTTACCACTGAATTCACGCCTAGATCACGGTGCAGGTCAGTAGATCTAATGTAGCAAGTAGCATTAACTAAAGTCCTTAGTACCTTACTTTGAAAGCGCTGAATGCTGGCAATACAGCTTTGACTTGAGGAACCCCCTAGTTGGGCTCCGTAGGTCCTAACGGGCTTTAAGACTTGATTATATAATAACAGTTTGTTTTGTATAGAAAGCTTGGATTTCTTGCCAACTAGGTGGTTTGTCAAATTTCATATCAAGCTCGCTCCTTTTTTTGACATGCTCTTTCCAGCGTGCTTAGCATCTAAGGTGATACCTAGGTACTTAGCACTTTTATGGTGTGGTATAGGAATGTTATTTATACATATAAATTGGACAATAAGCCGGCTTTTTCAAGGTAAAGTCGACATGAATTGATTTGGTGTCGTTTAATTTGATGCTCCATTTAGATGCCCACTTAGTAATTGCGTTGACTGCTGTCTGCACTCGTCGACTAGATACTGAAGTTGACTCTCCAGCTGCTAACAAAGCTGTGTCATCTGCAAATCGCTGTCATAAAGCTAGAATCAGACGGGACGTCGCTGGTAAAAAGCAAGTAAAGCATTGGCCCCAACACGCTTCCCTGGGGAACACCGGCTTCTATCGGTTGCAAGTTTGAATAATCATCCTCTTGTTTAATGCGGAAGTATCTATCTTTTAAGTACGAAGCAATTATTTCACAAAATTGTTTGGGTAGCATGTTTTTCAATTTGAGCAGTAGACCCGTGTGCCAAACTTTGTCAAAATCTTGAGACACGTCCAAAAAGGCCGCCGTACAAACGTTATTTTTATCGATTGTATTTTCAACGGAATTAACGATTTGGTGTACCTGGTCAATTGTTGAATGGTGGTCACGGAAGTCAAATTGATGTGTTGGTATTAGCTTTTTATGAGCGATTATTGGTTTGAGCCTATTTATGAGTACATTCTCAAAGTTTTTAGATAAGGCTGGCAGTGGCGAGATTGGCCTATACGATGTAACAGCGTGTACTGGTTTACCCAGCTTGGGTATCATTATGACTTCAGATACTTTCCAAATTGATGGCACGAGTCTTAAGCATAAAGCACTGTTTATATTGTTTACAAGTTTTTTATACAATTCTTTGGTAAATTGCGTAATATTTCTCCAGTTTTTAAATCGTACCCAGGTGCTTTTTTTAAGTCTTGTATTCCCGATAAGATTTTTAATTTCCTTAATAGTAACGTGTGGATCCATCAAACTATTTTCACAGTTTATCTCATACCCATCGTTAGGCGTAAATGTGTTTTTCAAATGATTTGCAAATACGGCAGCTTTCTGTTCGTTCGTTTTGGCCCATGCAGTTTCGTTTAGTTTTAATGGTGCTACAAGTTTTATTTGTTTATTAATATTTCTTGCAGCTTTCCAAAGTGAATGTCGGTGGATTTATCAGCTGTGAGTTAAGCTTATCTTTGAATGAAAAATTTTTAAACTCTTTTATTTGTGCTCTTAGATTCGCTGTACATTTGTTAAGCTCAGTTTTAAGAGCAGAGGACCTAGTTTGCTGCCATCTCCGTCGAAGCTTGTGCTTTTTATGGATACTTTCTAAGATGTGTTTTGGGTATTTGGTACCACTTAGATTCACGCGGGTATTTGGTGTACTTTTCCACGCAGCATTTTGAATTATTTTTGTGAAATCTTCAACCTCACAGCCCAACTCAATACCAGTCGATATGTGCTTAAGCTTTGGGTCGACTTTATTCAGTATATGTGTTTTTCAAATTTATTCCAATTAGTGTGTTTATTGCATAACGTTGGCTTGGCGGCCGAAATAATTGGCTTTTCATACAAAGTTAGCAGCACTGAAGAATGGTCAGAGCTTGGGTCTGAGCAATCTTTTATACATAAATTGAGTTTCGGTATTTTATTGATTATAAAGATTTCTGACTATTTGTAGGCCAATAAGTGGGTCTTCCTGTAGAACTGCATCCAACTGCTTGTATAGCTTTGAGAAGTTCTCGAACTTTGGTTGTAGTTAAACGAGATCTCCAATGAGTGTGTTTTGCGTTATAGGCGCCACCAATGATATACCTTCCGTCATATTTTTTTAATAACTTCATATGCGTTTCTATTTTTATATAATGTCAAGGTGGACTATACAGAGCAATAAGACATAATGGGTGATTGTGCAATTTAACTGAAATTGTTGTAGCTTGAATTTCTTCCATCATAATCGGATCTTCCTTGCTGTGTTCAATATTGCTTGTGATAATTATAGCGCTCCCTCCCCGTGCTGCGTTTGCCGGGTGTGGTGTGTGATATAGTTCGTAATTTTTAAATTTTAAAAATGATTGGTTCGTAAAATGCGTTTCAGACAATAGATATATATCAATATTTCTGTCATGTAGAATAACTTCTAATTCATTCTTACTTTTGGAAAGACCATCAGCATTCCATAGCATTATTCTCAATGAGTTACTGGTCATCAATAAATTGTAGATGGTACTTAAGAGCGTTGAGCCGCTGATTAAAGGACTTAAATAGTTTCTCTTGCTCATTTAGTTTATCCAAGATTTGGGTAGTAGTAGTAGTAGTAGTCCGTTTAGCAGAGCTTTAACGGTTCCAACGAAAAACCCGTGAAAAGAGGATAAACACACACCACCTCTTCATCAATTTTAAATCGCAAAACTAATACGGCTGTGTAAACTGACCTAGACCAATACCAAATTTTCTCTGTCAGGATCGGAAGGGCCTCTCCAAGCGGCTCGATACCAAACGAGGTTTCAGGTAAGGCGACTCCCTTTCATGCGATTTCTTCAATTTCTTTTTGGAACGAAGTTCTTTACGGCAGACTTGGAGGAGATAGGTATTTTGCTGCGAGACCTAACGGAAATAAAGTGAGAGTAAAACCGTAAGAAAAAGTCCGTAAGAAAAAAGTATTATTTGCATACTTTTAGGCGGGCACTAACTAAGTGTTCGCTCCCCTGCACATTTGTTCGCCATTGAAAAAGTTTACGTTGCGCTTCTGTGAATAAGCTTTAGAGCTTTAAATGTGTCATTGCGTTGTCATATTCTTTCAATTCGTTTTCCTTAAAAAGTATAAGGAGATAGGGATTTTGCTGCGGGACCTAACTGGAAAAAGTGATAATAAAACCATAAGAAAAAGACCGTAAGCTCTTCGAGCTCAAAAAGCTATTTATAAGTATCTTTGTTTGAGACCCAGGATCTTACGCCCCTGTCACAAGGACTCCAGAAAGGGTTTTGTTTCCGGTATAGAAAAATTAATGAAATGATGATCCTTCGCTCTTTATCTCATCTTTATCGACTTCCAAGAGGCGTTCAATACACTTCATATTTTGGAATGCATTCGATAATAGAGTGGTCCCCTTAAAATTAATTGATTTAATAAGACGGTCTACTCTGATGTGGGTTAAGGTACTTTGTAAGAAAAAGAGCTCATTAATTGTATAAAGCCACATATACGATGGTAGAGAGTCTTCTTTATAGACTTGTCTAAGTCCAGAACTAACCATATTCCAAAATTTAAGTTTTTAGAATTAAAAAAAAAAACAACGAACATTTATAAATGTGGTAGTTTCAGATTGTTGCGAGGATTAAAATCATTTGTATGGGCACGTCCCAATCTTTTGAGACCACACATTATCGGCTGGTACTTTTTATACTCTTGCATCCAGTTACTACAGAGTATTAAAGTTTTGTTCACCTAACGGTTGTACGTATCACCTAAAACTAAGCGAGATATATGTATATATAGGGTTATATACTATATATGTATATAAACGATCTGGACGAAAAGAAAAGTTGAATTTCGGTTGAATGTCTGTCTGTCCGAACACAAATCGCAAATACCGAAAATATATAAAGTTCCATAACTAAGCGCTCAATTAAGATATGAAGGCACAACCTTTTGAAAAAGTGGGCGTGGCCCGCCGTCTAATAATGTACATAGCTCTTAAACCACTTAAGCTACAAAAATCAAATTTGATGATTATAAATCTTATAAGAACTTCTACCGACCAGAAGTGAATGAAATCGGCTTATAATCCCGCTCATTTCTACTAAAAGCACGATAAATTAATAACTAAATACGCCAGAGACTACCAGGTTGGTATAAGAGAGCTTTATGGGAGCCGGTTTGAAAATTAGAGGATGAGTGTGGCACCGCCAACACGTACGTGGCTTTCTTCTTACATTCTTATGTAACATTGTGAAAATGGACGAAATCGGACATTAAATTCCACTTGATTCGTTCAGTTTCCAGTACACAAATCAAGTAGCTAAGAATATAACTGGATACAACTTTGCACAATTAATATTTTTAGTGTATACCACCTTATGACCAAGAAATGTTTAAATCCAATCAAAACTGTTCAAGCCCCCAGGAAACCGTATATTTTGACCCCGGTACCTATTTTCAGATTTTTTTATGTATTCTTGCACTGTTAATATAATAAAAAACTTATATTAAAAATATTAATTTACATTTTTTACTTGAAGTTTCTGAATCTAGACTTAAATACTCCCTTAACATCGTATTGGAGGGAAGAATTTAGTATACCTTCCCAGGATATCAAGGATATGGTCGGATAGAGGAGATTATCCTGATCTGATTATTTGAAAAATTTACAAATTTATTTTTACAATTGATGTCGATAAGATAACACTGATTATTTGACAGTTTGTAATTCATTTGTTATTCTAAAATAATAATAATTCAACAATAAATGAAATGTATATTAAAAGCAATTTTTGCACTATAGTATATAAAATAAATGTGTGCAAATGAATAAGTAATGTGTTAGTGTATATCAAATTGAAAAATATTAGTGTAAAATTAATTTTATATATCGAAAATATGTAAATAAAATATTGGAAATTTTAAACTTTAAACGCGAATAACTCGGAAACTATAAGCTTCCTGCGGCTATATCCTCCTCTGTCCGACCATACCCTTTTTATTCCCGAAATCCTGGGACGGTATATTAAAGCCGACCCGTATTGGATATAGTAATAGATAAGGCTACACGCGGAACGGGAGGAATAAGCTGGGGTCAAAGTAGAAGTTTCGAAAACTTTTGTAGAGAACTCGGAAATGTGAAATTCTTTTAGTTACTTGGGCAAGTTATGGGTATGCACATTTGGTTTTACCAAACTTGACTATTATTTTGTTATTTTAGTTAATAATTTTAATTAATTTTTTTTTATTATACGTAATTCATTATTTCTTATAATTAAATTTTCTTAATACTTATCTGTACTTAAATAAACACTAATCAGCAAAATTTTTTTGCAAATTGTATCGATTCTACATTAACCGAAGGAACTTCGTTCCTGCCTGGTGTCCCACGACACCACATTTCTTTTTTATAGAAAATAATTCGAGCAGAAGAGCCACATAGGGAAGGTACTTTCTCCTATAAGAGTCTAAAACTGCTGGCGTACGCCGACTTTGATATTTTTGGCCTCAACAACCGCGCCGTTAGTTCTGCTTTCCTTCCATTTACTTTGAGCGACAAGAGCCCTGGCTTCAGTATTCACATGGTCAGAAAGTCTTTCCATATGAGACTTTGCATATTCGTTGATTGATGCGGCAACTGAGTCAATTCCGGGATCACGTTCAAGATCGTGACTGCGAACACATCAAGGCGCCTTCACGGCGCATTTTAAAAATTTGTTTTGAAATCGCTGCATTTTTACAACAGTGCTAGGGCCTGAGCAGCCCAAAGTTGTATTCTATAAATCCCAACTGATCCGAAGACATGCTTGTAGACAAGAATATTATTATACGTGGATAAGACAGGGTATCAGCCGGTACGACTGTCGCGCTGTTGTTGACTCGGTTATAACTGCAACAGCGATGTCTACGACAGTAAAGAAGAAGAAGGAAAATGAAGTATCCTCTTTGGTGAAACAGTAATTTTAGGAACATAAGCCTTCAATGAATGTTATAAAGCCAAAATTGGCAAGAAATCCTGAAGCAATACAACAAGGCAGACTCATTTCAGACCTTCTGCACGTTAAAAGATAGGTGCAAAGAAACTGTCAGCTGAATAAAATACTGTCCGAAGAGCAACCCAATATTGCTAATTTAAATACGAAGGGAGAAAGTTGGAGATTCACTTGAGGTTATTTTGAATGTGCACTCCTCTTCATGGCAGAAACGGCAATGAATGTTCAACCAAAACAAGCAGCAAGTACAATAAAAATATCTTGTCTCATAGCAAGCAAGTAGAAAATCACATACGCTTATAACCGGTTTTTACCATAATGCTGCAGAAGCTAAAAAAAAACCAACCGTTGCAACGGTTCTAATGTTTGATTTGATCTATCGGGCTATTGTATATATCAAGAAGCTGGAAAAGAGTCAAGGTGGCTTTTAGACTTAGAAACCTAACTTCTTTCATGCTGGAGGTTCTACCGAAAGGCTAATTGAAATACTATATATATTAAATCAATCATAACGCACAACTTATCGACTGTATAGTATATAAATGGTCGATTAAACAGAAACTGCGTTTAGCAAAATATAACTAAGCACGATTATTAAGTCTCTGACACATGGCAGCATAGGATACAATCCTTTCCTTATGGATCTAATCGATAATTATGAACATAATCGTTTAAGAGACACTAACAAGTTATTTAAATAGGGGAACCTTTCAAAAAAGTGTCCCTTCCTGCTTTCAGAGGTGGTGCACTGAACAATATACTACCTCAACTCAACAGAGAAGATGCAAAAGCAATAATATCTATTCACGAATAGAATCCAAATACCTCAATTTCTTCTACCCTCTACCCTACTAAAATTTCTATGTCCTCCACAGCAAAACAACTGGAAGATCGATACCAAACTCAACTGAAAAATTAATATTGAAAAAGGAATTAAAAAGGGCCATAAAACCGAATATAGTCAACTGGATATATAGGGCCGTAAACGGTGTTCTGAATACCACTTTGCGATTACGAATACACATTTTTCGAACATGAAATCGGTGCGATATGGCATGTTCTAGAAATCGATTTCGCAAATTGTTTGACGTTTTGATATCGGTCAAAAATAAGAGCGCGAAATTATTGGATTATTGTATTTCAAGCGGTGAAGTAAGTCTAAATTAATAAAAGAAGAAAATTATTGAATTTGCTTGTAAAACTTAAAATGTAAGTATTTGAGCCAGTTATTTGGATTTCTTCACAAAAATTAATACTTTCCTTTTCTTATTTTAGAGGAAAACACAAAAGCCAAACTCAGGAAAATATTTTTTTAAATTTTATGGAAAAAAACCCCGACTTGGCGAAAAATTTTGTTAAAGGCGATCGCGTCGGTGCGGAGGCTTTGTGGGCAGACCTTGCCAAAATGTTAAATAGCGAAGGTTCACCGCAAAAAGACGTTAACGGCTGGAAAAAAGTGAGAGAAATATCATGTATGTACATGTGTGAACTGCATTAACATTTTTTTAATAGGTATGGTCCGATTGGAAAGGCTGCATCCGAAAGAAAATCGCACACAACAAAAACGAAAGCAGAGCTACTGGAGGAGGGCAATTCAATAAATTTACCCTGACCTCCAGTGAGGAAGAAGTTGCTCGGATATGTGGAATTTACACGGCGGTGGAAGGCATTGCAAATAGCGCTTCATTTGGAGTGAGCGTTAATTCTGTTGTATTGATGAAATTGCCAGCGGCGGACCAAAATCCACACCACGCAAACGCCCCAGTGGACAGTGTGCAAGATTGCCTCAAGAAGCACATGGCAACAGAAGCAGGTGCAGTTGAGAAGATATCGGATACATTGCAGCTTCTTTCTGCAAATATGGATAAATTGACGAAATTAGTGGCGCAACAAAACCAGCTTATTGCCGAACAAAACGACGATCGTCGAAAATATTATCTGGCCAAGCAGGAAAGCTTGATCGCTAAAAATATTATTAAGCAAAAGATGCTAGAAATTGAGGAGATTCGAGTCCAAAGGGATATTTATTTAAAACAAAATACCAAAAATACCGAATAATTGATTTTACTAATTATTAATAGTATTAAATGATCTCAGTCATGTGTGATGTTTTTATTGTTTTTTTATTGAATAAAAATATACGAAAATTAAATTTTAAATTGAAACCAAATACCAAAAATACCGAATAATTAATTTTACAAATTAATAATAGTATTAAATGATCTCAGTCATGTGTAATGTTTTTATTGTTTTTTATTGAATAAAAAAAATATGAAAATTAAACTATACGCGTTAAGTTATTTGCGATTTCATCTCGAATGGACACAGCGGCAGTTTGTAGATGACTGCTATGATCAGCAACTTCTTCGTCCAGAAAATCGTCCACTACATCTAAAGCAAAGACATCCAGGTTATAATGGCGACAAATGTTGTGCAAAGCACTGCATATATTTATAATTTTTACAACTTTCTCTGGGACATATGGCATAGTTGCTTGAAGACATTTAAAGCGGCTCTTGAGGACCCCGATTACTCTCTCAACGATATTTCTTGCCTTGGAGTGTTGTAAATTGAATTTGTGCTGTGGTGACCCAGCGTTTGCATCACGATAAGGGGTAAGTAAATATGGTTCCAAGCCATATCCTGAATCTCCAAGTAGCCAAGATCTATGGTCTCCGCCTACATACCTGGATGAAAAATATTGTTTGGCAGCACTTAAAGAAAATATAAAGGCGTCATGACTGGAACCAGGGTGGCATGCATCCACAGCCGTTATTCGCATTCTGTAATCGCAGATCTGTAAAAGAAGTGAATTAATATCAACAACAAATTTCATATTTGTAACTCACAATCATCGCATTAATGCTGAAGTACCCCTTTTTGTTAAAAAAACAGATGCTCATTTTGGTGGGGCTTCGTAATTTTTATGTGTGTCCCGCCCACTCAACCGATTATTCCGGGAATACAAAAATTGTTGAAAAAATGTGTTTTCGACATTCTAATTTCTTCTTCGCTCATTTGTAGCTTAATCCATTTTGGACACAGTGCTTTTTCTAAAGCATTTAGCACCTCATGTAAGACTTTGCACACGGTACTTCTTGCAAGGGATATGTCGGTGTCTTTTCCTACCGAGCGCTGGAATCCTCCCTCTGCAAGGTATCTCAAAGTAGTAGCAAAACTTTATTTCAATCGTAATAGATGACGGATTTATGAATGGTTGGACATCACGAACAATTTCAAGAAACGCTTCTTTCATTATCCTGTAATAGGCAACAAAACTTTATTGGGACAAAATGCATCTGTGTTCCAAACTTTGTTTTATATATACTTACACGGAATCTGGGATATCCAAGGGATTGGAATGATCCCTTAAAATTCACCGCCGAACTTTCTCATTTTTTCCCCTTCATTTTTCGCCAAAAAATATGCAGCAATGGTAAATAAGCTCATTTTGTAAAATTCTTTGAAACAAATTTTATTTGTCAATACTCAATCAGCTGTTTCGTAGTTGATTTCGAATTTAAGCCAATTCGCGGGAATTGTGGAACACTGTTACCAAATTCACGCGATTTGCAAATTCGGTGCCGAATTTAAATCGTGCGATTTCCAGAACATGCCTGATAGCATCAGATAATTAATTGGAATACAGAGCGCAGCCTGGGCAGGGGTTACCAGGGCTATTAAGTCATGTCCGACTAATGCGCTTAATATTCTCCTGCATCAAACAAAATTACTTTATTTATTTCATTTGTATGTAATACAAAAATTATAGTTTCATATTTTAGCATATTAATACAAATTATAGACAACAACGCGCGTATTGTTAATTCGTAAATATGTAGTAGCACCCAGTAACGTACGTTGAAGATGAGTCAATTCGTGACGCTAATCAAAATCTTAAAATTAATTTGTATTTTTCGATCGGCGCAAGCTACGATCAGTCAGTAAAAAAAAGGCGAAATTTATTGCAAACACTCACCATTGTTTAATAAATCCCACATAAATTTTGTTTATGTTGCAGGATCCTCCGATTAATTGATTTTCCTGCTTATTTGAACCACCTGATCGGTCAAAAATATATTGTATACCAAATATGTGAAAATGTTCCAACATAATTGAACCCGGTTAATTGGTTTCTCCGCATAATTGATTAAAAATACTTATGTGTTACTCTCAAAAATTTATCTTTAAGCTCCCCGGGAGAATTGCATTAGTTAAAAAAAAATTTTTGGCTTCCCGCACATAAGACCTCCGACGGTTCTTGAAGTTTAAAATACATACAAGAACTTCAAATATATTTTTGTAGAGAATACATGTTTTCGCATGAATTAGATTGAACAATACACAAAAAACAAAAAAATTCAGGGTTCTTAAATTAACATTTTAAAAATGTAAGCAAAGATCTCTTAATATAATATTTGAATACATATACTGAACAGACTATACTCGTTCATATGTTACAATAACATGAACTTGTTACTTCCCTAAGTTTTTTTTATTATTTTTTTATTTATATAAAAATAACTGCATTCCCTTGTGTTTCTTCTTTATATTATTTACGTTAAAAGTTAAAAATATTATTTAACTACTATTATTAAAACATAAATAAATACTTTAAGTGCACATATTTAACACATAATTAACCTAACTAATTAATTTTTTAAGTGAAATTATTCGGGAGATACTGTATATGCTTGGATAAAATGTAGAATATAAAAAGCAATGTGCGACGTATGATTTTTTTTATGGGGGTGTGTTGAGTTATCCTGGATGGTGTACTCAGATGTTGAGAAGTGATGTATGACAGCATACCTCTAGATGCCAAGATAATAAATATATGTATTAATAGTAATTTGAAAAATATCAAAAATTAACAAAATGGCGTAATGTTGAAAAAAGCAATCGTTTTTTAGGTAAAAAATTGTCGTTTTTTTAATGCCAAATTGTCAATTTGCAACCAATCAAAAAGATCGTAGGTCATTGTATAGTAAATGTATTCAAAAATACTCAGTTTTAATTTGAAGCCGATCGGCCAATTTATCGTTGAGTTATGACGCCAGCAATTTTGAAAAATGTCGTTTCGAGAAAAACGTGTTTAAAATTTCACTTATGTAGGTGTAAACCTCCGAGCAGCCGCTCTTTAAAACGCTGTCATCTAAAATCTATTCAAGATACGACGATTTCACTGAATATTTATAGAAATCTATATAAGCTAGCGAAAAAGCAAATAAAATAAATGAACTGAATTATTTTAAAAAAATTTAAATTTGGTTGATAAGGCAATATAGGCTTAGAAAGGATGTAGAATTTAGCATTTGCCTAGGGCGGTAAATTGTTTCGGGCTGGCCCTGCCCACAGCCGTTTTGATATTCTGAACCATTTCCAAAGAAATCAAAATAGATCAGATTATATCCTCCAAAGGTTGAACTTCAATAATTAATATAAGGTGAGCATACCGTCTAGAAGTGAATAGAAAAGAAGTTTAGTTGGGGAAGACGGTATTATCTCAAATATAAGCTCAACATTTTCGCTAAGAACAGTCAAGAGAGAGATCAATACACAATTTGATGAGAATAGATGAAAATCTATAACCAAATGCAAAGACAATAATTAAGGACTTATTAAATAGATCCAGGAAAAATACATATTACAGCTACTATAACGGAGCGTCCTTGTAGCGGACTAATATCTAAATCTGAATAATGTCTGAAGGTTTAAAGATAATAATAATAAAGAAAAAATGTTATCAAGTATACTTAAATGTGGTAAAAATAACACTGTACATTAGGTGTAGTTGTGTAAAATACAACTTGTCGAAAATTGCCAGAGTTGAATGGAAGATGGCGGGTTCCAGGAGGTATCCTGTATTATCTTTGGTACCTACGATTTAATCTAATCTAACTTATGACAGTTTAGATATGGAAGAAGGAATAATCAAATAATTTATTAAGCGAAATATGTATGTTTCATACACGATTATTTGATGGATAGTAATTTGATAAAACTTCACAGAGAGAAAAATTGTTTTTGGTTAATAACTATATTTTTATTTATTAAATCTACTTCCTTAAAGCCTATAAATAAGTAATAAATCTTAAAACATGTTCAAGGTTTTAAGTGAGTCTGTTTGCTGATACCTTACTCTTTAGAAGACCGGTGGATTTTTCCTGTTTAAGCTTCGTTGATTAAAACAAGGCATTAACTAATAGATTTGGATGGCTGCGGAGCTTAAGTTCATACTTTTTTCAGCCCTACTTCTTTGTTTGCCATGGAGTACCAGTATTTTAGTAAATATTTTAATTACGAACGTATAGTACGATAGTGAATCCGTTATAGCTCTAACGATTTTTGGCTAAAACCTATTATATCAGTATTAAGTCAAAGGTCGTACCACACAGATGAATATCATACATCCAAATCAGCAGTATCATCGCTTTGAATAACAAAACTTTGCTGTCAATGCTAAGATTAGAATTATTATTTAAAAGTTAGTTTAAATTGGTTGGTCCTATTTTCATATGATATATGTATGTATGTTTTATCCTTCTTCTGTTCTAGTGAATGCGAAGATAAGATACCTCATTTGCTTGTGGTACTAAATGTTAATAATTTTATGTTAATTTACATTTATTAGCCATTATTCGACGAAAGCTATATACTTTTCTAGTACACTTGACGTTCTGATTGACATATTACGGCTGTGCCATCCGCAAAGTCGATGTTAGTACTTTATTATCACTTGGAATATTTGCTGTATATAAATTACGTATATAGAGTTGGACCTAGCATTCACCCATGAGAACACCATCACTTACCGGTTGTTTATCTGATATGAAATAAGCCACTTTAAAAGTAAATCTCTTAATTTTTAAATAATACCATGCTCAGATCGACACTTAATCACAAAATTCCGGCTTTTAAGTAGATTATCTCACTAATCTTATACATTTAACAAGATCTCACCATACAAAAATTACAGTTCTTAAACTACGCAAAAACTCTCTAAGCTATTATGATTTAGCACGATCTACTTGTCAGCATTGGAAATCTTCTACATTATCACAGCTGAGTTTGACACTACTAACAGCACAAAGAGAAACATAAAGTAAATAAATAAATGAATTAATCGCTTGAATCTGAATACAGCTGAAAACGATTTCTCAAATAAAAAAAGCGTCCATTATTTCCATTGTATGGAAAATATTTAAAAGAAGACGGCTTTTATAACAAAATATTATATAATAATGTTTTCTTTCAATAAATATTAAGCGATGTGAATTTTTGAATGGCAAAAACATCTTTTTTATTATCTGTGCAATGGCAATGAAAACGGGTTCGATTCAAAAGTTGAAGTCTTAACAGACAAGAGCGCCTTAGCAAGGCAAAGTTGCCACATTAATGCCGTTTTTTTTGGAGAATTAGGCTAAATTACCTATTCTAGGTTGTTTGCAAGCAAATTGCCTTTTTTCCTTCACTTCGAGTGCAATTATTATTCACTTCTCTTATGATTATGTTTGAGTCTGACGGTGGCTTAATGTGTATTAAAGCTTTCCAAAGAAAGCTTTGTATGTTGGTTGAATTTGGTCTCAATTTTTTTATTATAAAATTTTCTTCCACACACTTTACCACACTCTTAGTTTAGGTACAGCATCTTTCAATTTCAAGTGAATAATAGGAGAGCGATTTCCGTGGCACTCACGTTTAGCTCGCCTTTTTCAGTTACAAGTTTTTCTATTTCAACATTTTTGATTCTTCTAAGAAAAGTATACATGTAAAGGTGACATTATTGACAGAATACATACTCAAAACGTTTGACGTGAGAGCGTTATTTGTGTTATTTACAGTTACTAAAAATATTCATCTCTTAAAAATGGAATTAAATCGCAACATTTTCTCGCGATTATTTTTTTAAAACCTTTGACCTGGATTTTGGAGATGAAGTTCCATCAAGGAAGCATGCGCGCTGTGTAATTATAAGCATTTTCGATAGAAATGTTAATAACACGATAACGGTGCTTCGAAACATGTCTATGACAACGTAACGGATAATGAATCATGGATTAGGTGTTTCAAAATGAGCCGAGTTTAATAAGAGCTGTTCGACTACGAAGTATTTCCAAGCAAATACTTACCTGCATTTTTGGAAAAAGTGAAAATTTCGCAATCATACCACTAGAAAAACGCAGAGCAGTAAACTCTGAATGGTAAATAACCATTTGTTTGCCAGTTATCTTCCAAGAAATTAGGTGAACTAAATACCGAACACGAACACTATTCACCCATCGATTTAAATATACATATGTGATTGCAGCTAAATCAAATAAATTTGGAATTTTGGCCAAAATATCAGCTTACCATTAGATGTTATGTCATTAGTGCGCTTATTTATAATAGTTTAATACAGCTCTTCCTTTAATAAGACGTGAGTTTTGCACTGTAACCACCACCTACTAGAAAGGTATTTCCGAAGGTGCCAAAAAAGTCTGGTTTAAAACTATTCAGATTTTTAAACATATACAATTGATAATATTATTAAATTAACCAGAACTTAAGTGACAGATGGTTGCCAATCTTACATTGAGAAAACGATCCTAAAGCAGGATGTTTTTTTGATTTCTAACAAACACTGCCTTGCGCCTTTCAAAGTGGGTGATTTGTAACATAGACTTTATAACCAGATATAAAAAAATTATTCTTATCTGACAGATTTGTTTCCGATATTAAATTCATATCTATGCTCTTTCAATTAATGATCTTAGTTATCAGCGTTAGCATGCCATATACAAATATTCACTTTGCTCAATTTTTACTTAAATCACTTTTGGTTTTATGCTTTACTTTAGGTAAAATTGCGTTTGAACAGTGTTTGAACAATTACTGCATTTCTTCTTTAAATCCTCTTTCATAAGTGTACATTTGGACATAAGAAGTAAATCAACACATAATGAGTTGTCAAATAAATCTTGCGGTATTTTTATTGAATCATTTCGTGTGGCACCCATACATCAAGCTTCTTAGTGACTACAATCTTCTTCAAATGGTTTATAACGGTTTGATGACTACTATGCCGGTCTCTTTCGACCAATTCAGCGTTTTTATCGCAATTTCGACGACAGGCCTTCCGGAGCGTGGCGCATCTTCGGCCACCTCTACACCATAACGAAAAAGTTGAAGCCATCGTTATGCGGTGGAAATGGAAACTGGATCGGGTCCATAAACTGCACAAATTTTATTGGCGGCTTGAGATGCATTTTTGCCTTTATCGTAGTAGTACTGTAAAATATGCCGTGTTTTCTCTTTATTTTGCTCCGTGTTTGCGACGCAATAACTCACGAACGACTTAAACGAAAAGACAATCAATCAAACACGTGTTAGCGCGTGAAATGAGCTTTCCAAAAAGGTATAGCATGACCCGATGCGATGAATGAAACTAGAACTATGCGCTTTCAGCGCCAACTAGCGAAAATACCGCAAGACTTTTTTGACAACCTAATATAAGGTGCTGACAGAAAACTAGATTTTTTAAAAAACTTTTTTAAATCGTTACTATAATATTTAAGGGTTTCACATAGTCTCATAAAGTTCTAAGTTATTTCGAACCGAAAACACAGCGTTCAGAGTTGTATTTACGTAAACTTATTTTAGTATGCAATCCAATAACAAATTTTTTGAACTAGTATACAATTTTTTATGATTTTATAATTTTACGATGCTTTATGACATGTTGTGAGTACCCCAATTATATAATAATGTTTTTTTTTTTAATTCTCTTATGTTTGCATTTTGATAATTTTCTACAATCTATTCCTATATAGTAGTCACTCAAATATAACATAAATAAGAAAAATATCTTACCTACCTTCTATTTTTTTTATTATCTCAAAACAGCTTTTAACTTTTCTAAAACTTTTTATTTGCAGCATTTAACGCTTGTAATGTCTAAGATAGGTTGACGTGTTTCTTCAATTTAACATATAATTGTTATTAAATATACTAAGCGTTTATCGCTTGGGCCTGAATGTAAGGTGTAAATGAGAGCCTACATATGTACGTTTAGTTCTTCTGTACATCAAGCATTGGTACAGGTAAAGGTTCCATTTGCGTTGGATAAAATTTGCCCACATGATTTCAATTCCGTGAATACCTCCGTGAAAAATCCTGGTTCAGCATTTATTTTTAACATTTTACTACTCAAGCGATTGACAATGATAAGGCATCTGAAATAAATGAAATTAAAATGTTAAAGCAATTATTTCAACTAAATAACAACTTTTATCAATCATATAAAAATATTGCGTGCATTTATCGCATGTCGCATTACAGCTTTCTATATTTCTATGTTATACGCAACACGCAAACCTGTGCAAAGCATTGTGATAAACTATAACTTTAGTTAAGTTGACAAAATTTTAGGTATATAGGCAGCTCTTATAATGAGAAAGTGGGGCACTCAGTGCCCATAATATTCCTTCTAATATTTTCAAGTGAACAGTTAATTTTTAGTTGTGAAGAATATAATTTTCTGAAATGAGTGAAGAGTTGGCGATTTATTTGGCCAACTTACTCCGCAAATTGACGATAGAAGATGAGGAGGATGGTAGCGATGATGGTGGAAGAGAACATAAATTTGGTGGCGACCACCAATAGATACTCAGTGACCAATCGGTCTTCGGCGATAATAATGCCATTAGAGACCAACGTTTCGAAGAATATATCCACGAGGAGGCTGCTGTAGATGTGGACTCTGACGAATGCAGATTTTATTTGTCAAATACGGCTGTTGAGGGTATTCGTGGAGAAAAATATTGCGGTTTGGGAAGGAATAATTTAACTGTATGATGGTCAAAGCCAAGCCAATGTGAAAATCGGCGATTGGAACTGACATTGGAAATGCGTAGACAATCAACATCACTATGCACGGAAAGCTTTGGATCTAAAAGCGATACATACATATGTACATAGGCGTTATCACAGTGGCCCCTGTTGAAGGCTATTGAGAGGAATTGGAAAGCTAAAAGAATAATATAAATAGGCAGTGGCGAACTCGCGTCCAGCAATACACAATTTGAATCAACGGTGAAAAACCTGCAAAACTGCTAAGATCGATAGTAAAACAACAGCAGTTTGTGACCATTGCCTTATTTCGACATGCTCCAAACACTGTATAAGGACGTGTGAAAAGTGCTATTTTTACAAAATACAATGTCGAAGCTGATACGGACTCAGACAATAATAAAGATGCGGACAATAGTCCAACAACGTCTACACTCAATCAAAATGCATGAAACGACAGTAAAGAATTTCACCAATTTAAGCAGTTCGAAATTAAAACTTCTACTTTGACTCCAGCTTATTCCTTCCATTCCGCGTGTAGCCTTATCTATTACTATATCCAATGCGATATTAAGGGAATATTTAAGTCTAGATTCAGAAATTTCAAGTAAAAAAATGTAAATTAATATTTTTAATATACATTTTTTATTATTTTAGCATTGCAAGAATACATAACAAAATCTGAAAATAGGTTTTTTGGGGGCTTGAACAGTTTTGATTGGATTTGAACAATTCTTGGACATAAGGTGGCATACACTAAAGATATTAATTGTGCAAAGTTGTATCCAGTTATATTCTTAGCTAATTGATTTGTGTACTGGAAACTGAACGAATCAAGTGGAATTTAAAATTGTGCTATATGGGAAGCAGGCATGGTTGTTGTCCGATTTCGTCCATTTTCACAATGTTACATAAGAATGTAAGAAGAATGCCACGTACTAAATTTGGTCGAAATCGGTCAGTCGGGTCCCGAGATATGGGATTACAACAAAAAGTTGGCGGTGCCACATCGTTTAATTTTCAAACCGGCTCCCATAAAGCTTTCTCATACCATCCTGGTGGTCTCTGGCGTATTTAGTTATTAATTTATCGTGCTTTTAGTAAAAATGAGCGGGATTATGAGCCGATTTCATTCACTTTTGGACGGTAGAAGTTCTTATAAGATTAATACTCAGCAAATTTGATTGTTGTAGCTTAAGTGGTTTAAGAGCTATGTACATTATTAAACGGCGGGGCCACGTCCACTTTTTCAGAAGGTTGTGCCCCCAGGTGCCTATAGCTACTGCCATTCCTTGTGCTTACAGCTTCATATCTTAACTGAGCGCTTAGTTATGGAACTTTATATATTTTCGTGTTCGGACAGGCAGACAGTCAACCGAAATTCAAATTTTCTCTTCGTCCAGATCGTTTATATACATATGATCGCTTAATTTTAGGTGATACGTACAACCGTTAGGTGAACGAAACTATAATACTCTGTAGTAACTGGTTGCAAGAGTATAAAAAGTACCAGCTGATAATGTGTGGTCTCAAAAGATTGGGACGTGCCCATACAAATGATTTTAATCCTCGCAACAATCTGAAACTACCACATTTATAAATGTTCGTTGTTTTTTTTTTTTTTAATTATAAAACCTTAAATTTTGGAATATGGTTAGTTCTGAACCTAGACAAGTCTATAAAGAAGACTCTGTACCATCGTATATGTGGTTTTATACAATTAATGAGCTCTTTTTCTTACAAAGTACGTTAACCCACATCAGAGTAGACCGTCTTATTAAATCAATTAATTTTAAGGGGACCACTCTATTATCGAATGCGTTCCAGAATATGAAGTGTATTGAACGCCTCTTGGAAGTCGATAAAGATGAGATAAAGAGCGAAGGATCATCATTTCATTAATTTTTCTATACCGGAAACAAAACCCTTTCTGGAGTCCTTGTGACAGGGGCGTAAGATCCTGGGTCTCAAACAAAGATACTTATAAATAGCTTTTTGAGCTCGAAGAACTTACGGTCTTTTTCTTATGGTTGTATTATAACTTTTTTCAGTTAGGTCCCGCAGCAAAATCCCTATCTCTTCCAAGCCTGTCGTAAGGAATTTCGTTCCAATAATTCTTCGCTAAAATAGAAGTTAAATACTTCATTTTGAGCATTGTAACAAAAACTCAAATCATTAACCAACCTGCGCCAAAAAATATGCAACAATTCAACTCCCCTACTACTTAGTGCAAGCACAATTCTCACCCAAAACTACTGTAATTTGTATACGCAATAATGTTACAGATTTTCATGCCTAATTATTTTGCAAAACCTAAAGGTAAGCTATAACTAGCGATCTTACGGTCTTTTTCTTACGGGTTATTTCTTACGGGGTTTTTCTCGGTTTATAGCAGAGAACGTTTATCATAGGAAGGTTCGCGGCGCGAAGCACGTAAAAATATTTTTAGCTAACTCGGCAGAGATGGAAGAGTCTCACCACAGACAAATTATGAGTGTATTTCACCACGAAAACAGCAGAATTGAGCATTTTCAGTGTTAACTGAGAAAAATAATCAATGTAAACAAGTTTACGCCTACAGATTCGCATATTTACTATGAGCAAACGACTTTGCATATAATTTGTAGATGATCGGTATATATATATGTATTTGATATCAAAGCACATGAGTATACATACATATGTATGTATATCTTAAAATTGACTTATTTTATGATGAATTACATAAAATATACGCATAATGTTTGTCTACATGCAACATAAGTATGTATGTATGTAAATATGTACACTCAATGCTTAATGCGAAATCTCAATAGTGATAAATGCACATTAGTCGTACATTTTATCATTCAAAACTTATATGCACATGTATCATGACCATATGTATGTGTTTATGTTCGCTTTCGCGAATTCAAATCATATTATCACTTATCAATAATAACATGTGCGCGCTGCTCACACATATGTACATATGTACATACATACATAAATGTGTGCGAATGACATTGGCACACAAATAACGCATACGCAACATACATACTTCCATGCGTTCACATGTAGATATGTCTACCGCAAAAATTACAAACATTGTTCTACAAAAACAACAATCGTTCAAGTAGCATCAGCAGCGTCACAAGCCAATAGGCATGGCAAAAATTTGTAGAAAAAAACACAACAACTACTTGTTTATTCTTGAACGCAAGCGCACTTTCAACCGGCAAACTCGCTTCATTCACAAAATCAAATGGTGTCATCTCCCTGAGCATGCCTTTGCCTGCAAGTGTCTTTTCGCGACGATGGCAAAAGCTAAAAATCATAAATTGAATAATTTCTGATATTTTGCTAGAAGGAAAAAGTGTCAACCCCGTTAGCCAAATAATAGATGGCCAAATTTGTAGAAAAACACACAACAACAACTTTTTCATTCATAAACCCAAGCGCACTTTCAACCGGCAAACTCGCTTCATTCATAAAAGCAATTGGTGTCATCTCCCCGAGCATGCCTTTGCCTACAAGCGTCTTTTCGCGACGATGCCAAAAGCTAAAAATCATAAATTGAACAATTTCTGATATTTTGCTAGAAGGTAAAAGTGTCAACCCCGCAAACTCGCAAAATACAGAAAGAATTGACAAAAGTGGCAACGTACTGTTGTCGATTTATAATATTTGTCAATTCTAAAATATTTTTCCATGACTCGCAAAAATCTTCGTCGATATATATGCAGACTCATACGTATATATTCATACATGTTTACGCAAGTTTGTAGGCGAAGCTGTTAGAGCGGCAAGGGAAGCGGTGACAATAGACGATCGTTTGCTTATTATTTCGGCACAGCTCGGATTTTCTACCAACAACACAATGCTGTGTCGACAGATTGACTCGTTGACATGAAAGCAAA
This sequence comes from Bactrocera correcta, assembly GCA_027475135.1. Lineage (NCBI taxonomy): Eukaryota > Metazoa > Arthropoda > Insecta > Diptera > Tephritidae > Bactrocera > Bactrocera correcta. The sequence goes on from CM050322.1 coordinate 66,048,648, forward strand.
AAACGCGAGCTTCGCCATTGGTTGTCAGTGTCAACGGAGATTTCGCATGAAGCATTCCGTGTACATATTTACATACATATGTATGTACTGCATCTAGACAAATTTATAAACATTATCCCTATGGTCTATCATATTTGTTTATATCGAAACTTTTAATAACTAAAGCAAATTTACATTGGAGGATGGAGTCATGTGTAGAAGTTCACGCAAGTGAGGAAAGTTCTCTGATCGCCATTCACTTGGGAGTGGCCAGAAATGATTATTTTACATATGACTCAAGCAGCTCACGACTTCCGGTCTTTGACCAAGTATCCTCTGGGTAGCCTAAGAACATCCGTTTGAAGGTGAGCTAAAGTGAGAAGGCGAAACACCCCTGCATAGGGTTGTGCGCTGAGTTTGGGACCCGCCACGTAAAAAAACCCACCCAATGAAAGGAAAAAAACAGCCTCGGATGAGAGCCCCCCCTTTTGATGACGACCATGGCAAACGAAATAAGGACTATGATTTGAGGGCATGCACCTGGAATGTCCGGTCCCTTAATTGGGAAGGTGCCGCTGCCCAGCTGGTAGATGTCCTCGTAAAGATAAAGGCTGACATCACCGCCGTCCAAGAAATGCGATGGACGGGACAAGGACAGAGACGAGTAGGTCCTTGTGACATTTACTAGAGTGGCCATATAAAGGAGCGCAAGTTTGGTGTTGGATTCGTGGTGAGAGAGAGACTCCGTCGCCGAGTATTATCATTCACCCCGGAGAATGAACGTCTAGCCACAATCCGCATCAAAGCGAGGTTCTTCAACATATCGCTGATTTGCGCCCACGCCCCGACGGAAGAGAACGACGATGTGACCAAAGATGCCTTTTATGAGTGCTTGGAGCGCACTTATGAGAGATGCCCCCGCCACGATGTCAAAATCGTGCTTGGCGATTTCAATGCCAGGGTGGGCAAAGAAGGTACCTTTGGCACTACGGTCGGTAAATTCAGCCTCCACGAGGAAACATCCCCAAATGGGCTGAGGCTGATCGACTTCGCCGGGGCCCGAAATATGGTTATCTGTAGTACTAGATTCCAGCATAAGAAGATACATCAAGCTACCTGGCTGTCTCCTGATCGAAAAACCACCAACCAGATCGATCATGTTGTGATAGACGGAAGACACGTCCCCAGTGTTTTTGATGTGCGCGCGCTCCGAGGTCCTAACATCGACTCGGACCACTATATTGTTGCAGCCAAAATTCGTACCCGCCTCTGTGCAGCAAAAAACGCACGCCAACAAACACAAGGATGGTTCGACGTCGAGAAGCTGCAATCACAACAGATAGCCGAACGTTTTTCTACTCGGCTTGCACTCCTGCTCTCTGAGAGCACTCGTCAACAACTCGGTATAAGGAAACTGTGGGACGGCATTTCAAACTCCTTACGTACAACTGCAACCGAAACCATTGATTTTCGGAAAGTGCAGAAGAACAGCTGGTACGACGAGAAGTGCCGTGTCGCAGCGGAGATAAAACAGGCTGCCTACCTCGCAACGTTACGATCGACCACAACACGTGCGGGATGGGATAGATACCGAGAGTTGAAGAGGGAAGTGAGACGCATTTGTAGACAGAAAAAGAAAGAGACCGAAATGCGTGAGTACGAAGAGCTTGATAAGCTGGCCGACAGGGGTAATGCTCGAAAATTCTACGAAAAGATGCGGCGGCTTACAGAAGGTTTCAAGACCGGAGCATACTCTTGTAGAACCCCCCAAGGTAATCTAGCCACCGATGCCCAGAGCATACTTAAATTATGGAGGGAACACTTCTCCAGCCTGCTGAATGGCAGTGAACGCACAACACCAGGAGAAAGCGAACCCGATACCCCAATCGATGACGATGGAGCAGACGTTCCATTGCCCGACCATGAAGAAGTTCGAATAGCAATTGCCCGCCTGAAAAACAACAAAGCGGCAGGGGCCGATGGACTGCCGGCCGAGCTATTCAAACACGGCGGCGAAGAGCTGATAAGGTGCATGCATTAGCTTCTTTGCAAAATATGGTCGGACGAAAGTATGCCCAACGATTGGAATTTAAGTGTGCTATGCCCAATCCACAAAAAAGGAGACCCCACAATCTGCGCCAACTACCGTGGGATTGGCCTCCTCAACATCGCATATAAAGTTCTGTCGAGCGTATTGTGTGAAAGATTAAAGCCCACGGTCAACAAACTGATTGGGCCTTAGCAGTGTGGCTTTAGACCTGGTAAATCAACAACCGACCAGATATTCACGATGCGCCAAATCTTGGAAAAGACCCGTGAAAGGAGAATCGACACACACCACCTCTTCGTCGATTTCAAAGCTGCTTTCGACAGCACGAAAAGGAGCTGCCTTTATGCCGCGATGTCTGAATTTGGTATCCCCGCAAAACTAATACGGCTGTGTAAGCTGACGTTGAGCAACACGAAAAGTCCGTCAGAATCGGGAAGGACCTCTCCGAGCCGTTCGATACCAAACGAGGTTTCAGACAAGGCGATTCCCTATCGTGCGACTTTTTCAACCTGCTCCTGGAGAAAATAGTTGGAGCTGCAGAACTCAACAGAGAAGGTACCATCTTCTATAGCGTAAACACCACCAACAATGTCAGCCTAGAAATCCAACGCAGGATAACTCTTGCCAACAGGTGCTACTTCGGACTAAGTAGGCAATTGAGAAGCAAAGTCCTCTCTCGACAAACAAAAACCAAACTCTATAAGTCACTCATAATTCCTGTCTTGCTATATGGTGCAGAGGCTTGGACGATGTCAACAACGGATGAGTCGACGTTGCGAGTTTTCGAGAGAAAGGTTCTGCGAAAGATTTATGGTCCTTTGCGCGCTGGCCACGGCGAATATCGCATTCGATGGAACGATGAGCTGTACGAGATATACGACGACATTGACATAGTTCAGCGCATTAAAAGACAACGGCTACGCTGGCTAGATCATGTTGTCCGGATGGATGAAAACACTCCAGCTCTGAAAATATTCGACGCAGTACCCGCCGCGGGAAGCAGAGGAAGAGGAAGACCTCCACTCCGTTGGAAAGACCAAGTGGAGAAGGACCTGGCCTCGCTTGGAATATCCAATTGGCGCCACGTAGCGAAGAGAAGAGAGGACTGGCACGCTCTTGTTGACTAGGCTATAATCACGTAAGCGGTGTCTACGCCAGTAAAGAAGAAGAAGAAATATACATATATGTACATATTTTTGTATATAAATACATACAAATGTATATGCTGTCAAACCCATATAAAATGTATATTTAGGTAATATTACTTGCAAAGATTTTATGGAATACAAATACATAGTTCAAATTCAAAATACACACTTACATATGTGTTTTTCATAACAAATATACATATGTATGTATGTATACCGATCTATAAATTATAAGCAGAGTCGTTTGAGCATAGTAAATAAGCGAATCTGTACGCATACATTCCTTTACATTGGAATTCGCATTATTTTTCTTATTTAACACTGAAAATGTTCAATTCTGCTATATTCGTGGTGAAATACGCTTATAATTTGTCTGTGGAGAAACTGGACCATCTCGACCGAGTTAGCCAAAAATATTTTTACGATCTCCGTGCCGTGAACCTTCTCTATGATAGACGTTCTCTGCTATCACTTTTTTTTCAGTTAGGTCCCGCAGCAAAATCCCTATATTCTCCAAGCCTGCCGTAAGGAACTTCGTTCCAAAAAACTGTTTTGACTAACTCGGTGTGGGTTCTGCTTAACTCTTAAGGAAATTGAAATAGAATATTATCCTAACAATAATGACATCTGGTGTTGAAAGTTTCTGTTACTTAGGTTTATTTTATACGGTATATTCCCTAGTCCCATACACTAAATATAATTATATTCGTTATGCTATTTGACTTTAACCTTTATTTAGGCCCAATATTTTGACGAAATTATGTATACATTTTTTCTTAACCACAAGGTTTTTAGCGTTAAAAATTGATGAAATAATATCTTGATGGCAAATATATCGGTAATGTTATTTTATACTTCTGGTTTGGAGTTTGCAATTGATGAAATCAACCAATACCTTTTCTTATCTCCATCTACATAATGTAATGATTACATCTGGTTGGTTCTTAAGATATATTTTGTTTCTTGGAAAAGTAAAAGGTATCTGAACTTAGCCCCTTATTTGGTTTTGTTTATACTCAAAAAAGAGTTTTACAGGTTTTTTGTTTCCATTTAACAGTTTTAGATGAACATAAAATAGCCTTTAAAAGTAACCATGTACAAAAGCACTCTTCTTGTGCCGCAAATAATTAGACAACTTACCTTTCCCAAAACTTATCTTTACAGTCTTCGACTAGGAATGGTTTCAATGGGTAGCTTATTTCATTGCCCATATAAGAATATGATAAATATAGGCACGTTAGAACAGATGCCTGCAGCTCCGATTCCTTGGTTTCTTCACCATCAACCAGTTCTCTTATTAGCATGTATACAAAAACTACATTTGCCGGATTTATAAATGCCACATCCTGAAATAAAGATTTAAAATATAATACGGTTTTATAACAGAGAATATATATCAGTTATGTAAGATAATATTTTATAAAATTATTAATTAATTTCAAAGGTTATATATGCATATAACCGGAATGGAAAAACACATTAATTTGCGAATGCCTAGATACGTTTACTGTGACTTCTTATCCGCTTTGTTTAAGTATCTTCAAATATTATAGTAGTATTATAAGTTGGTAATACGTCTTTACATGTACATATCTACATATGTCCAAGTAGCTTACTGGTATTAAGCATGATATCGGTACATGAACGGAATGTCAAAGTTTCCAGATTAAAGCTGAGGATCCAGCTCTCAAAAAAAAGAGAGTGTGCTTATGACCGCACGACCGAAGTAAAACTTCTTTCTCTCTATCTATATGTATGTATATTCGAGTGGGTCAATTTTTTTCTTGACAAAACGGTTATCAAAATCGTAAACTACGATGAATTCTAAGAAAATTTGCCCAAGAAACCATGGGTCTAAAATGAAAATCGAGCCTCCGGTTTTTAGCGAGAAAATTTCGTATATTGTATTTTGTAAAAAAAAAATCCAATTCCTATTCCACTGTCGATTGTTTGCTTGTTTTGTAGCTATCGAAGCTAATTTGCTCAAATTTGGTATGTGATGTTGTATTTAAGCAGAAAATTCGACAGTACAGAAATTTTTTATAGGGGGCGTGGCGCTGCCCACTTATGAGTTCATATGCATATCTCTGGAACCACCCCACCGATTTCGTTCAAATTTGGTATACATATTACACAATGCCTACTTAAGAGATATCTGGAAAATGATCGAAATCGGATAATAACCACGCCCACCTACCATATAACGGTAATTTTTGAAAACACTAAAGATCGGAAATTTTAATAACGGTTGAAGGGAAACATCTTGAGTTTGGTATTCGGTGTTGTATTGCAGCCAGAAATTCGACAATATGAAAATTTTGGCATGTCACCGCCCACTTTTGAGTGCATATGTAAATCTCTGGAACTTCTTTATCGATTTCGACTAAATTTGGTACACATTTTAGATTGTACCTAGTTAGGTGAGATTATGAAAATGATTAAAATTGGGCAAAAACTACGGCCACCTCCCATATAACGGAATTTTTCTGTACGGTCACTGCTTTATGTTTTCGACTCTAGTAGTTTTTACTGTTTTCCTTTTCATTTATTAAAAAAAAATCAAATCATTCCAATTTCTGTTACACTGTCGATTGTTTCTTTGATTTGCACTTGTTTTTTTTTTTTAATTTTATTTGTTTGCTATGATTTTATCAACTTCTCAGAGAAAGCAAAGCAACGCTGATGAATTACTAATAAAACAATTGTTTCCGAAACCATCGTTTTAAATTCTTTTGACACAATATTACAATTAGAAGTTTTTACTCAAGAAAGAAGTGTGTGCCTCTGATTTTCGCGATTCTAACATTTTAAAGCAAAACTTAAGCGTCTTTTAATTATGGAGTCATCTCCTATATCAATTAGTTCTTGTGCTAAAGATATTATATTTTCAAATCTCTCGGAATCATATTTGAAGCATATGTCAGATCTAAATTTCAGTGCTTTTGGTGTGCCAAGTGATTTTACGCATCTTTTACTCCACAAGTGGCGGATAAATTGATTGAAATTTGGAGCAAATTGAATATTGGCATAATGACGAAGAAAACCGTAATAAGCAAGCTGAAAATCTTGCTGAATAAATATTTTAAAGAAACAAAAGGCACGTCTACATCTAAAAAATACACCGCATTTATCAAGACTATGAACAACTTATTCTATATTGGAAAATGCAAGTGCGATTTACAAAGAAATTGTTGCTCATGTGGTTTGATGTCTGATCATTTACACGAATTTTTGACTGATCAGCATACCGCGAGGAAACTGACAATTCCAGCGGTCCTGGCGGATGTTGTTGATTTGGATTTGGCTCCAACAGCTACTGAATATTCATCTTACCGGCCTGACTCATCAGATATGGACGTTGATGAAGCTCTTGTGTTCAAAGCACTGAATGCAGAAAGGCCAATTGTTATTAAGCGCGGCCCGTATACGAAAAGACTTGATACCCCCAATTATGCTATGATGTGCGACAGATTTGGTGTGTCAGACAGAGTTGCTGCGTGTTTGGCTACGGCACTTTTTAAAGATATAGATTTCAAAGACGACAATGGGGAACTTATTATTGTGGACAAATGTAAAGTAGCGCGAGAAAAGAAAAAAATCAGGGATTCTGTGCTTCAAAAACAATGCAGAGATTCCAGCGTGCTGGCATTCTCATTTGATGGCAGAAAAGATGAATCATTGGCAATGGAGAAGGTTAATCATAAGCTTCACCCAAAAGTGGTTAAAGAATCTCACATCGTGGTTGTGCGAGAACCTAAAACCGAACTCTTGGGTCATTTAACACTCAATGCTGAGGACGCTGGTACAAAGCAAAAGCTGCTATATGACTTCTTTGTTAAAAAGAACTTAGCTCTTTTCGATCTGGTTGGTATTTGCTGCGACGGTGAAGTCAGCAATACTGGCACGGAAAACGGCATACTACGACGGTTTGAAGTACTGTTAGACAGACCTTTGCACTGGTTTGTTTGCTTGTTACATTTTAATGAGTTACCTTTTCGCCACTTATTTTGCGCGCTAGAAAAATCAACTACAAGTGGACCGCGAACTGACAGTGAAGCTGTGACAAAATTAATGGAAACCTGTGAACAGATTCAGGTAAGCAATGAATTAGTACTTTAATAAAGATCTCTATTTTTGGTTCTAAATAAGTAACTTCTTCTTTTTGTAGGTTGTACCCGACTTTCAGCGTATTTTGCTGGGGAATATGCCTCCTTCGTTGTCGTCAGAACAGGAAAAAACTCTTTCAATGGACGTTAAGTACGGATAGCCAACGCGATTCATAACGGTTCCTGTCCAGAAGATTTAGGCAACGTGAAACCTGGACCCATCGTTCACTCTCGTTGGTTAACCAAAGCTTGTAGACTTCTGCGATTGTTCGTCACAACAAATTCACCATCCGAAAATTTAAGAATTTTAGCAACGTTTGCCATGAAAGTTTACGTACCTATGTACTTTAATGTTAAGTATTACAACTCGGTAATATATGGCAGTTCACTCTTATGTAAATATATTTGTTCAACGCAATATTTACCACAAAATCTGCGCGAAATTGTAAATAATGTTGTTCAAAATAACTCATATTTTGCACATTCAGAAAATGTTCTACTAACAATGCTTTTTGATGCCAGAAAGGAAGTGCGCCAGAGGGCTTTAAAAAAAATTTTGTACTATCGTAAAAAACTTTACGACCCAACAAAATTAAGAGCTTACAAAAAACCAACTATAAATTTTGACTGCACTGATTATGTTGAGATGATAAACTTAAATAACAATAGCATTTTGTCGGAGCCGCCCTTCACTGCAAACATACCCTATGACCATTTGCTCGAATACATAGAATTTGACAATCCTCCACTTCCGGATCCACAAATTCCTCCACATATTCAAGGAACCGAGCGCTTTGTGCAACTGCTGACTAGCGTTTCACGTCGAACTATAGAAAAAAATCGCGATGGTGTTATGGCAGTCACGGTTGCAAGTCGAAACGCAACATCTAGGATGGACAGCAAACAAGACCTTAAAACTAATTAATTCTGAACTTTAGAAGTATGTTATATTTTTTTTGGCCCTTAACAGTTAAGTTTTTGCTTTATATATAGATATAAAATGATATTGTTATGTTATTGTCACAGCTTGATGTTTTCGGCTCCAGTAGTTGTTACTATTTTAAATTTCATTTATTGAAAAAAAAAAAAAATGAAAAGTTTCTCGTTAAAAACCGGAGGCTCCGTTTTGATTTTAGAGCCATGGTTTCTTGGGCAAATTTTCTTAGAATTCATCGTAGTTTACGATTTTGATAACCGCTTGCTGCATTGCTTTGTATGCACATATACATATATTTATTTCCTACAAATATTTAAATTTATTTTATGTTTTCATTAGTAAATTAATATTTTTGCATAGATAGCATAGTTGAAAAAAAAAAGGTTGTCTCAGAATGACACACCCTAATGTACATACATTCATAATAACAAGTGTCGCACGCATCTTTCGCATCTCCGTTGTCACGGACAACCAATGGCCGAAACTCAAAGAATCACGCCCGGAACACATACAGCGGGGCAGGCTGCAAGCGACATCTGTCAAATATTAAAATACACACGTTCTTGTGGACACAGTTATGTAGTTGTGCAGCTGTCTAAATAACTGTGTCCATAAATATGTGTATTTCAATATCAGATTCAGATGGCGCTTGCAGTCTGTCGCGTTCTATGTGTTCAGCACATCAATCTGTCGAAGCATTGACGCGACGAGACGCGAAAGAAACTAACAAACGATCGCCGATTGTTACCGCTTCCCTTGCCGCTGTAACAGCTTCTCCGTCCAACGTGCGTAAATATGTATGAACTTGCATAAGGAGCATGCATGCATGTGTTTATGTCTTCATATTCATATTCATGCATACATATATTTATGTCTCTTCATATTCTTGCGTGTGTGAGACAGAGAACATAATGTATTTTGTACACATTTTCGGTGTCAAAATGAAACAAAATATAAACTAGCAAAACGAAATTCTTCGTTGGGAGTCTCTTCATATTCTCTTCTTCGGCATATATGCCTTGTCATCATATGCCGTAAATACATATATTTCTGTCTCTTCATATTCTCGGTTAGAATATGTAAGAGAATTGTAAACAATGTTAAAATTGCGAGGCGAATTCCGACCTTACATACAATGTTAACGAATTTTATGTTCTCTGTCTATACTTTTAAGTTCTCTGGTTCTTGCAAATTTGTTTACATGCACACATAATTACATATGTATGTACGTGAATATGCGCGACCGCTTGGTCTTTTAATATGTACATATGTTAAATGAAATGTCGTAAATTTGGCAACGCGGTGAGCCTTCTCTATATCAGAGAACGTTTAAGATAGAGAAGGTTCACGTCGCGGAGAACGTAAAAATATTTTTGGCTAAGTCGGCAGAGATGGAAGAGTCTCACCACAGACAAATTATGAGCATGTTTCACCACGAAAATAGCAGAATTGAGCATTCAATTATGCTCAAAATTATATATTGCTCTAACAGACGTACATATGTTCGCTCTTTTGCTTATCTTTTTATACGTTTATATGCAAACATAAGTACTCAAAAGAATTCGTTTTGTGCATATTTATGAATACTGGTGCATTTGAATACATTTTATTAATTAATTTTTTCAAAGCAATATTGGAAATTAAATCCTATTCATGCTTATGTGTATACTGCATTATATATGTATGTATGTATGTATTTAACAAATTATCATAATATATTCACAAAATTAAATATGTATATTAAAATAGTATCATGATAATACATATGTATGTGTTTATGTTCGCTTTCGCGAATTCAAATCACATTATCACTTATCAGTAGTAGCAAGTGCGTGCTGCTCATACACATGTACATAGATATGCTCGCATGACATTGGCCCACAAATAATGCTAACACAAACTTACATACAGATATGCGTTGACATGTAGATCTGTATGTCACCCGCAAAAACTAAAAACATAGCTTTATAAAAACAACAATCGTTTGAAATAGCATCATACATACTTACATATATACGTACACATGTAAATATGTGCGTATGATATTCCCACACAAATAATCCATACACAACATACATACTTATATGCGTTCACATGTAGATATGGATGTCATCCGCAAAAATTACAAATATTGTTCTGCCAAAACAACAATCGTTTCAAATATGCATGTAGTAGCATCAGCATCATCACAAGCCAATAGGCATGGCAGCCAAATAGTCGATGCCCAAATTTATAGTAAAACACCCAACAACAACATTTTCATTCATGAACGCAAGCGCATTTTCAACAGGCAAACTCGCTTCATTAATAAAAGCAAGCACCATAACATCTCCCCGATCATGCCTTTGCCCACAAGTGTCTTTTCGCGACGATGGCAAAAGTTAAAAATCATGCATAGAACAATTTTCTGATGTTTCTTCAGAGAAAGAGGTGTGTAAAGTGGCAACATAGCTGTTGTCGATTTATAATATTCAATTCTAAAATATTTTTCCGGGACTCGCAAAAATCAGCGTCGATATGTATGCACGCTCATACATTTTCATATATACTTACGCAAGTTCCGTAATAAAGCTGTTAGAGCGGCAAGGGAAGCGGTAACAATCGGCGATCGTTTGTTAGTTTCCTTCGCGTCTCGTCGCGTCAGTGCTTCGACAGATTGATGTACTGAACACGTAGAACGCGACAGATTGCAAGCGCCATCTGAATCTGATATTGAAATACACATATTTATGGACACAGTTATTTAGACAGCTGCACAACTACATAACTGTGACCATAAGAACGTGTATATTTTAATATTTGACAGTGTCGCTTGCAGTCTGCCCCGATCTATGTGTTCCGGGCGTGACTCTTTGAGTTTCGGCCATTGGTTGTCCGTGTCAACGGAAATTTCGCATGAAGCATTGAGTGTACATATTTACATACATATGTTGCATGTAGACAAATTTACAAACAATATGCGTATGGTTCTTTTATATTTGTTTACATGCACACATAATTACATATATGTATGTATGTATATAGGCAAATGGTCTTTTAACATGATATGGAAACGATTAATGACCAAAGCAAATATACATATAGGTACATATTTATGTATGTATATAAATGTATGTCATGTTAAAATGTTATGTACCTACATAAGTACATATATAAAATGCATATTTAGGTTGTAATACAAATCTTATTGAGTTATATACATACATATTTCCAAAGTTTTTATGGAATTTATCATAAAATATGTAGGTAAATTTTAACATACATATGTACATACTAATGTACTTAGTATATGCTTTGATGCCAAATATATACGGATCATATGAAAATTATATGCCGAGTCGGTTGCGCATAGGAAATAAACGAATCTGTAGGCATAAATTTGTTTACATTGGAATTAGCATTATTTTTTTCATTTAACACTGAAAATGCTCAATTCTGCTTTTTTCGTGGTGAAACACGCTCATAATTTGTCTGTGGTGAGACTCTTCCATCTCTGCCGAGTTAGCCAAAAATATTTTTACGTTCTTCGCGACGTGAACCTTCTCTATCTTAAACGTTCTCTGTCTATATTATACGTTCTCTGCGTTCGCCTCGCCTTATCCAGAGAACTTAAAACATAGAGAAGGTGCAAATCGAAATCTGTATGATGTTCGATTGGACGGCTAATCGAACTTATAAGATTGTGACACGGAAATTCACCATTCTCGCTGCTATTTAGCAGAAATGAGCACTTTCAAAGGCAGAAACATATGTAAAACGACTGAATTCATGCGAGAATGAATAAAGGGAAATGCTTTGTAGAAAAATATATGTACAAAGTCACACAGAGAATGTAAAAAGCATTCTCTGAGTCACATATGTATGCATGCTTATTTTGTATTATACATATGAACCATTGTCACATATGCGCGATTATTTTGTATTATAATATATGTATGAACCATTGTTTTTCGAAAAATGGTAAAAGTTGTATATTATAAAACTTAATAAAAAATAATTTTAAATAAATTATTATATCAAAAATTACATTAATTTTGACTATTATGTATATTATATTAATTTCGACTACTATAAAATGAAGATATGTTCATTCTTTTCATTTCTTCAAAAAAAATTAATGACTTTCATGAAATATGCATATTCGCATTATTTCGTTATCATTTCCATATTTGCACCAATAGAATTTCTATGGCATACATATATGTACATACATATATTATTTCTTTGGCACACACATATATACATACATTCATCATGACAAGTGTCGCACGCATCTTTTGCATCTCCGTTGTCACGATCAACCAATGGCCGAAACTGGCGTTTTGTCGAAGAGTCAAGTGCTGAACACATTGAGCGCGACAGACTGTTCTGTCAAATATTAAAATACACACGTTCTTAAGGACACAGTTATGTAGTTGTACAGCTGCCTCAATAACTGTGTCCCTAAGAACGTGTGTATTTTAATATTTGACAGCTGTCGTTTGTAGTCTGTCGCGCTCATTGTGTTCAGCACTTGTGTGATGATAGAAGTTCCAAGCTGTGCCGAAAAAAATAAACGAATGGCCGCCGATTGTCACCGCTTCCCTTGCCCCTGTAGCAGCTTCGCCTACAAACTTGCGTAAATATGTATGCACATGTATGAGCTTGCATACATATCGACGCAGATTTTTGCGAGCCACGGAAAAATACTTATTTTAGAATTGACAAATATTGTAAATCGACAAGAGCTATATTGCCACTTTTCTCACTTCTTTCTGTGAAGAAGCATCAGAAAGTTGTTCAGTTTATGATTTTTAGCTTTTGCCATCGTCGCGAAAAGACACTTGTTGGCAAAGGCATGCTCGGGGAGATGTTACGGCGTCTGTTTGTATGAATGAAGCGAGGTCGCTTGTGGCATATGCGCCTGCGTTTATGAATGAAATCGTTTTTGTTGTAAAATTTACTACATTTGGGCTTCGCCAATTCGGCTGCCATATTGATTTGCATGCTTATGCTATTTGAGCAGTTGTTGTTTTTGTAGAACAATGCTTCAATTTTTTGTTGGTGACATATTCACATGTGTACGCATATGTTTGTATGCTTGTGCATTATTTGTTCGGCAATGTATACAAATATATGTACATGTAAGTATATATGAATGTATGAACATGCAGATCAATGCGCGCACATGCGTATACATGCATTCATATGAGCATGTGCAGATACATAAGATTAATATGATAGAATATGTACATACATACATATGTATATATTTTTGTGATAAATTTAACTTCTATTAGTAAGAAATATAATACAAAAATATTTATAGTATAGTATACTATGTAAAAATCAAATAAAATTATTAAATATGCAAGTCCAAATTGACTATAAATATTATTATGCATGCATTCATACCTCATATCATAATTATTTTTACATGCCAATATGGAAATGCCGACGGCAAAACACAAAAGCATATGTACATACATACTTACAATGCTGTAGCTAGGAGTATCATAAGGAGCATGCATACATCATACATATGTATATATATTTATGTCTCTTCATATTCTTGCGTATGTGAGAGAGCTGTATTTGTACACATTTTTAGCTGTTAAAAATGGAATATCAGAGAACTAATTTTTCTTCAATATTGAATATATGTACATGCTATGGCATCATATGCCGTACATACTTATATTATTTCTCTTCATACTCACTGGTGGAGTATGTGAGAGAACTGTTAAAAATATTAACATTTCACATCGTGAATTCTGTGGTTGTGAGGTGAAATTCTGTATCACAATCTTATAAAATGTTCGCTGTCGAACCTGCACCTTCTCTATGTTTTAAGTTCTCTGCCTGATCACACTTTTACCAGAGAACGTATATTTATAGAGAAGGTTCACGATAACGAAACTTTAGGGATATTTCAATTTTGGGATATTTACTGTTTTGGATGAGCGTGTTTCACCACAGAAAATTATTAGCGTGTTTCACCACTTAACATCAGGGGACACGAAAATAGCAGAATTGAGCATTTTCAGTGTTAAATGAGAAAAAAAATGATAATTCCAATGTTGAGGAATGTACGCTTACAGATTCCCTTTTTTTACTATGCGCAAACGATGCTGCATATAATTTTTATGTAGATCGGTATACATACATATTTATATTTGTTATGAAAGCACATAAGTATGTACACATATGGACAAAATATTAGGTGTGCCTATGCGTGATGCCATTTTTTTGTCAAAAAGTGTTGCAACTGTTATTTATTTTTAATACCGCTATGTTTTTATGATGGACGCGTTTTAGTAGCATGGTGGTGTCAACAGTTTGCATTACTCATTCGGTGATTTTGCTTTTTAGTGACGAGTGATCATTGTTCATTTAATTTTGCTTGGCCATTAAAATAGGTGTAGTTCATATTTTTCGTAAAGAAGTTGTTAATTCGTACTATTTACCATACCAAAGTAAGTATTTGAGTATTTCCAAATTTATATTAGTTTAAATATCACAAACTGACAAACAAAAAATTTTCAGAATGGGTCGCAAGAGACACTGCACCGAAATAGAACGCCAATTGGTTAAAAAACTACGTGGTGAAGGGAAAACATATAAATTCATAGCCAATACGTTAGAGCGATCAGAAAATTTTGTCACTAATGCTCTAAAAGTAAAAAAAGGGAAGGAAACTCGTGGCCGTCCAAAATTAACCTGCCCAATTGATGACCATCGTATAGTACTTATGGCAAAAAAAGACCCTTTTATCTCTTCGCGACAAATTGAAGCGGAGGTGGGACTTAATATAAGCTCGCGGACAATTCGGCGTCGTTTGGTGGAAGCTAAACTACCAGGGCGAACGGCCAGAAAAATTCCTCTGCTACGAAAGAACAATATCCAGAAGAGGAAAACTTTTGCTACTGAACATAAAGATTGGTGTGGTCCCACTGAAGAAAAAAGGTGGCGAAATATTTTATTTAGTGATGAAGTGAAGATAAATCTTTGCGGAAATGATTCCATGAGAAGCGTACGCCGTCCGAAAGGCAAGGAATTCGATTCCAGATACACCAAAAAGACAGTTAAGCATGGGGGCGGAAATGTTATGGTGTGGGGATGTTTCTCCTGGCAAGGTGTTGGTCCATTATTTTGGATAAAGGATACAATGACCGCTGTTGAGTACAGGGAAATATTACAAAATATTATGCTACCATATGCGGAAGAAAATATGCCTCTGCGCTGGTGTTATCAACAAGATAACGATCCGAAGCATACCTCGAGGTTAGTATCTGAGTGGCTCATAAATTCAAATGTAACCTGTATGAAATGGCCAAGTCAATCTCCTGACCTCAATCCGATTGAGAACTTGTGGAGTGACCTCAAAAGGATATTGGCAGGCTTTTCTTTTCGAAACAAGGAGCAATTGTGGCAAAAAACTAAGGAATTGTGGGATGCAACTCCCTTGGAGACTTGTCAAAAGCTAGTACAGTCTATGCCCAAGAGAATAGCAAAACTTATCCAAAACAAGGGAGGATATACTGGCTATTAAAAACTTATAGGCTAAGGAAATAATATACTGATTTTTTTTTTTTTTTATTTTGAAAAAACTTTTTTACACCTATTATTTTGTTCAGGGAAATATTTTTTTATAATTGAATTTTTTGTTTTAAAGCTTACAGTAAGAAAATTGCAAAGTATTTCTGTTTAATAAAGAGAAATACTTTTATTACTAAAGAAAAATTTGTTTTAATTGCATATGATTTCACGATATTTTAGTAAAATGTAATACACCTATTATTTTGTCCATATGTGTACATATGCATATATTTTAAAATTGAGCTATTTTATGATGAATTTCATAAAATCTTTGCAAATATGCATATGTATGTATATAGTAATTCAATAAAATTTGTGTTATTACCTATATGCATTTTATATAGGTTTGGTACGACATACATATGTATGTATATTTATACCTATATTTAAATAAATATTCGCTTTGGTCAATAAACCTTTCTATATCATGTTAAAAGACCAAGCGGTCGCACATTTGCCCATATATAATTATGTTTGTATGTAAACAAATATAAAAGAACCATACGCATAATGTTTGTAAATTTGTTTACATTCAACCAATGTATGTAAATTTGTACATTCAATGCTTCATGCGAAATTTCCGTTGACGCGGACAATCAATGGCGAAGATCATATTTTTTGCTTTCATGTCAAAGTGTTGAAAGACTGACGCGTCACAACACTGTTTTGTTGGTAGAAAATCCGAGCTGTGCCGAAAACACAAACGAACGATCGACAATTGCCACTGCTTCCCTTGCCGCTGTACCAGCTTCGCGTACAAAGCATCGTAGATATGTATGTTTGCGGCGTAACAATATTTTTTACATTCCTTGACAAATAGAGTCTATTCCGGTTATGTGCCACAATCAAAGATACAGATTTTTGTGGTTTGTTAAAAATAAAAATATAATAGGCACATAAGCGAGTGCGGATACTTAATAGAGTATACTTAAAACAATAGTTTGAATGTATTTCAAAAAAACAAACCGTGGGATGCAGCAAGAGGGATGATTTTCATTTAAGCGGAGTACTACTTAACCGGGATTCACTGTACACATAAATCAGAGGAATATTGAATATTTTCTGTGACACATTTCTTGACTTGAAAATCGACAAATTAACTACATACATACTTATGTTGTCAATTTTATTCTATACTTATATTTACGGGGTTGTCGCTTTTTCCTTCTCATACAAATATCAGAAATTGTTCAATTTATGATTTTTAGCTTTTGCCATCGTCGCGAAAAGACGCTTGTAGGCAAAGGCATGCTCGGGGAGATGTAATGGTGTTTGTTTTTATGAATGAAGCAAGTTTGCCTGTTGAAAGTGCGCTTGCGTTCATGAATGAAAATATTGTTGTTAGGTGTTTTTCTACAAATTTGGGCATCGACTGTTTGGCTGTCATATTGACTTGTGACGCTGCTGACGCTATTTGAAACCATTGTAGTTTTTGTAGAACAATATTCGTAATTTTTGCGGGTGACATATCTGCATGTGAACGCATATAAGTATGTACGTTGTGTATGCATTATTTGTGTGGGAATGTCATACGCACATATTTACAAGTGTACGCATATTTGTATGTTGGTTTGAGCATACATTATTTGTTGGGCAATGCCGTACACATATGCATATGTATGTACATATAGAGCAGTACGCGCACACTTTTTACTGATAAATGATAATATCACGATTTGAATTTGAATTGTACTTACATACATATGTTTGTATGTATGTAATTATGTGCTAATATGTAGATGTGTATGAAAATTGAAAATGAAGACATGTAATTTACATACAATATTATTGAAATATACTAAGTTTTTAAGGATATTATGACAGTACATATCTCATATATGTATATAGTATGTATATCGCATATATGTATATAAAACCATTCATATATGAAATTATATTATATTTCCAAACATAAGAAATATTTAAAAATTAACTGTTATTCACACATTAATTACAAATATATATTATTTAATAATTTAATTAAAATGTTATGAGTTTTGCATGTATTCATAAAAATTCGCAAAATGATAATCATATCAATTAATATGATGGCATGTAAACGTATAAAAATATAAGCAAAATGCCAACATACGTCTGTAATAGCAATGTATATTTCTGAGCATAATTTTCATTAAATGCTCAGCTCTGTTCACGTGCCACTGTTAACATTTCTCCTTCTGAGCTAGCTGTGGTGAAACACGCTCATCGCATTTTGTTAGCTTTTGACAGTTCACACGCTTGTCCGTTGTTGGACCTTCTCTATAAATATACGTTCTCTGCTTTTACACGTTCGTCAGTTTACTCCCCAAGCCAAGCGCGCCTAAAGAAGTTTTACTTCAAAAATGTAAAAACTCCATATAAAACAACGCTTTAGAAATTGTCAAGAAAATTTCGTTTGGTAAATTTTTCTGCGCTAGTATGCAGCTCTAAGGAAATCTAGTACTAATTTTTAATACATTTTTTTAATAAAATGCGTATTTAACAATCCTGGTTTTGGAGGATGGAGTCATGTGTAGAAGTTCACGCAAGTGAGGAAAGTTCTCTGATCGCCATTCACTTGGGAGTGGCCAGAAACGAGTCTTTTACATATGACTCAAGCAGCTCACGACTTCCGGTCTTTGACCAAGTATCCTCTGGGTAGCCTAAGAACATCCGTTTGAAGGCGAGCTAAAGTGAGAAGGCGAAACACCCCCTGCATAGAGATGTGCGCTGGGTTTGGGACCCGCCACGTAAAAAAACACCCCCAATGAAAAGAAAAAAATAGCCTCGGATAAGAGACCCCCCTTTTGATGACGACCATGGCAAACGAAATAAGGACTATGATTTGAGGGCATGCACCTGGAATGTACGGTACCTTAATTGTGCCGCTGCCCAGCTGGTAGATGTCCTCGTAAAGATAAAGGCTGACATCACCGCCGTCCAAGAAGTGGGATGGACGGGACAAGGACAGAGACGAGTAGGTCCTTGTGACATTTACTACAGTGGCCATATAAAGGAGCGCGAATTTGGTGTTGGATTCGTGGTGGGAGAGAGACTCCGTCGCCGAGTACTATCATTCACCCCGGAGAATGAACGTCTAGCCACAATCCGCATCAAAGCGAGGTTCTTCAACATATCGCTGATTTGCGCCCACGCCCCGACGGAAGAGAACGACGATGTAACCAAAGATGCCTTTTATGAGTGCTTGGAGCGCACTTATGAGAGATGCCCCCGCCACGATGTCAAAATCGTGCTTGGCGATTTCAATGCCAGGGTGGGCAAAGAAGGTACCTTTGGCACTACGGTCGGTAAATTCAGCCTCCACGAGGAAACATCCCCAAATGGGCTGAGGCTGATCGACTTCGCCGGGGCCCGAAATATGGTTATCTGTAGTACTAGATTCCAGCATAAGAAGATACATCAAGCTACCTGGCTGTCTCCTGATCGAAAAACCACCAACCAGATCGATCATGTTGTGATAGACGGAAGACACGTCTCCAGTGTTTTAGATGTGCGTGCGCTCCGAGGTCCTAACATCGACACGGACCACTATATTGTTGCAGCCAAAATTCGCACCCGCCTCTGTGCAGCAAAAAACGCACGCCAACAATCTCAAGGATGGTTCGACGTCGAGAAGCTGCAATCACAACAGACAGCCGAACGTTTTTCTACTCGGCTTGCACTCCTGCTCTCTGAGAGCACTCGTCAACAACTCGATATAAGGGAACTGTGGGACGGCATTTCAAACTCCTTACGTATAGCTGCAACCGAAACCATTGGTTTTCGGAAAGCGCAAAAGAACAGCTGGTACGACGAGGAGTGCCGTATCGCAGCGGAGAAAAAACAGGCTGCCTACCTCGCAACGTTACGGTCGACCACAACACGTGCGGGATGGGATAGATACCGATAGTTGAAGAGGGAAGCGAGACGCATTTGTAGACAGAAAAAGAAAGAGGCCGAAATGCGTAGGTACGAAGAGCTTGATAAGCTGGCCGACAGGGGTTATGCTCGAAAATTCTACGAAAAGATGCGGCGGCTTACAGAAGGTTTCAAGACCGGAGCATACTCTTGTAGAACCCCCCCAAGGTAATCTAGCCACCGATGCCCAGAGCATACTTAAATTATGGAGGGAACACTTCTCCAGCCTGCTGAATGGCAGTGATCGCACAACACCAGGAGAAAGCGAACCCGATACCCCAATCGATGACGATGGAGCAGACGTTCCATTGGCCGACCATGAAGAGGTTCGAATAGCAATTGCCCGCCTGAAAAACAACAAAGCGGCAGGGGCCGATGGATTGCCGGCCGAGCTATTCAAACACGGCGGCGAAGAAGTGGTAAGGAGCATGCATCAGCTTCTTTGTAAAATATGGTCGGATGATAGCATGCCCAACGATTGGAATTTAAGTGTGCTATGCCCAATCCACAAAAAAGGAGACCCCACAATCTGCGCCAACTACCGTGGGATTAGCCTCCTCAACATCGCATATAAGGTTCTGTCGAGCGTATTGTGTGAAAGATTAAAGCCCACCGTCAACAAACTGATTGGACCTTATCAGTGTGGCTTTAGACCTGGTGAATCAACAACCGACCAGATATTCACGATGCGCTAATTCTTAGAAAAGACCCGTGAAAGGACAATCGACACACACCACCTCTTCGTCGATTTCAAAGCTGCTTTCGACAGCACGAAAAGGAGCTGCCTCTATGCCGCGATGTCTGAATTTGGTATCCCCGCAAAACTAATACGGCTGTGTAAGCTGACGTTGAGCAACACGAAAAGCTCCGTCAGAATCGGGAAGAACCTCTCTGAGCCGTTCGATACCAAACGAGGTTTCAGACAAGGCGATTCCCTATCGTGCGACTTTTTCAACCTGCTTCTGGAGAAAATAATTGGAGCTGCAGAACTCAACAGAGAATGTACCATCTTCTATAAGAGTGTACAACTGCTGGCGTATGCCGATGATATTGATATCATCGGCCTCAACACCCGCGCCGTTAGTTCTGCTTTCTCCAGACTGGACAAGGAAGCAAAAGAAATGGGTGTGGCAGTGAACGAGGGCAAGACGAAATATCTCCTGTCATCAAACAAACAGTCGTCGCACTCGCGACTTGGCACTCACGTCACTGTTGGCAGTCATAACTTTGAAGTTGTAGGTAATTTCGTCTATCTTGGAACCAGCGTAAACACCACCAACAATGTCAGCCTAGAAATCCAACGCAGGATAACTCTTGCCAACAGGTGCTACTTCGGACTAAGTAGGCAATTGAGAAGCAAAGTCCTCTCTCGACAAACAAAAACCAAACTCTATAAGTCACTCATAATTCCCGTCCTGCTATATGGTGCAGAGGCTTGGACGATGTCAACAACGTATGAGTCGACGTTGCGAGTTTTCCAGAGAAAGGTTCTGCGAAAAATTTATGGCCCTTTGCACGGCGAATATCGCATTCGATGGAACGATGAGCTGTACGAGATATACGACGACATTGACATAGTTCTGCAAATTAAAAGACAGCGGCTACGCTGGTCAGGTCGTGTTGTCCGGATGGATGAAAACACTCCAGCTCTGAAAGTATTCGACACAGTACTCGCCGCGGGAAGCAGAGGAAGAGGAAGACCTCCACTCCGTTGGAAGGACCAAGTGGAGAAGGACCTGGCCTCGCTTGGAATATCAAATTGGCGCCACGTAGCGAAGAGAAGAAACGACTGGCGCGCTGTTGTTGACTCGGCTATAATCACGTAAGCGGTGTCTACGCCAGTAATGAAGAAGAAGAAGGTTTTGCAAGAAACAATTAATCAACTATTGTTTCTTGAAGGAAATTTAAAGTAATCGTTAAATTCATCCTAAATTAGTTAAAATCATTATTATGAAGTATTGTTCATTTTGAAATGTTGTAGAAAACTTACCAATCATCAACAACATTTAAATCGCAACGGAAATATTTATGTTACTACAAACATTACAGCTCAAGAAATAAGTAAGCCATATTTCGCAATACCACATATTATTAACATGCCATGTACTAAAAGATGATAATCTAGAGTAAAGTCAGCCGGATGTTTCAAATTCTGATAATATTTACATGGAGCTAGGTCAAGTCTTCGCCCAATTTTATTAATTTAAGACACAAAGCCACAGTATTATCAGTAAAACACGCTCTCATATATTCATTGAGATAACTCACATATTGGTCGATATAAGTATGCAGTACAAATATTATCGTTATATTAGGTATATGTACAGTGACCATCAGTACTGATTTTCGCGGTACTGTACTGATTTTCAAGCACCTGTTCTGCGGTTTTTTTTTGTGAAAATGGCACAAATGTTCTGTTTTTTCCGAAAGTACTGTTTTTTGTGCTTAAAAAGTTTCTACTACTGGACAGCCCTTTAATGATTAAGGTATTATCAATATTAAATTGTCATCCCTGATGCGAACAGCTGATTGCGGGTTTGAATTATTTTGCTTTCTGTAATGTTCTATTGACAAACAACTAGGTAAGTATTATTGCCAGTAGTGTTAAAAATTTAAATTGGGAAGAATTATTTTGTTCAACTACAAGAAGAATACACCTTCATAAAGGAAATTGACAGCGGTACAGTGAAATGTACAAAATGTTCTGCAGTTTTCTTTATTGCCAATGCAGGTAAACACGATGTGCTGCGCCATTTACAATCTCAGAAACTTTGTAAGGACGCATACAATAGACGATCAGCGAAGAAAAAGCAGCGTAAATGAAGGCACCTGAGCATATCACACTGTGCAGCTTAATTTTTCATTTCGTTCCAATGACTGCACATAGAAAATCATTAAAAGATGTTTTGACGAAAATTATTCATCAGCTCGCACCAAGTGTGCATCTATTGTTTGTTATGTATTAGCACCACATGCATTGCAACTACTGAAAATGATTTTAATGCTATGAATTTTATTGCCACATAAAAGAAACTGCACCCTTAGGAAGGAGGACGATTTAAAAAAAAGTGCAAAAGTGAAGGAAATCACACTGTTAACTACATGGGTAGTCCTGTATATTTTACAATCGAAGTTGTCACAGGGCATTCAAGCACGTCATAACCAATTGTTACAAACACTCCGTTATGAAATTATAGCAACCTATTACTTCTAATAATAAGCAAGAAAACACGTTAACTTCGGTTGCACCGAAGCTAAATACCCTTCACAGGTGGTTTTCTGTTAGTAACTACATATGTATAAATGTGTTCAGTTTGTATGGAAGCTATATGCTGTAGTAACCCGTTCTGAACAAGTTTTTTAAATTACATTGTTGCCTTAAAAAATAATCTATACCAAATTTCGTGAATATATTTTGTCAAATGTGAAAGTTGTCCATACAAGAATTTGATTCCGATCGTTCAGTTCGTATGGCAGCTATATGTTATAGTGGTTAGATATCGGCCATTTCGAAAAATGAGCAGCTTCTTGAAAAGAAAATGACGTTTTCAAATAGATGTCTTAAAAACTGAGGGACTAGTTCGTATATATACAGACAGGCGGACATGGCTAAGTCGACTCAGTTCGACATATTGATCATTTATATATACACTTTATAGGGTCTCCGTCGATTCCTTCTGGGTGTTACAAACTTCGTGACAAACTTAATATACCCTGTTCAGGGTATAAAAATATGCAAGGAAGCTATGCAAATGTGGTGAAAGGCAACATTATACAAATGCAACTGCCACAAAATCTTTCAAATGGAGGTACTAAAACTATGATTATAAATCTTACACTGTGTATGACACAATTTATGTCTAGCATGCAAAACATGATCCAAGATTTAATAGAATCACAAAATGCTGCAAAATTTATTAAGTAAAAAATGAGCTTACTAAATATCTGTACTATATGTGGAATGATAACGGTGCTAACCAACATAAATTAGATATTATTACTTACAAATCATCCGGATGGAAAGCGCATGGTGGCACGGCAATGTTGATTAGAAATCGTTTAAGCCACTATGCTCTAGAACAGTCTTTGCCAAAGTGGGCCATAACGGCCCCTTGTGGGCGCTAAAGGTGTCAAGAGGGGCGGTAAGAGACCCAGAATGAAAATGGGGGCGTTGTGTAGAGGCTTGGGGGTGATTTGTAATTTTATTTAGCTAGAAGGTCTCTTAGACAACGACTGCATGATCTCTCGACTCTCAACAACAACTTGTGAACATCACCTAATATGAATTAAAAGATTGCTCAAACTCAGTTCTATATTTCTCTCCGCGTAGTTCATATGTATATCTGTCCTATTTTATTGAATATAGAAAAAATGAAAATCTTGTCAATCGGTCGCTCCGTTTCATAATGAAAGTAGACACAAACAAACAAATAAAAATGCAACAGACACACTTTAGTACTCGTAGATATCTATCATGTTTTAACAAGTTTTTGTTTAAGAACCCAAATTGTGCATTCCTGTATCAATCGGCTAGTTCAGGGATGGGCATATTAGCCCTCAGTGGCATTTTGCCCGTGTGGGCACGAGTGCACATTTTGAGGGCTCGGTGAGGGGATCATCGCGGGCAAACATGAAGAGGGAAGTGAGAGCAACGTATTTTACCACTCCATATTTACAAATGAGAGCAACGTATTTTCCCACACCATGTTTACAAATGAGAGCGCACGCATATATGGGAAGTTGCACTGTGGGTAATAACTATCAAATTTCCTAACAATTTTAAGTTTCTTTGTAACTACTATACATTTATAAAATGTAAGACAAATAAAAAAAGAATAATAAATATTTTATTTTAGAAATAATTTTTTTAAATGTTTTTATAACAGCATTTAATTTGGTTTATTTGCCATAATAAATTCTATGTTTGGTTTAATCTCATTAGCTGTAGCTACGCGCATTATTGTCCCAAAATTTAAATCGGATAACCTTTTTCTTATTTTATGTTTGTTTAATTTCATTATTGAAAAAAATTGTTCACAAGTGTAGGTGCTTCCAAACATAAATATTATGTAATTTACACTGATTTCCCTGATGACATTTCGGCACATTTAAATTATAATAATTTCAGTTTCTCAACCACTGTCATACATAAATGAATCTCATGCGTAATGAAACGATTCAGCTGATTGCTCTCTCACAACGCAGGGTTTCCAGGCTCTATATACTGTAGTAATTATAAAAATTGTCTTCAATATATTTGAAATTTTCTTAAACTAACTCAAAATCAGAATCGAATATTATTATTTATAAATATATAAACTAGTTTTACTAGTTTGATTTCAGTTTTGGTATTTTATATTATGAAAAATTATAATTGAAAAGTTAGATGTGTGCAAAACTACATAAGCGTATTGAGTAATGGCAACATTGTTCGAATGAACACGAGAACAAAACGCCTGCCGCTCGTAGCGGAGGGAGAAGCGAAATACGATGTTTCTGCCATTAGTGTTTGTATTCTATTTGTGTGCTTAGCCACTCTCAATCAATAATGCCATACCGCGCAAATATATTTTTATTTGTTAATATCTTATATTTTTAAAAATATGTGTTCCCTTTCTATAGCGCGTATTATAATTGTAATACATTTCCAGAGGCAACTTAGATTTTTATATTTAACAGAACAATTATAGAAAAAAACCTAAATTCTTTGAATATTTTGATAAAACAACCAAACTGAAAATATCACAAATATTAATATTTATTTAATATATATTATTATATATATATATAGGCATTTTCATTAAATTATATATATATATATATTATGGTCACAAGTATCTTGTTTTTTTTATATATGCATATATATAAAACTGCGTTGCATATGTACGTATAAAAGCCCACAACTTGAGAAAAGTTTTCTCAATTGTAGCTAAAATGAATTTTTACAACTGACATCACCACCATTAACTGTTCTATCTCATGTATAGTGGTGTGAACAAAATAGGAACAACTATAGGTGTTGTGAAGTTTTAAAATGTGCTGTTTTTTTATTAAATTGTTTTTAGATACAAGTATTACTTATATATTTTTTCCTAACAGTGATTAGAATTTCCCACCATGCAAAAGTAAATAAAAACAAATTTTAATGCGAACCCTGCAAATTATGTTTACCTCTTTTTGTTCACACAACTGTACAATTCCGATATGAAGTAAACTTCCGCTCTTTAATTTGTGTACAATGTCAGTATTGCCGCAACCACTCTGTGATGAACATTAAGTTACGTAGGAATGTAATAGATTTTTTTGCAAGTTTTCGCAACTTCTTATGTCCTTCTCTCCGTTAACTGATATTCCCCTCATCTAGACCCCGTGCGCACTTTGCTAACTTTGCGGGCTAAAAATGTGCCCATCCCTGGGCTAGTTCATTGAATACTTGTTCGGACTTGTTGTGCACGATTGAGCGTCGAATGAGATAAACGAGTTTATGCATGCTTGTTTTATTCCTGTCGGTGCGTGCTGCTTAAGCATTCCTATATAAACAATGTAATATTTACTTTATTTTCATTTATGGTTTTGCGCGCAATAGATGAGCAGTACTTACGCCTCCTTTACACTACTCGCGAAGTTGAACGTATTTCTCAAAGCAAAACAATGCCGGAAGTAAAAAAGAAGAGACGGTAATACTGTGCGAAATATATTATATTCGGATTCATTGAAAATCCCACAAACCCATCGTCGCCTGTGTGTCCTCTATGTCTAAAAACATTTTCGAATGAAGCAATGAAGCCTTCAAGATTGCAAGATCATTTGAATTAAATGTATACAGACAAGGGAGACAAATATGTAGCATATTTTCAAGACCTAGAGAGGAAGCATAATACTCAGCCAAGTGTAGCAAAACTATTTTCGGCGGCTGCTAAGCAGGATGACGACGGATTTCGAGCTTCGTAGAATATCTCTTTGTTAATTGCTCAAAAAGGCAAACCACATAACATCGGAGAAGAGTTAATATTGCCAGCAATAAATGAAGGTATAACTACTATGATTCATAAACCGGCTGCAGATATTATCCGAAAAATTCCCTTGAGTAATAATTCTGTGCAAAGACGAATTGATGAAATGTCTGAAAACATTGAAAAATCATCGTGCGATCACCTGATGACAAGTGAATTCTTAATTCAGCTCGATGAGTCCACTTTACCAACTAATGAAGCATTGTTGTTGTCTTACGTGAGGTTTATTAAAGATGAGAAAATATGTGAAGAACTATTATTTCATAGAAATTTAGAGATCGGAACAAAAGGCGAAACCATATTCAATATATTGGAAAAGTTTTGCGATGAGAAAGAGATTCCTTTGAAAAATATTATTTCAATTGCTACGGATGGCGCTCCGGCTATGATAAGGCTTAATAGCGCACTTAAAAAATAAAATTCCAGATGTCCTTGGTGTACATTGCGTTATTCATACACAACATTTAGTTGCTAGAAACTTAAGTGAAAAACTATTTCAATCACTGCAATATGTCATCAAAGCGGTCAATAAACTAAATTTAATTAAAACAAAAATCGTGGTTGCTGCTTTTGCAGCCAAACTGCTTCTACACAAAAAGAATCTCGGCAGACGTGAGTTTCACAATTTTCCGAATTTATCAGTATCATGCAGTAACGACGAACTGTTTGCCTACTGCCAACATTTGGAAAACCTCCACATTGACTTCACCGAACGATACCAGGACATTTTGAACTAGGAAATACCAGACTGGGTGTTGGATCCGTTTTCAAATGTCAACACAGCAATGTCACATCAGCTGGAAGAAGAACTTATACAATTGACAACAAACGAGGAAATAAAAATCAAGTTCAAAAATGGTTACCAAGAATTTTGGCTACAAAATCCGATCTCGCAATTGTACCCTGGATTGTGGTCAATCGCTCAACGATTCTTGATAGCATTCTGATCATCATATTTATGTGAACGTGGATTTAGTGCTTTGAAAACACTGCTTACTAAAAAGAGAAATCGTTTGCTTGTTACCGAACGTGGCGACTTGCAACTGTTTTTGAGTAAATTGGAACCAGATATTAACAAGCTTATTAAACAGCATCAGATTCATCCTTCACATTAGTTTTTATATATGGATCGATTATTTTAGTTTTATTTTTAATAAAAGATTCTCTATTTTAATTCTCTAAAGTTGTGTTTCAATAATCATTCTTATTGGCAGGTGGAGCCCGTAAGAGTTAACTTGAGACCTAAGCGCCGTTGTATGTTATATATATATATAGGTCACAATAATTAATTTGAAGTTATAGTGGTTTTTAAATAGGTGAAAAAATGGGGGCGCTAAAAAAATATTTATTCTCAAAATGGGCGGTAGAAAAAATAAGTTTGGGAACCACTGATCTATATGTTCCGAAATTTATTTATTGCGAGAAAATGTTCTGTGTTGTTTTGACGATGGAAGATTTTTACAAATACTGCGTGTCAGCAAATACCAATTCGCTCATCTCCTAGAAATATGTTCTAATTATATGGACTTTAATAATTCAAGTTTGCAAATACTTGTAGAATTGCAACTCGCAATCGTATTGATCCGATTAGGTTCATTGAGTGAATCATTACAAAGTTTGGTGTGGGAGATGGAGGTACATTGACCGATATCACCTAAAGAGTTTTTTCGGCAATTTTGAATAAAATACCTCAATTCATTCATTGGCCTGAACCGGCAGAGCACCGGGAACTTCTTTTCCAAACATTCTGCGAATTACCATATTGCATTGGTTACATTGACGGTAGCGAGATTAAACTGGCCAAAAAGCCGAATAAAAATCATTAGGTGTATTTTTCTCGGCAACGAACATACTCTATCAAATTGCAAGTCGTATGTGACCATAAGTTACACATATTACATGCAGAAGTGGGCAATCTAGGAAGCTAAAACGATTCTAAAGTGTTTAGGAAATCTCATACTGGAAAAAACACAACTAGCTTATTTAGTGGAGAAGAGTAAATTGCAGGTGATTCTGCGTATAAGTTGACTCTGAAAGACAAGCTAAATTCAACAAAGGAGGTCTTCCTCTTCCTCTGCTTCCCGCGGCGGGTACTGCGTCAAATACTTTCAGAGCTGGAGTGTTTTCATCCATCCGGAAAACATGACCTAGCCAGCGTAGCCGCTAGGCATGCATGGTCGGGCAGTGGAACGTCTGCTCCATCGTCATCGATTGGGGAATCGGGTTCGCCATCTCCTAGCGTTGTATGTTCACTGCCATTCAGCAGGCTGGAGAAGTGTTCCCTCCATAATTTAAGTATGCTTTGGGCATAGGTGACTGGATCACCTTGGGGGGGTTCTACAAGAATATGCTCCGGTCTTGAAACCTTCTGTAAGTCGCCGCATATTCTCGTAGAATTTTCGAGCATTACCCCTGTCGGCCAGCTAATCAAGCTCTTCGTACTCACGCATTTCGGCCTCTTTCTTTTTCTTTCTACAAATGCGTCTCGCTTCCCTCTTCAACTCTCGGTATCTATCCCATCCCGCACGTGTTGTGGTCGATCGTAACGTTGCGAGGTAGGCAGCCTGTTTTCTCTCTGCTGCGTCTCGGCACTCCTCGTCATACCAGCTGTTCTTTTGGACTTTCCGAAAACCAATGGTTTCGGTTGCAGCTGTACGCAAGGAGTTTGAAATGCCCTCCCACAGTTCCCTTATACCGAGTTGTTGACGAGAGCTCTCAGAGAGCAGGAGTGCAAGCCAAGTAGAAAATCTTTCGGCTGTCTGTTGTGATTGCAGCTTCTCGACGTCGAACCTTCCTTGTGTTTGTTGCTGCACAGAGGCGGGTGCGAATCTTGGCTGCAACAAGATTGTTGTCCGAGTCGATGTTAGGACTTTGGAGCGCACGCACATCTAAGACACTGGAGACGTGTCTTCCGTCTATCACAACGTGATCGATCTGGTTGGTGGTTTTTCGATCCAAAGACTGCCAGATAGCTTGATGAATCTTCTTATGCTGGAATCTAGTACTACAGATAACCATATTTAGGGCCCCGGCGAAGTGGATCAGCCTCAACCCGTTTGGGAATGTTTCCTCGTGGTGGCTGAATTTACCGACCGTATTGCCTAAGATACCTTTTTTGCCCACTCTGGCGTTAAAGTCGCCAAGCACTATTTTGACATCGTGGCAGGGGCATCTCTCATAAGTGCGCTCCAAGCACTCATAAAAGGCATCTTTGGTCGCATCGTCCTTCTCTTCCGTCGGAACGTGGGCACAAATCAGCCATATGTTGAAGAACGATAGAAGAATGATAGTACTCGACGGAATCTCTCTCCCACCACGAATCCAACACCAAACTTGCGCTGCTTTATATGGCCACTGTAGTAAATGCCACAAGGACCTACTTGTCTCTGTCCTTGTCCCGTCCATCACATTTCTTGGACGTCGGTGATACTATACAATTTAATTTTTTAATGAAAATTCATATTTTGATTTAATAGCAAGTAACTGAAAATTATTTATTTGTTTATTGGTTATTATATTACATTATTATTATTATTTATTATTTTGTATTTAATTTCTATTTCCAATTTTCTTATTCTTTCATTTTGCTACAACTCTATTTTTTTGAGTTGGAAATCGTATTCAATTTTTTTTCTTTTCATTTTCATTTTTGTTTGCTTCAACTTCTTTCGTCCAATTGAATTTTTCAATTTCAAATTGTAACTGTTTTTCTCTTAAGCTCGATCGTTCAGCTTCTACTGTAGCCAGTTTATCAATGGCAGTGGGTTGGTGTTTGGCCTTAATTTTTTTTGCAAACGGGCTGGCTGCAGATGAGTCAGAAGCCAATTCAGAAATGTCATGTTCTTTTGCGCTTCGGGGTCTTCCAAATTATCAACAACATTTCCCACCGAGTCGAGTTCCATTGCAGAGAAGCTTATTACCACCATCTCAGCTTCCCTCTCCGTAGAAAAAATTTCCGCTAATTGTTTGTAATGCGGACAACTTTTAAGCATTTTATCTGTAATTAAGCAAATCATTGATTAAAATTTAATTCCAAAGTTGATATTAAAATATATTTAAAATGTACCCATCACTGTCACCTCTACATTGCCACCCTCTACTCCAGCGCCCGTGGAATTTAGCCAGTGTTCTGCCGATTTCATTTGGCTTTTTAAATAACGAACCTTACATTTTAGAATGTTCCACGTCGCTTCAACTTTTGTTACTGCAAGCAACTTACTATAATAGATTTTCGCTGTTGGTTTCTGAAATTAAAGGAGATGTATTTAAATCAAAATAAATAACTAATGTGTCGAAAACTCGCCGCGATGTTTCGGTGTTCCTGCATATAGCACAGCACTGTCTTGATTTCGGCTTCCGTCCATTTTTTCACTTTCTTTTTTCGCCGTCGCTTTCGTATTTCTGTAGACACTAAATTTGGAGTATAAATAAATGACAAAAAATTAATATTTATTCTGTACTTTGTGATTCTTACTTACTTTGATGGTTTTTGTTGATTTTTGCTGATTTTTGATGCTTTTGGAAGCTTTTTATTCCAGTTTTAATCTGCTGATTGTAAACAAAAAACAGCTGCTAATAGCAGAGTTTCCAATAAGAAAATCTAAATGGAAATGCCATTCGCTTAGTTTTATTTATTTTTTGTGCTGCCATTTAGTTAAATTCCAACGACTTTCCAACTCTGGAAATAAGCAAACAACCACATAATCTGTACACAAGTGCCGAGGTTGGTCAAAGTTGGTTGTTTTGTCATACCGCATTTTATTGTTGTTTACTTAATCACATAACCACATAACCCGATAGCCACCTTACCGTGAACAGCCTAATTATGTTGTTGATTGAAATTCCGAGCTGTGCCGAAAAAATAAACGAACGATCTGCGATTGTCATCGCTTCCTTTGCTAGCGTGATCAGTCAACAACGTAAACCCGTGGCCCGTGTCAACCGATATGACCTATCTTATGGGAGCGCAATGTAAATGATCAGCGAAAAACGCTACTCCCTTCCGCTTTGCCGTAGGATGTCGTAGATTTCCACGGCATTTGGTTTTTTTATTATAAAATTATCTTTAATGTGTTTGAAATTTTCTTAAACTAACTCAAAATCAGAGTCGAATGCTATTATTTATAAATTTGTAAACTATTTTTAATAGTTTTGATATTTTATATTATGAAAGAAATGTAACTTAAAACTTAGATGTGTACAAAACTATGTATCCGTATTGAGCAATTGCAACATTATTCGAATGAAAACACTGATCACGCTTTAACATGAATTGTGAGCCACGCAAAATATATTTTAGAAATTACAAATATTTTATGTCAACAAGAACTACAGTGGTGGTCATATACTTAGCACATACCTCTCTCTACCTAAATGCAAACGATATTTTCTTCGTAACGTTATACTATGTTTGGACGGACATTGAAAACATTTTGAAAACACATTTGTATGTGTGGAATGTAAGTCGTTCGGACCGACAATGTGTGTTTTCGATGAGTTTTCACAGACAACTATCAATACGGGGATTCTCTTGCTCCTTCAAGATGATACAAAATGCAAAAATCCTATATCGAAATATGCAAGGCCAAGAGAGCACCCATTGCGAATCTAGTGATATATGACGGCACGAAAATAAACATGGGTTTTGGTCTGACATATTTTACAGCCATTGCAAATAAATTTTTGCGTTTGTTTGTTGTGCCGTTGCACCAAGAAGAAAATTCTGCAATTGGTACACCGTGCAAGGGTTTTGCAAGAACAAGAGAGTACCCTTAACAGTGAGCAGCTGTATTTGTATATGGAATGTAAACAAATATCAAGTGACAATTTAGGGCCGGCAAAATACATATGCCTTCCAAAAAAAATCGATTAAACTAGAGCAGGCACCGATTATAATGAGCGGAATGCAAGTTTTCAGCGAAAACTGTGTTTTCGTTTGACAGATTTTGCATGGACGAAAACACAAATTTTCTTGCGAAAACCAGGTTTCCCCACGAAAACATGTTTTCGTTGTCGGTCCGAACATAGTATTACAAAATTCAAAGGCGCCAGTTTGTCTAGACATGATGGCGCCAATCTAAGATATTGCAAAGTTTCGTCGCTTTGTTTTTTCTACTGTCGTAAATAGAAGGATTTTTTAACGATCTGCAGCTTTTGTGAGTAGACACATGTTTAGCACACTTCTTAGACTGTCGAAGTTTTTTAAAGTCTTAAGAAATATTTATTTTCGAATACAAAAAATTTTGTCACTCTTTAGAGCGCACATGTTATTACTGATAAGTGATGAC
Source organism: Bactrocera correcta (assembly GCA_027475135.1). NCBI lineage: Eukaryota > Metazoa > Arthropoda > Insecta > Diptera > Tephritidae > Bactrocera > Bactrocera correcta. Next base: position 66,081,643 of record CM050322.1, read on the forward strand.
AGTGATGTCGTGCTACATGAATTTGAATGATAAAAGATACGATTTATTACTAATGAAATATATTTATTTATTTAGTATATTATGAAAGTTTATTATATACATACATATGTATTTTATGTCAAACATATGAAATAACGAAAAAGTAGACCTTCTTTTCACATTAACTGCAGATATTGTTTTGAAAAAGTAATTAGTTAAAATGTATTCAGTTACCGGTATTCATAAATATGCACAGAACGAATGAAAAATGAATAAAATGTGAATACACATTTTTGTATATAAACGTATACAAATATAAGTAAAATAGCTAACATACGTCTGTAATAGCAATATGTAGTTCTGCGGATAATTTTTATTCCATGCTTAGCTCTGTTCAAGCGCAACTGTTAAGATTTCTTCTGCCAAATTGACAGTGGTGAAACTCTTTCATCTCGACCGAGTTAGCCAAAAAATTTTTTACGTTTTCCGCGTCGTGAACGTTCTCTGATACTACCACTTAAGTTAACAAATAAACACACTAACTGGGAATAATTCAAGGAAATTCTATCGAATATTGGTAATCACCCAACAATAAGTTAAAACTCCGAGCTAAATAAAGAAATCATAAATTTGACAAACACAAATAATATATCTAGCTTGGAATAGTACACATATTAAAAGAAACCTTACATCTGGTCATAAGTATACCAAAGAAATTTAAGAAATGGTAGCAGAAAACCGTCGATTTCGCCGAAAGTGGCAACAAACAAGATCTCCATCTGACAAAAGTTGACTTAACAAAATGTATAAAAAACTTACCAATAAGATAAAGCATTTAAAAATAAAGCTTTCAGCTATTATGATGACCATAAGAATAATTATTTACTTTGGAAGTGTACGAAAAATTTTCTCGACCCGTAACTCAGCATCATTCCATCAGAAAAGCAGACCAGACATGGGCCGATAGAAATAGAGAAATCAAATGTTTTTTTCGCAATACCTTGAAGGTATCTTTAAACCATATGGCACATCTAATGCAGCAGAAATGGAACCTCATTCTTACGAGAGTAACACTGAAATTCCTCTAATTACTAACGATGAGGTTGTATGTGCAGAAATAAAAAAAACTGAAGTCTAAAAAATCACCTGGAACGGTACTATTGATCTACAATACGTATATGTACATGTTCAATAAGGAGGATGGAGTCATGTGTAGAAGTTCACGCAAGTGAGGAAAATTCTCTGATCGCCATTCACTTGGGAGTGGCCAGAAACGATTCTTTTACATATGACTCAAGCAGCTCACGACTTCCGGTCTTTGACCAAGTATCCTTTGGGTAGCCTAAGAACATCCGTTTGAAGGCGAGCTAAAGTGAGAAGGCGAAACACCCCTTCATAGGGTTGCGCGCAGGGTTTGGGACCCGCCACGTAAAAAAACACCCCCAATGAAAAAGAATAAACAGCCTCGGATGAGAGCCCCCCCTTTTGATGACGACCATGGCAAACGAAATAAGGACTATGATTTGAAGGCATGCACCTGGAATGTCCGGTCCCTTAATTGGGAAGGTGCCGCTGCCCAGCTGGTAGATGTCCTCGTAAAGATAAAGGCTGACATCACCGCCGTCCAAGAAATGCGATGGACGGGACAAGGACAGAGACAAGTAGGTCCTTGTGGCATTTACTACAGTGACCATATAAAGGAGCGCAAGTTTGGTGTTGGATTCGTGGTGGGAGAGAGACTCCGTCGCCGAGTACTATCATTCACTCCTATGAATGAACGTCTAGCCACAATTCGCATCAAAGCGAGGTTCTTCAACATATCGCTGATTTGCGCCCACGCCCCGCCGGAAGAGAAGGACGATGTGACTAAAGATGCCTTTTATGAGTGCTTGGAGCGCACTTATGAGAGATGCCCCCGCCACGATGTCAAAATCGTGCTTGGCGACTTTAACGCCAGGGTAGGCAAAGAAGGTATCTTTGGCACTACGGTCGGTAAATTCAGCCTCCACGAGGAAACATCCCCAAATGGGTTGAGGCTGATCGACTTCGCAGGGGCCCGAAATATGGTTATCTGTAGTACTAGATTCCAGCATAAGAAGATTCATCAAGCTACCTGGCAGTCTCCGGATCGAAAAACCACCAACCAGATCGATCATGTTGTGATAGACGGAAGACACGTCTCCAGTGTTTTAGATGTGCGTGCGCTCCGAGGTCCTAACATCGACTCGGACCACTATATTGTTGCAGCCAAAATTCGCACCCGCCTCTGTGCAGCAAAGAACGCACACCAACAAACACAAGGAAGGTTCGACGTCGAGAAGCTGCAATCACAACAGACAGCCGAACGATTTTCTACCCGGCTTGCACTCCTGCTCTCTGAGAGCACTCGTCAACAACTCGGTATAAGGGAACTGTGGGAGGGCATCTCAAACTCCTTACGTACAGCTGCAACCGAAACCATTGGTTTTCGGAAAGTGCAAAAGAACAGCTGGTACGACGAGGAGTGCCGTGTCGCAGCGGAGAGAAAACAGGCTGCCTACCTCGCAACGTTACGATCGACCACAACACGTGCGGGATGGGATAGATACCGAGAGTTGAAGAGGGAAGCAAGACGCATTTGGAGACAGAAAAAGAAAGAGGCCGAAATGCGTGAGTACGAAGAGCTTGATAAGCTGGCCGACAGGGGTAATGCTCGAAAATTCTACGAAAAGATGCGGCGACTTACAGAAGGTTTTAAGACCGGGGCATACTCTTGTAGAACCCCCAAAGGTGATCTAGTCACCGATGCCCAAAGCATACTTAAATTATGGAGGGAACACTTCTCCAGCCTGCTGAATGGCAGTGAACGTACAACGCCAGGAGAAGGCGAACCCGATTCCCCAATCGATGACGATGGAGCAGACGTTCCATTGCCCGACCATGAAGAGGTTCGAATAGCTATTGCCCGCATGAAGAACAACAAAGCGGCAGGGGCCGACGGATTGCCGGCCGAGCTATTCAAACACGGCGGCGAAGAACTGGTAAGGAGCATGCATCAGCTTCTTTGTAAAATATGGTCGGACGAAAGCATGCCCAACGATTGGAATTTAAGTGTGCTATGCCCAATACATAAAAAAGGAGACCCCACAATCTGCGCCAACTACCGTGGGATTAGCCTCCTCAACATCGCATATAAGGTTCTGTCGAGCGTATTGTGTGAAAGATTAAAGCCCACCGTCAACAAACTGATTGGACCTTATCAGTGTGGCTTTAGACCTGGTAAATCAACAACCGACCAGATATTCACGATGCGCCAAATCTTGGAAAAGACCCGTGAAAGGAGAATCGACACACACCACCTCTTCGTCGATTTCAAAGCTGCTTTCGACAGCACGAAAAGGAGCTGCCTCTATGCCGCGATGTCTGAATTTTGTATCCCTGCAAAACTAATACGGCTGTGTAAACTGACGCTGAGCAACACTCAAAGCTCCGTCAGGATCGGGAAGGACCTCTCCGAGCCGTTCGATACCAAACGAGGTTTCAGACAAGGCGACTCCCTATCGTGCGACTTTTTCAATCTTCTTCTGGAGAAAATTATTCGAGCTGCAGAACTGAATCGAGCAGGTACAATCTTTTATAAGAGTGTACAGCTACTAGCGTATGCCGATGATATTGATATAATCGGCCTCAACACCCGCGCCGTTAGTTCTGCTTTCTCCAGACTGGACAAGGAAGCAAAAGAAATGGGTGTGGCAGTGAACGAGGGCAAGACGAAATATCTCCTGTCATCAAACAAACAGTCGTCGCACTCGCGACTTGGCTCTCACGTCACTGTTGACAGTCATAACTTTGAAGTTGTAGATAATTTCGTCTATCTTGGAACCAGCTTAAACACCACCAACAATGTCAGCCTGGAAATCCAACGCAGGATTACTCTTGCCAACAGGTGCTACTTCGGACTGAGTAGGCAATTGAAAAGTAAAGTCCTCTCTCGACGAACAAAAACCAAACTCTATAAGTCACTCATAATTCCCGTCCTGCTATACGGTGCAGAGGCCTGGACGATGACAACAACCGATGAGTCGAACTTAAGAGTTTTCGAGAGAAAGGTTCTGCGAAAGATTTATGGTCCTTTGCGCGTTGGCCACCGCGAATATCGCATTCGATGGAACGATGAGCTGTACGAGATATACGACGACATTGACATAGTTCAGCGAATTAAAAGACAGCGGCTACGCTGGCTAGGTCATGTTGTCCGGATGGATGAAAACATTCCAGCTCTGAAAGTATTCGACGCAGTACCCGCCGCAGGAAGCAGAGGAAGAGGAAGACCTCCACTTCGTTGGAAGGACCAAGTGGAGAAGGACCTGGCCTCGCTTGGAATATCCAATTGGCGCCACGTAGCGAAGAGAAGAAACGAGTGGCGCGCTGTTATTGACTCGGCTATAATCGCGTAAGCGGTGCCTACGCCAGTAAAGAAGAAGAAGATATGTTCAATAAACTTGGTAAGCCAGCATGACATTACTTCGTATCGGCCCATATCTCTCCTGCCAATACTTTCTCAGCTTTTGGGAAAACTGCTTGTTGTGCGTCTTAACAACATTATTGAAGAGAGGAAGTTGATACCGGTGCATCAATGCCTTTGAAGAACTAAAGTTTGCTCGGTCGTTTTCCTCGACGCTTCTAAAGCCTTTGATAAAGTTTATCATGATGGGCTTCTAAACAAAATTAAAATGCCTTAACCAAAAAAATATTACAATATTTTAAAATCATACCGTTCGGATCGTTTTTTTTCGAATTTAACATGAAAATATGTACTCTGATTTAAATGAAATCAAAGCTGGTTTTCCTCTGGGTAGTGTGCTAAGACTCATGCTTTACCTACTCTTTACATGCGATCTACCACACGATGGCTATTGTATTGCAGCAACATTTGCAGATGATACTGCGCTTTTATCTGTCGGCAAAAAAAAAAAAAAAAACGAAAATGTTTACTTCACATACAATTATACTGGATACATGAAATACCACTTCACAATACCGCGAATTACCTAGGCATGATCCTGCAAACAAAACTTAGATGGAGTGCACAAAGAAAGAAAAAGGAAGAATTAGAAATAAAATTCAGAAACATGTATTGGCTACTGGCTAGAAAGTCAGCTTTATCCACATATAACAAAATTCTTGTCTACAAGTAGGAATTCAGACCAGTTTGGACTTATGGGATAAAACTTTGGGCCTACTCAAACCTTAGCATTGTTGTACAATGTACAACGATTCCAAAACAAATTTTTAAAATGCGCCGTCAGTGCGTCTTGGAATGACTCAGTTGCCGCATCAATCAACAAATATGCAAAGTCTCTTATGGACACTGAAGCCAGGGCTCTTGTCGCTCAGAGTTAATGGAAAGAAAAGCTTAAGCGGAAAAAACCGTATCACCTTATACCGTAGCCAGACTCTCTGCAATTTATATGCAGAGCACCATTGATTATTTTTTATTACACAGTAAGCAAAACAAATTGTCCGTTAATTTATTTTATGTAAACTATTTATAATGGCAATGCAAAAAAATTTAAATCAAAATTCAAATTATTTAGTAGAGTGGGGAACGCTCTTAGAATGGTGTTTTTCAAAACGGTTTCCACTCTCAAAGGATAAGTTTAAAAATATCTAGTTCCAATTTGGAGATAATGTTTTTAACGTAATTTTTTAATTTTTTTTTGAAATCCTACTATTGTTTCAACCAAAAATTTTCGAAAAAAAGGGCCAATTTCGATACTTTCTGACCTGTTTCATGCATTTTGATGCAAAAGCACATTATGGCTAAGAAGGTATTCGCAATTAGTTTTATTAAAGTACTTCTCATATCAATATGTAGCACAATCATTGGCTAAGCTAGATATATACTTATGTATAGAGATGTCGGGTTTTTCCTCGGACCCGGCCATATAGACCAACAGCATGTAAGGCTCGCCTGATCATACTGGCAGTAACGTTCAATTTGGATGTTCTGGACACTTTTTCAGACATTTTGACGGCACTGACAGTTGGATCTACCTTTACAGTTCTCACAACTGGTCGTATTTCTGAAGCAACGTAAATATTTTCTTAACATTTATCACAAAATTTCTTACATCAATTGAAGTTTGTTTAGCCACTCGTACACTCGCCCAATTTCCAAACACAAATAATATTCTATCCACGCGAAGATATTAAATAACATTAGAATGATAACGTTAAATTCCTTTGAGTAAAATGAATATGCGAGGTCACAAATCGCAATTGCACAATCTGTTTTGATGCTGGAAATACTGAATATATTTGTTTTTTTTTGTTGCTTTTGTTTTTGTAAAACTTTTTTGGATTGCAGTTAATTTCTTGTAAGAACAATATTTCTTTTTCTTTATTGGTGTAGACACCGGAAATGTGGTTATAGCAGAGTTTACAATTCTTCCTATTCGGCGTTTGGCGCCAATTGGAGATTCCAAGTGTAGCCACGTCCTTCTCCATCTGATCTTTTTAACGGAATGGAGGTCTTCCTCTACTTCCCCCGGATTGTTTTCATCCATTCAGCGAAGCCGCTGTATCTTAATTCGCTGCACTATGTTGATGCCATCATATAACTCGTACACCTCTTCGTTCAATATACTCGAAGTTGCCAATGCGCAATAGACCAAACTCGTGACGTCGACTCATCAGATGTTGTCATCGTCCATGCTTCTGCACCATATAGCGTGACGAGGACGATGAGTGACTTGTTGAATTTGGCCGAATTACCACCTGTTGGCAAGAGTTATTATGCGGAGGATTTCGAGGCTGATATTGAGGTTGTTGTTACTGCTGACTTCAAGATAGACGGAATTATTAAAAACCTCAAAGTTATAACTGTCAACAGTAACGTGGGAGCCAACGACCGTTGGTTTAATCATAGGAGATAACTACTAAGACCCATTTGCTTCGTTCCTTTATCCAACCTGGAAGAAGCAGATGGCATCGATGTCATCGCCAGACGTCAGTTAATACAGTCTTAATACTTTTGCGTGCATACTAATGCTGTCAAAGGCAGCTTTGAAATTGAAGAAAAGATGGTGTATGTCGACCCTCTTTTCAAAGAATGGTAAATATCTGGACAGTTGCTGATTTTCCAGGTCTAATGCCACACTGATAACGTCCAACAAATTTGTTGACGGTGGGCACAATACACTCGTTAGAACCTTATAAGCAATGTTGAGGAATGTAAGTTAGCACCCCATACATTCAAAAGTATCATATGATGCATTAATATCATATGATACAAAGTAAAATAATATGACACCACTAAATCGCTGAGACTGCGACACGTGTAGTGGCAACCTGTGGGAAGCGCAACGTCAGCGAAGTGCCAACCTGTGGGAAGCGCAGCGTCAGCAAACTCAGTACCCGTTGCAGCGGTAAACATAAAATCTAGAGTTAAGTATAATTAATTGTAAGTTTAGTTCTTTAGTGGAATTCAATAAAGGAGCATAGCTCCCAGATAATATTTTTTTAACAAAAACAACAAAACGTTTTTTAACTGGCGCCCGAGCAGGGACCAGCGCGCGAAGTAGTGAAAGCCTGAAAATCAAAAAGTAAGGCTACGCGAGTGGCGAACGGTATAGATCGTGAAAAAAATAGAAAAAAAGCCTGAAAAAAAAAGTAAGGCTACGTTAAAAGTGGAAATAAAACACAAATAATAATACTGTGCTAACGAGCGGCTACTACGCCCAACGGGGGATTTTAAAAAAGCGTCGAGGGACCCCAGTACCAGTAGGAAAAAGGACAACGCCGGAACGCAAAAGGATACCCCATGAGAACCTGGAACCTGGATTACTAAGATTATTATAAGGAATATTGTCACTGTAAAGAGTACAGAATTAAACTATTAAATTGTTCAACCCAAATAGAGAGAGATTCAAAATAAAAAAAGAGAGGTCTTAAACTTAAAGAAAATAAATTTAATTTAAAGGAATTTTATTACTCGAAGAAAAAAAGAGGGGGAAAACAAGTCCTCAATTAAATTAAGCTTTTACAAAAAATTCTAAAATTGTTAATGAAAGTGCTAGTGCAAAGAAAGGAAATTTAATTATAATTTAATTGTTCGACATAGAAATAAAAAAAATACAATGCCAGACACAGCCGAAGAACTAATTGGGCAGCTAAATCAAATGACGCTAGATTATGGGCAAACCACCCATCCTCCAAATCCTTCCACCCATCCTTTAAACCCTCCCCCCCCTAACCAAACTCTTATAACAACAATAGTTCGAGAAGTACTCGAACGAATGAGTACGCAAACTGTAAAAGACTTTACAGAACCCGACCATAGCGTGACACTAAACGCGAACAACATAAATGAATTAGATAAGATTCCGGACATGGTGAAATGCCTTAGGGAATTCTCAGGACGACCAGGAGAATTTAACTCCTGGAGGAAGAGCGTAGACAGGATTTTTAAAGCCTATGAGGGAGTTAACAATACCCCTAAATATTTTGCAATACTCCATACAATCAGGCTCAAAATAATTGGCGATGCCGACACCACATTAGAATCATATAATACTCCACTCGATTGGAGCCAAATCCGGAAATGCCTAATGATGCATTATTCGGATAAAAGGGACATAGGTACCCTCGAATACCAGACGACCACTCTGGTCCAACGCTATGACGACATTCCGACCTTCTACCTAAAGGTCTACCAACACCTTTTACTGATATTGGACAAAATTTCATGTCTCGAACTAAGCGACGAGTCCATACGGGCTATGACTAACTCATATAGGGACAAAGCTCTTGACACATTTATCAGAGTGCTAAACGGTGATTTATCTCGTCTTCTCAGCATGAGAGAACCGACAACCTTGCCAAAAGCATTGCATTTATGCCAAAAACTTGACAACATGACTTACAGAATAAATCATGCGAACAACACACACAAAACAAATATCCAACCACCACCACGACCTCCCCGAAATAACAATTTTAATAATTACAATAATAATAGAGTCTTTTATCCCGAATTGACATATTCCCACTCCCCCAGACGAAATTTCGACCAACATCCATTCGGTCATCAATCAAACCGATATCCTCAACACTCTCCCAACTACACTTAAAATAACCAAGGATTCATGCCGAGGTTCAACAATTACCAGAACAACCCCCATACTACCAGAGAAAATACCTCCTTTAATAACAGACCGAATTTGCCACCTAAACCACCGACCCCAATGGAAGTAGAGCAATCAATACGATCAAGACAAATTAATTATCAGAATAGGCTTAATACATTCCAGGACAATCGGCCACCGAAACGTCCGATTTCCGCACAACTGACTCACACTCCAAGCAAAATGCAAAGAAATTTTTTTATTAACGCAGTAGAATTAGACCCCAACGGCATATGCGATGACAATTCCTACGATAGCAATTAGCACAATGCAGGCAAAAATGAACCTGATACTATTAATTTTTTAGATTAGCGAAGTCTTCGCTGCCTTATTACGAATTTAGAACAAGGCGCGGAGACACAATAGATTTTCTTATCGATACCGGATCCAATAAGAATTACATTCAACCCACTAGAATTAGGAATCCAATTCTGAATGAAAAGCCCTTTATAGTAAAATCAGTTGCCGGAACAATTGAAATTACTCACCATGATAATAGGCAACTACACACTAAAGGAATAAATTATTCATACCGACAAAAATTTGATGACAATTTGTCAAAGTATAAATATAACGTTAAAGCAACGAATATCCCACGAGGTGAATAATGTGGCAATCAATACTCCACATCTCTCATTACAACAACAACACAAGATTAATAATATTATCGATAAATGTCCAAACCTTTTTTCCGATCCTGATGAAAAACTTACCTACACCACCCTCGTTAAATCCGGACAACAACCGAAACCCCCGTCTACTCCAAGCCATACCCGTATCCCATGGCATTAAAACACGAAATCGAACGACAAACTGAAGAACTCTTAGATAACGGAATAATAAAGAGATCGAAATCTCCGTATAACTCCCCGATTTGGATAGTTAATAAAAAGTCAGATGCCTCTGGCGAAAAAAAGTCGAATGGTCGTAGATTATCGTAAACTCAATTCAGTTACGATCCCCGATAAATACCCCATACCAGAAATTAACGAAGTCCTTGCAAATCTGGGAAACAATAAACTATTTACGGTTACTAACTTAAAAAAGGGTTCCATCTGATTCCACTTCGCGAGTCAGACATTGAAAAAACAGCATTTTCCGTAAACAACGGAAAATATGAATTCCTCCGCTTACCTTTCGGTTTAAAAAATGCTCCAGTCACATTCCAAAGAGCACTAGACGATATCCTTCGTTTACATATATAGGAGTAAGATGCTATGTTTACATCGATGACCAATACTATTTGGCAAAAACGAAGAAGAACATTTTAAAAATATAGAATTAGTATTTCAAACCCTAGAAAATGCTAACATGAAAATCCAATTAGATAAATGTACATTTGCTAAAGAAGAGGTAGAATTCTTAGGATATGTAATCAGTTCAAATGGGATAAAAACCAACCATGAAAAAGTAGAAGCGGTGGCCAAATTTCCAGTTCCACAAACTCTCAAAGAATTAAGATCCTTCCTAGGTATGTCAGGTTATTACCGACGATTTATCCAGGATTACGCAAAAGTAGCTAAACCATTAACAGCACTGTTAAGAGGAGAAGCCGGTCAAGTCTCCTAACGGAACTCGAAAAAGATAGAATAGAATTAGACAACGAGGCTTTAGAAGAAAATAAAATTTAATAAATAAAAAATACTTTAGTATCCAAGGATATAGTTTCAGCGCATCCAAATTTCGATAAAGATTTGAACTAACGACCGATGCCTCAGATTTTGCATTAGGTGCCGTCCTATCGCAAGACGGTATCATATCGAGAACTCTATGTAGAGCCGAAGAACATTATGCCACCAATGAGAAGGAAATGCTTGGTATAATATGGTCACTTAATTCACTTAGAAATTACCTCTGCGGTTCTAAAAAAGTTAAAATTATCACCGGCCATCAACCTCTTACCTATGCCTTAAGCCATAAGAATACCAATAGCACAATGAAGCGATGGAAAGCCATTTTAGAAGAATATAACTATGAACTAACTTACAAACCTGGTAAAACAAATGTAGTTGCAGACGCCCTTTCAAGGATACCAATACAAATAAATTCACTCACACCTACGATTCATAGCGATGAAAGCTCAAGCCATAATTTAATCCCTTGTATAGAAGTTCCAATCAATGTTTCCAAAAATCAAATCTCTTTCAAAATTGACGAAATATCTTCATATCAATTTAAAATAATTTTTCCAACAGTGCATAGACATATAATTGCAGAGACAAAGTACAACGAACAATCTTTGTTTTCATACATGAAACGATACCTTAACCTATCCGTTATAAATGGAATTCATACTAAAGAAAGGATAATGGGTATGATGCAAAATATCTGTCCTATTCATTTTAGTAGCATTAAAAGCCGATATACCCAAAAACTAGTTAAAGATATTAGTGACGAACAAGAGCAGGAGAACGTCATATTAAAAGAACATTTAAGAGCACATAGGAATGCCACAGAAAATTAAACAAAATTCTCGAAACAAAATATTTTCCCGGTATGTTAAATAAAATAAAACGAATAATAGCCAACTGCACCGTTTGTAAAGAAAATAAGTACGAGAGACACCCAATCAACCGAAAATTGCAGAAACTCCATTACCAACATATCCAGGACACACAGTTCATATCGATATATTTTTAACAGAAGGAAAAATAGTAATGACAGCTTTGGACAAATTTACAAAATACGCAGTAACAAAAAGCCTAAATAGCAGAGCAATAGAAGACGTCAGGAAACCTTTGAGAGATATTATATTTTTCTTCGGAGTGCCAAAATTAATAGTTATCGACAATGAGCCATCCTTAAATTCAGCATCTTTAAAATTTATGATGAAAGACGAGTTAGGAATAGAAGTTTACACTACTCCTCCATACAAAAGACAAGCTAACGGACAAGTGGAAAGGTTCCACTCTACATTAATTGAAATAATGCGCTGCATAAAAGAAAACGGTGAACACAGAAATTTCGAAGAACTTTTAGAAAGAGCAGTATCCGAGTATAATCACTCAGTTCATTCCACTACATTTAAAAGACCAGTAGAATTATTTCTTCATAGAAATGTTACATTTACCCCTGAAGACATAGAAAGAACTAGACAAAGCAACTTAGAAAAATTGGCTGAGAAAAAAAGAAAGAATATCGAATACCATAACAAAAATAAGAAGGAAATAAAATCATATCTACCAGGACAAATAATATTCGATAAAAAAATAGGAGATTAGGAAATAAGTTAAGTAAACCCTACAGTAAGGAAATGGTTAAGGAAGATAGAAACAGTACCGTGTTAACTGAAAAAGGACAAATAATTCACAAAGGTAGAATACGCAACTAAATATGTACTGACATTTTTTTCCAGAATATTACTACCGCTATGCCTGGCGAAAGTACAAATCCTCGACTACTCAAACTCCCAATTAATATACATACAAACAGAAACATTTAGGATAATACTCGAAATTGACATAGAAAAATATACGGACACACTAGACCACATAGAAGCGACTATTAAAACTGAAACTACCCGCAAAAACCCTAACTACCCCTTCATATCCCATATAATACCACAGATAAGAGCCCAACTTACCAATTTAAAAGTAGAGCAAAAAATAAAAAGATCATTAAGTTTCCTGGATAGCGCATGGAAATGGATTGCAGGAAGTCCAGACCATGAGGACTACGAAATAATTTCAAGTAAGATAAATAATGTTTTATGAAATAAAAATAATCAGGTATTAATTAACAAACTTACAATAGGCAAATTAGCGAGATAACAAATATTACAAATAATATAATTAAAACCATGCAAAACGAAAAGAGTTTAGAAATTGAAGCATTTTTACAGCTAAATTACAAATTAGAAATAATTAAGGAAGAAAATTTAAATATTACATTCGCAATACATTGGGCAAAAGCCAATATAATAAATTCTTTTATTCCATCAAATGAAGAAATAAATATTGTGAAAGAAGTAATAGACAATGATAATATTCCATACGTAAATTTAGACGAAGCACTCGAATTTTCCGAAGTAAAAATTGCAACTAATGGCAAAATTATGATTTATATTGTTAGCCTACCAACCGTAGATAACCAAAATTGCAAAACTTTAGATATTAGAGCAGTAAAAAATAACGAAAGAATCAATAAAATCAATTTCAATAAAATTTTAAACTGTGAAAAGGGAATTTATGAAATAGAAAATTATTGTAAAAAATACAATTCCCTACAAGTATGCTTAAGCAATAATGTAATAGATTTAAGTAATGATACTTGTATAAATAATCTTTTAAAAAAGTCGTTTGCCAAACTGCACGGAGGTCAACAACCAATATATTCCAACCATAGAGGAAATGGGACCAGGAATAATATTTCTAAATAAATGCAACGGAGAAATTTCAGTAAACAACGAACCTACATTTTTAAACGGGACCTTCATAATTTTGTATGCTAACGTAACAATTGTTATCAATGGAAAAAAGTTCTTTAACGAAGAAAGAACAGCAAGTAAACCACTACCAGCCATCCTTCAACCGTCATCCGCAACACTCAATATAGAAGAATTCCTCTCGCTGGAGATGCTTAAACAGCTTAACTTTAACAATACAAAAGAAGTAAGTCTGTTAAAAACAGCAAACAGAGTAAAAAACGGAATCAGCATCACGCTAATCATCCTTTTAATATTCATCGCCCTAAACACAAGGAAGGTTCGACGTCGAGAAGCTGCAATCACAACAGACAGCCGAACGATTTTCTACTCGGCTTGCACTCCTGCTCTCTGAGAGCACTTGTCAACAACTCGGTATAAGGGAGCTGTGGGACAGCATTTCAAACTCCTTACGTACAGCTGCAACCGAAACCATTGGTTTTCGGAAAGTGCAAAGGAACAGCTGGTACGACGAGGAGTGCCGTGTCGCAGCGGAGAGAAAACAGGCTGCCTACCTCGCAACGTTACGATCGACCACAACACGTGCGGGATGGGATAGATACCGAGAGTTGAAGAGGGAAGCGAGACGCATTTGTAGACAGAAAAAGAAAGAGGCCGAAATGCGTGAGTACGAAGAGCTTGATAAGCTGGCCGACAGGGGTAATGCTCGAAAATTCTACGAAAAGATGCGGCGGCTTACAGAAGGTTTCAAGACCGGAGCATACTCTTGTAGAACCCCCAAAGGTGATCTAGTTACCGATGCCCAAAGCATACTTAAATTATGGAGGGAACACTTCTCCAGCCTGCTGAATGGCAGTGAACACACAACACCAGGAGAAAACGAACCCGATACCCCAATCGATGACGATGGAGCAGCTGTTCCATGCCCGACCATGATGAAGTTCGAATAGCACTTGCCCGCCTGAAAAACAACAAAGCGGCAGGGGCCGACGGATTGCCGGCCGAGCTATTCAAACACGGCGGCGAAGAGCTGATAAGGTGCATGCATCAGCTTCTTTGTAAAATATGGTCGGACGAAAGTATGCCCAACGATTGGAATTTAAGTGTGCTATGCCCAATCCATAAAAAAGGAGACCCCACAATCTGCGCCAACTACCGTGGGATTAGCCTCCTCAACATCGCATATAAGGTTCTGTCGAGCGTATTGTGTGAAAGATTAAAGCCCACCGTCAACAAACTGATTGGACCTTATCAGTGTGGCTTTAGACCTGGTAAATCAACAACCGACCAGATATTCACCATGCGCCAAATCTTGGAAAAGACCCGTGAAAGAAGAATCGACACACACCACCTCTTCGTCGATTTCAAAGCTGCTTTCGACAGCACGAAAAGGAGCTGCCTTTATGCCGCGATGTCTGAATTTGGTATCCCCGCAAAACTAATACGGCTGTGTAAACTGACGTTGAGCAACACGAGCCGTTCGATACCAAACGAGGTTTCAGACAAGGCGACAACCTATCGTGTGACTTTTTCAATCTGCTGCTCGAGAAAATTATTCGAGCTGCAGAACTTAATCGAGCAGGTACAATCTTTTACAAGAGTGTACAGCTGCTGGCGTATGCCGATGATATTGATATCATCGGCCTCAACACCCGCGCCGTTAGTTCTGCTTTCTCCAGACTGAACAAGGAAGCAACTCAAATGGGTCTGGCAGTGAACGAGGGCAAGACGAAATATCTCCTGTCATCAAACAAACAGTCGTCGCACTCGCGGCTCCCACGTCACTGTTGACAGTCATAACTTTGAAGTTGTAGATAATTTCGTCTATTTAGGAACCAGCATTAACACCACCAACAATGTCAGCCTGGAAATCCAACGCAGGATTACTCTTGCCAACAGGTGCTACTTCGGACTGAGTAGGCAATTGAAAAGTAAAGTCCTCTCTCGACGAACAAAAACCAAACTCTATAAGTCGCTCATTATCCCCGTCCTGCTATATGGTGCAGAGGCTTGGACGATGACAACAACCGATGAGTCGACGTTGCGAGTTTTCGAAAGAAAAGTTCTGCGAAAGATTTATTGTCCTTTGCGCGTTGGCCACGGCGAATATCGCATTCGATGGAACGATGAGCTGTACGAGATATACGACGACATTGACATAGTTCAGCGAATTAAAAGACAGCGGCTACGCTGGCTAGGTCATGTTGTCCGGATGGATGAAAACGCTCCAGCTCTGAAAGTATTCGACGAAGTACCCGCCGCGGGAAGCAGAGGAAGAGGAAGACCTCCACTCCGTTGGAAGGACCAAGTGGGAGGGACCTGGCTTCGCTTGGAATATCCAATTGGCGCCACGTAGCGAAGAGAAGAAACAACTGGCGCGCTGTTGTTGACTCGGCTATAATCGCATAAGCGGTGTCTACGCCAGTAAAGAAGAAGAAGAATTTTCGGGAAGAAACTTCTGATCAAAAAAAAAGAAGATGAACCCAACAAACTCTCACAACCGGCAATAGAAGGACTCAACCAAATTTTTAATACACCTAAAGTTTCAAGGGGGGACTAGTTAGCACCCCATACATTCAAAAGTATCATATGATGCATTAATATCATATGATACAAAGTAAAATAATATGACACCACTAAATCGCTGAGACTGCGTCACGTGTAGTGGCAACCTGTGGGAAGCGCAACGTCAGCGAAGTGCCAACCTGTGGGAAGCTCAGCGTCAGCAAACTCCGTACCCGTTGCAGCGGCAAACATAAGGTCTAGAGTTAACTATAATTAATTGTAAAGTTTAGTTCTTTAGTGGAATTCAATAAAGGAGCATAGCTCCCAGATAATATTTTTTTAACAAAAACAACAAAACGTTTTTTAACTTGTATAAGCGATGAGAGGTACAGACTGTGGGATCTCTCTTTTCGGGGATTGGGAAGAGCACTTTTAAGTACAAATCGTCATGCTTTCCTCCGACCACATTCTTTAAAGAAGCTGATACATGATCCTTATCAGTTTTTCGCCGCTGTATTTGAATAGCGCGGCCGACATGCCATCGTTCATGTACGTAAGGAGCTTGAAATGCCGTTTCACCATTCTCTTATACCGAGTTGCTGAAGAGTGCAGGAGTGCTAGAAAATCGTTTGGCTGTCTTTACTGATTGCAGCTTTTCGACTTCGAACCTTCCTTGTGTTTGTTGACGTGCGTTTTTTTGCTGCACTAAGGCGGGTGTGTATTTTGGTTGCAACAAGATAGTGGCCCGAGTAGATGTTAGGACCTCGGAGCGTACGTTCGTCTAAAACACTGGAAACATGTCTTCTGTCTATCACAGCATGATCTATCTGGTTGGTGGCTTTTCGAACCAGAGACGGGCACGTAACTTGGTGAATTTTTCGATGCTGGAATCCAGTACTTTAGATAACCACATTTCGGGCCTCGGGGAAGTCAATCAGTCTCCACCCATTTGGAGATGCTTCATCATGGAGGCTGAACTGCAAAAGATACCTTCCTTGTCCACCGTGGCGTTAAAGTCGACAAGCACGATTTTGACATCGGGGCTCTCATAGGTGTGTTCTAAGCGCTAATAGAAGGCATCTTTGGTACAATGCTGCTGCTATTTCTAATTATGTTTTCCTGATTTCCAATGCAATAAAAACAAATGAAGTAATTATTTGCAAATTATTTAAAAAACAAATCACATAAAATTCATTTACTTACCTTATTGTTGTACGAGCGCGAATGACATGCGTCTTTCAATCATTTTTTTATTACCCGTTTTGGGATTTTCTTTTGGCACTATTGACAGTTATGTTTTCTCATTCAAATAAATTAAGAAATGAGATAACTGTTTTTTATCACATTTAGGTAAACAAAAAAATAACCTGAACATGTTCGTTGGTGTTAGTGCATACGAAAAAAATGTTTAAATGTATTGAAATATTTGAGAAAAATGGTTAGCCGTGTCTGGCAGGGTAATGTAACGGGTAATGTTCATGTGAATATGTTGGTTTAACATTCACTATAGTTGAAATCGTTAAACGGGCATTATAGACAAATATTATTACGAATATTATTCAATAACCAAAGGTACAAAGAATGTATAATAGAATATACTGTTTGCAAAGCCGGTTCACGTAGGCAAGTTGAGCAACTGCCTGAGACGCAAGAATTTTAGGGCATTTTGGCATATTTTCTTTACATATTTTATTTACTATATTTTCTTTAAATAAAATATACAAAAATTTATAATAATATAAGGTATAGGAAACAACAGGAGTATTATTGATTTGTTTTAATAGTAGCACCTAGTGGTTGTTGTTGCACATTGCTAAGCGTTTCTTGCGAGCAGTCGTGTGCTAAAATATGAGATATTTTCATATACTTATACACAAACGGACTAGAGTTTTGGCACAATGGGTTTTGGTTCCTTCAGTTTTCCATAGATCCGTTAATATAAAAGGAAGCTGCAAATAATGTAGTAGTCATATACTCACCTTTATGTTATCTATTGCTGTGCTTAATTTCATTTTTGTAATGTTTGTGGTTGTTTTGTTACAATAATTAATTATAAATTCCATTGATTCTACTTAAAGAAGAAAAAAAATTATAAGAACAAGTGACCGCATAATGCTATACCATATATGTAATAGAAACCGTTAACTTTTAAAGTGAAATATAGTCTTGCGTAGCGTGCATTATTACTACTATTCAGTAAAATGGCAGGTGAGCGAAAACGACTGCAGAGGAGCGAAAAATTATTTTAAATCTACATGCCGCCAACGAAAGAGATGCAGAAGTTGACAAAATAATGAAGTTAAGCCGTTTTACCATTCGGAGCACAATCAACCGTTTTAAAGATGTCCGTTGTCTCCAGAGCTGCAAACGGTCGGGTCGTCCGCTCAAATTTAGTTCTAGAGAAGAGGCTTACTGACTTCAGCAAAGATTTCTGTTGACCTCAAGAAAGAATCCGAAAACAGTGCGGTGGGTGCGTATTCGTAACGAATAAAAATCCAGAATAGCTCGAAAAAACCTCAACAAAAAAAGCGTTTAGAATTTGGTCGAATACGGGTATGGAGAAGACAAATACTGACAAAAGCTATGTTAATAATACCGTAAAGCATGGCAGTGGCAGAGTCATGGTTTGGGGACTTATAGCGGAGTCAGGCGTTGGGAACTTGGTATGTGTTGATGGAGTAATGGACAAAACCTTTTGCGTACATACACATATAAATATATCGAAAGAAAACTTGCAAGCGTAAAAAAGCTGAATCTTGGGAATCAGTTCTATTTTCAGCAAGATAATGATCCCAAACATACAGATTATGTTGTTCGTATGTGGATAATTCACCACGTTCTTGCAACTTCTTCTCAATCACCGGATTTAAATTCGATTATTGGAGGAACTTGGACGAAGGATTGAAAATAATAAGTAAATGAGGTACTGCAGCATGAATGGACTAACATTGGGTCTGAGGTGACAAGTAAATTGGTTCACTCCATGTCAAAACGTTTAAATGAGTTATTAAAACGAAAGGTTTGAATACCCGTTATTAAACTAGAATTTTTTCTATGTTTTAATATATATTATAAATGTGCCTAAGATTTGTCTAATGAAATATATTCGCTTTTTATTTAAATTATAGTAACAAAACAACCACAGATATATCATAAATGAAATTAAATATAGTGATAAGTAATAAAGGGTATATGACTAGTACATTATTTGAACCTACCTTTTAAATTTACGGAACTACAGAAAACTGAAGGAACCAACATCAGCTGTGTCAAAACTTTTGTCCGTCAGTGTATGTCCGTACTTTCTATCAGAAACGGCAGTAGTATTCTGAAGAAAACATAAAACACAATTCAATGTACAGAAACTCTGTATGTAACTTCAGGACTCTGAAAGTTCTATATTGACTCCGGTTTTCTTTTTTTAAATTTCTTTCTTAGATACATTTTTCTAATTCTAATTTCTTAACTACATATGTACATATGTATACGTGTGTGCTTTAGTGTTCATTATGTAAATGCACATGTATTTTATTTTAATTGCAGACTTCAAAGAGCAATGCATTGATATTTTGCAACTGTTTAGATTCACTGTGTGACCTACGTGCAGCTAACAAACTTATATACACACTTGGTACTCTGTTATCACCCGCCAGTACGGCTGGTATGAATTGGTGAATTGCACTAGCAATTCATGTATTACAAGTAACTAGTGAATTCACGACAAAGAGGTTATACAAAGAAGCAGTACTACAAGAAAGAGATTTTCTATAATATAATAAGTCCTCTAAAAAAAATACCAGCTAAATAAAACAATAATGGAATGCAAATTTTAGAAAATCTAGACGTTACAGCAAGCACAGTTTGATGAAATGATTGTATCATTATTGCATTTACATAAGTACATGTCGATCATCAAAAGCATGATTCACTGTATTATAAAAAATTGTAATCTTCGCGACATGTTTACCGTTACACACGGAGATAGCGTTTTATTTGTAATTTTCAATTTGTACTTTAGGGAATTATAGGTACTTTACTTCAAATCATCTGTAATAAAATGTGAAAAAGTATGAAAATATATACTAAAAGACATTTGAAGCGCCTTCAATACACCGAAAGGCAAACATATTTAAATTTATTAAAGATCCCGGAAAATACGGACGATAAAATTAAAGAAAATAAAAAATGTAAAAAAATGAACAATTATATATAGATTTGTATGTATCAAAATAATTACTAATCAATTATTTCAATACATGTATTAAATTCCAGCTGGCGACGACTTTGAACCGGCCGAAGAACAATTGCGCACAGCAATTCAACTGAAAAATAATAGAATCAATAAAGCAAAAAGTTGTATTATATATTATTAAACGATAAATGGTGTCAACTGCATAGGCAAGAAGTAAAATTAATAGTGAGAAATAGAAAGTTATAGATCGTGGGATAAGAGGTGAAATATGGCAAATGGTAGGTAGTGAGGTAGGTGTTGAAATATAGAAGATGGTAGGAAGTGAAGTAGCTAGTGAAAAATAGAAACTTATAAGTAAGATGTAGGTAGTGAAATAAGTGCTGAAATAGGTGGTAAAACACTAGTGAATAGTGTGAACTGGGACTGCCAATGATATCACCATGTTAAATTTATGATTGAACTTCATTGCCGGTAATCAGTTCGGTAGTCAGTGGTGGGGTTATGAATAGGTAGTGAATTCACTAGTGTTTCACTGATGAGCCGAACTAGAAGGATCTGCTGAAAAATATACGCCATTGACATCAGATACAATTTAAAACTAAATTTAAACAACAAAATATATGTATATAATTTTTTTATTAAATCGCCACAAATTTAATACTGATCGCAACATCAGTAATTTATTAAACGACGTTCATTTTTTTATAACTCGTAATATATTCAAAGTCCACATTGGCATATATGCCGCAATACCCCTTGTTTTTTGATCAACAAAAATAGTAGAATTGAGTAAAATTTGAAATCGTAATATGAGATTACATTTGAAAATAAGCCAAGCACAGATAGATCCACGTATCGGTAACCCTATAGGACTTACGGACAATAATATGTGATCTGGTCTACGAAAAGGGAGTTAACGTGCGAAAACTAGTTTTCTGGGAAACAGCTGTTAAAAATAAACTACATAAAAAAAATCAACTAAAAAGTGAAAATCGATTTTTCCGTAGACCAGGTCACATATATATTCTTTACTGCTGAAGGCACCGCTTACACGGTTATAGCCAAAATTTATTAAGAAATACTTAAATAAAAATAGATCGAAAGTAAGAATGAAATAGTAAATACGCTTAATTTACTTATTTAAACAAAAAAAAACTTTTATTAACTTAAAAGAGTTTTCGATTATATACGAAAATTAAACCCGTTATTGTTTTATTCATTTGATTTAAATCTCTTATTTATATAAAACAGTTCTCCTTCAAACACAAACATATGTAAGTATATTAAAAAATATTTTTGAAATTCAATTAGTAATTTCGGTATATCAAAAAGTCATTGTTTTATTAATTTCCCTTGAAACTTTTACTCACAAAAGAGTATTTTTTTAAACGTAATATACAAATGTATATACAAAACTTTTTCTGAAATTCTCCCAGTCTAGCTTTCACTGAGACAGTTTTTTATTTATCCCACACATATTTTAAATGAGCTCACACTCAAAGGAATCTACAAATAAACTCAGTTGCTAAAAGTTCCAAAGATGATTTCTGACGAAAAAAGAGTCATCTGCAGAAGCTACACGTACGAAGCAAGGTGCAATAAGGAAAAGCTCGACACTTTTTGGATACGTATCCACGCTTTTTATGACGCAATAGTAGAATCTAATAAATTAGAACTACCAGAAAGTTTTGAATTCGCAGCTTATGCCAAATATAAGGACTGCAAGATTTCCAACTTTTCGTCGGTTTTATCGATAAAAAACATTCCCACATAAAACAGGAACCCAATTTTGGTAAATATATATATAGCTTTACTAGAAAAATCGAGCAATCGCTTTCATTGAGGCAAAAATACCCTACGTGGACAAAAAGATAACTAAACCAAAAGCTAGTCTACCTAATAGAAGCTTCCAAAGACTCCAAAAGAGTAGCAATTTTAAAAATTTTAATAGAAAAGGGAAAATTTAAAAACCAAATATCATTGATTATCAACAATTTTAATAGAAGTGAAAAATTTAAAAAACTAAACATTATAACACTATTGATTAAATAAAATAATCTACACGCCCCAATTTACACCCCTATTGCGTGGGGCTGATGGAATATAAGTTCCCTTATGTTTACGTTAGGTACTGCAACAGGATTGTTATTTCTAGCAATTTGAAACCAGAGATTACAACCTATTTTTGTTTGTTGTGAACCACAACAATATTTGTGTATAAATGAACATCCTTCCCCTTACATTTACCATATCTCTCTTACAATCTAAAAAAAAACTACTCATGAGAGCACCACACACCGACATCTACACACAAATACACCAACCACAATCACACCACACACATCACATCATCTGCTTCAGCGCAAACGGGAAAAAACCCGATGAAGAGATGCGGTATACTTCGTTTTGACTTCAGCAGCAATCTGTACGCGTCTGCGCGATTAAATCACGGAACGACATTAGCGATTTTAAACATTATATATTACCGCCATTTTTTACATAAAACCTATTGGGTACATATCCATTAAAATACACGCGTATGAACACAGAATTTAGTTTTTTTCCTTTTGAAATTTTTTTTGTGGTGGCCGAGAAGGTGAGTACGTGAAAAATCCATGATTCTTCGAGCCATAAAGAACGGCACATTGGCAAAATAATAAAAAAAAAAAATTAATTAAAAAGAAAAACTCAAGGTGAATTACAGTGGAGAAAAAATTACTGGCTAAATGAGTTAAGCTTCCCGCCCCCATACACCACTGTACCACACAAAGCAACACTAGGAGACAACACACATCAACTGGAGGCAGCAGTCTACACCCACACACACACAAAAGCAAGGAGTTACTTCCACAATTTTGCAAAGAATAACTCATTTAGTTATTACCCCTTTTTTATAATTTGTACTGGTATCCGACCAGAAAGTAAATCTCGTTTTCAATCAAATAACTCATCCAGTTATTATTTCATTTTTCCTGTTATCCGACCGCAATATGGTCGGAAATTTCATTTCGTTGGCCAAAAGTCAAAATGTTTGCAGTCCCGAAATATGTTGTCGTTTCTGAAATCTAGTAGTCAACGCTCCAAAACAACCAAAAATGAATTTTGTTGTTGTAATATGCAATTCACCGTTATTCGGTGAGTCATCGAAGTTGAATTTGTTTGCTTCATTTGTAAACATAATTGCGTTCGGTGTTATATAGTGCTTACTTCAATTGCTAGTTAAAGCTGAAAACAAAGCGTGTTAAATAAAAGTTTAAATGGAACACGAAGGTGATGGTAAGTTTATTAATTTTGTAAAATATAATACTCAAAAGTTGGATACTCTAAAAAATAAAATAACTTTTTCCAAAAGTCTTTAATATTTTGGAATTTATTTTATTTTTTAAGTTTGAGTAAGCTTAACACATTTTGTTTAGGAGTGTTAAGCATAAGTTTAAAAACCAAAATTACTTTGAAGTGTTAAGCTTATGAAAATGTTTATCTCGATTTGCGGTTTTTTGCGGTTTTTGAGTAAATTTTTTTTCAGTCGTTATTTGTTTACAGAATTCAGCAGTTTTTGATATTTGGTTGACCAAGCAGAAGAAAGGAAAAAATAAGGACGCACTAATAAATTATTTTATAAAAAAATGTGGAGCCGATAACATTTCAGATGAATGCTACAAGTATTTAACAATAATTTGTCTGCAAAGTGGGAAAAGTGTCATAGAAGATTAGATGATTTTAAAATTAAATATTCTGGCTGGCTTTGTTCAGAAACTGTAATAAACAGGCAAAAAAAATTTAGAAAACACTTCCACAGAGACTCAATGCACAGTAGAACTAAGCCCAGATGAAAAAATTGTATCACTAACTGGACGCCCGCAACTTAAGTACTCTGAGAAATCTAAACGAAGTAAGAGAAGACAAGCAGCAAACCTCTCGATGTCAGAACACAACGAAACAAATCTGTTAGTTCAAGCAGCATCAATTTCGACTCGAAAAGAAGGACAAGTAGATTTGGCAGTTGTTTTAAAAGAAACCATCGAAAGTCCATCAAGGCCATCCAAGATTAGGAAGCTATATGTCGATGATGTAAAAGCACCTATTGCAATGTCTGATGAGGAAGCGTTAGCATTTCTTCTCGAAAACAATTTTTCGAAGATATTGTTCCATCCGGACTTCTAGCAAGGAACGTAACGCTAATATTTATCCACCCTATGATAATATATTAGCAATAAAAAGTAAGTGCAGACCCGATGGTGTACTTGTAGATGACAAATGTGCAAAGGTTCCTTTACAAATGCTTTTAAACCATACGGCTAAAAGAATTATAGAGATGTAAAAGGAAATATTTGCGACATTTACGGGTAACTTCATATCAACGGAAATGATAGTTAGCTCCAGTTTTGACAGCAGCTCTGGTCAATCTCAATATAAGCAATCTTTCCTTGATCAAAGTACATCACGAAATGCTGATTAGCAAATTAGATCGGAGGAAGATAAAGATGCAATTAAGATAAGAAAAGAGTATACCCGGAATGAGTTGTGGAAAGAACTAAGTCTTTATGTTGATGTTCCGAAAGCAGGTGGTTGTGGTTCCACAAATGACGGCAACACGTCGCGAAGAGCATTTACGGAATATGATAAATTTTCGAAAATTTTAGGAGTAGACACTGAATTAATATTTCGAATGAGAATAATATTAATATGTGTATCTTGTCAATTTTCCCTAAATTTGGATAAATTTGAAGAGTATTGCTTTCAAACTGGTCAATTATATCAAAGCAAGTACCCCTGCTTGCCAATGACTCCCACAGTACATAAAGTTATAGTTCACTCAAAGCAAATAATGCAGAATACACCACTTCTTGTTGGTTACTTCGGAGAGGATGCAGCTGAGTCACGAAACAAAATATATAAAAGCGACAGACTGCACCATGCACGTAAGACAAGCCGCATTGATAATCTTTTCGATGTATTTCATAGAGCTCTTGACACATCGGATCCATTAATTTCATCTCTTCGCTTAAATACACGTGTGCGCCAAAGGAAGCGTTTAACGCTGCCACTAGAAGTAAAGGAATTATTGTATTGTGAGGATATCGGTGAAACATGTGCGACTGAGAATTTAGGAAATATGGATGACGACGAGGGCGACGAGGATGATTATCCAGTAGAACTTGAACAGGAAAACACATTTTTGGATAATGAATTGTATTTAAATTAAAGAGTTTAATAAAATGTTAATATTTTCGTAAATATGTGTGTAAATTATATTTTCAATTTCCAGAAACAACATATATACTCGTAAGTATCGTATGTTTACTCATTTAGAACTAAAAAAAAAAAAGCTCAGAAAGAAAAGAAACAAAAATTTTTTTTTTAATTTTAATTCCACATGTTGATAATTAAAAAAAAAATAACTATTTTATACAAAAACACTTAAATTATAGTGCAACTTCATATTCCAGTTAAAAGTTCCGCTATTTTAAGTTTTAATAGTTTTGGCCAAGAAAAGTGATGTTTCCGACCATAGTGGACCGGGGAGATATTTTGTAAACCTGATATTTGCACAAAAAATAAAAACCGAAAAAAAAGTTTCTTTCGGAGTAATTCAGCAAGTAAGTGGTAATGTCCAATATGGTCCTTCGCGCCATTCTGAATGGCACTATGGTGAAAAACAAAAAAGAGTTTAACAAAAAATATAAAAAAAGAAGGTGAAATTTATAGAAAAAATTTGCGACAAAAAAAATTAAAAATTTAATAAATAACGAAAAAGTGCGCAAGTGGAAAGCATTCTAGTGCAGTGATACAAAAAACACATACATATGTACAAATTAAAGTGCTCGAAAATTGAAAAAGAGGCGTTTGCTGGCGCAAACCGTACAGCGACTTTTAGTGCAAAAAAAAAAAAAACAAGAAAAGCAAAAATATATACATACATACATATAGAAATCATTTGTATTACATATATGTATAATTACCAGTGCGGTGCCAAAAATAAGCAGTTATAACAAATAAAATAAATCGGGCACGAAAAATAAATAATACTATATACTATATATATGAAAATTTTGTGACAAATTCATTTAACTTGCCTAGAATAACTCCTCAAGTTATTATCACTTTATTTTATCGATTTTGCAAAAAATATACCGGTTGCCAAACAGTTATGAGTAACTTTTGGTAAAAACGGAAATACCACAAAGAAAACAATTTGATATAACCGACAATATATATTTATATACCATATATATATATCGAAATATATAAGTATTTCTTATTGCCATTTACTGCTTACCTTCGTGTATCAAAACACAAAATATCCGCAAACATAAAAAAAAACAAAATTCAAGTATTATACTTGCACAAGTGTCCGGCGACACCTCTTATGCTTGATCAAGCAATAAGCAGGATTGCCTTAAGTAAGTAAGCTAAAGTAAAGGCAAAAACAAAAAAATTATGTATACTCCAACACAATCGCCTTAGGTCATTCTCGCAGCTCTGCAATACAGCAGTTTCAAAGTATGGAAATAAACCTACTTAAAAAAGGTAAGCTCAAACCAGAATATGATGGTGTATTGAAAGAATACCTCCATTTAGATCACGTGGAGTAAGTAAGCCCATGCGAAAAAATCATCAATGGCAAATACTACTCATACTAGTCAAGCCTAATAAAAAACAGCTAAAGTAAGAGTTGTCTTCAATGCCTTCAGATCCACTAACTCGGGGAATTCCCTTAACGATATCCTATTTACGATAAAGATGATCAAAATTTTCAGCGAATTATTTTCTGAAAATCCCCCAATAGTCGACTACGCGACTTCAAGCTAAAAAAAAAGTGACCTTTGGCGTTAACTGTGCTATTAGCCATTCGAACACTCCATGAATTGGCTGAAAACACCAAGTCAGAATTTCCTCTGGCAACCCAGGTGTTAAAAACACAAACGTATGTAGACGATACTCTGTCTGGAAGTCATACTCTTCCACAAGCATACGAGGCCTTATCACAGATAATAAAAGCCCTCAAATCCGCAGGGTTCCCACTAAAAAATATTACGACAAATCACACGCCAAATTCTCTCCTCTGTGGCAAAACTTTTCGACCCCGCAGGATGGCTATAGCCAATTATGATACAAGCCAATATCCTGATACAAGAATTATGGCTAGATGGTACCGACTGGGACGAGCAAGTAAAGCCACATCGTTTAGAAAAGTGATCCAAGTTCGCGAGCAAACTATACGAAATCACACAAATACGAGGTATGACAATTAAGTAATGAGACTGATTCCATAAAAACCGTATATTTGAAAATTATTCTACAACTCTGCCATGACCTTCAAAGTAGTCCTCCTGGGCAGCTAAACAGCGATTCCAGCGCGTTTTCCATGCTTCGTAACATTTCTGGAACGCTTCGACTGGGATGTACCCTCGTCACGGTCGCCTGGATGTCCGTGAGCGACTCAAAATGGGTTCCTTTGACCACCCACTTTGTTTTAGGAAACAAAAAAAAGTCACAGGGTGACATGTCGGGCGAATAAGGTGGCTGCTGCAACACGGCAACACGCTGAGGGCCGTGTGGCACGGCGCGTTGTCGTGATGAAGTATCCAGTTATGAGCGATGTCTGGGCGCACCCTGTTGACTCGTTTTCGCAATCTTTCGAGTACTTGGCAATAGTAGACTTGATTCACAGTTTTCCCCAGTGGAACGAATGCGCATTCGCGGCAGTCCACACCTTGACTGGTCTCCCACTCCGCACCTCGTCTTCCACGCTTTCACGCCCCGCCTTAAACTCTTTGTGTCATCGAAACACCTAGGCAAGAGTGAGAGCACTACCACCATACACTCTTACAATATTAGCCGAAGCCGTTTCGCCCAATCTGGCGCAAAATTTTATCGCGACGCGTGGCTCTAGATTTCGTTTTTCCACTTTCGTGACGAGCACTACAAACACAGCAGGCGAACTAAACACGCTAGTGTGATAGTACATATATGAATGGAGAGGGGAGAGATGCCGGAAAAAGAAAAAGGGAATTTCAACATAACAGGTTAACCTCAAGCGCGGCAATAAAATCAGTATCATTACTTAATTGTCACACCTCGTACAAATCCCACGATGGGTAAATTATGTCCCAGAGCATAAAATCGAATTGCACGGCTTCTGTGACGCCACTGAAAAGGCAGGTTGCGCCACTATACATATTCGTACACAAAGCGACAAAGCGACCACAATCCATTTACTAGTTGCAAAAGCAAAAGTGGCTCCTCTAAAAACCATAAGTCTACGCTACTAGAACTATGTGGTGCACTACTACTTGCCAAACTAGCATCCATAGTGCAAATGCATCTGAATATGGCAAAATATAAATTATATCTCTGGTCCGATTCCGAGATCGTATTAGCCTGGTTGGAAAAACTACCACATGCATGGAAGACGTATATTTCTAATCGAACGTCTTAAATTCTTGACCTAGTGGGATCAGCCACTTGGCGGCACGTAGCCAATGCTGACAATCCTGCTGATCTAAGTACACGAGGGTGCAAACTTCAAACAGAATATCCCCATTCTTGGGCACAATCGCCCATACGCAACATTATTGCCCCAGAAAGTCGAAAAATCGACTCCCTCCACACAACATTGAATGCTACTGACATCCCTGAGAGATTTTCATCTTACCCCCGAGACCTCAGGATAATCGCTCAAATTTATAGAGCGACTCAAACTTAGAAATAGGGGAATGCGCACAGTATACCCCCAAGGCGATACAGTGACGCACCTAGACTTACAAAAAGTAAAGATCGCATATACTCAAGCGCGCTACTTCAGCCGAGAGATATCAGTACTAAGAGAATCGAAGCCGATTGATAAAAAGAGCTCACTCCTAGTACTAAATCCATTCATAGATACGAAGGGTCTACTTCGTGCAAATTTTTGGCTTATCAATTCAATCCTCTCGTATAACGAATGTCATCCCATTGTTATACCAGAGAGATCGCAACTTGCCACATTATACTTCAATTATGTCCACGTACTATTATTACACGCAGAACACCGTCTCAATCAACAAATAGTCCGCCAAGAGTTTTATATGCCAAGACTCAAGCCAAAAATAAAAAAAATTAATTTTTTCGTGCAAGATCTGCACTATGCACCAACAAAAGATGCGAACGCAGATTATGGCAACACTTCCACCGGAACGCCTCAACTTTGCTCTGCCCTTCACTATCACAGGTGTTGATTTTACTGGGCTTTTACAAATAAAGGCGTCCATGCTAAGGTCTCCCACACTAATAGCCTTTCATTAGCGTGGGAGACCTTGTCTGTCTGTCTTTGACTGTTTTACGACAAAAACAGTACACCTCGAGCTATGTACTAATCTGACAAAAGAGGCTTTTCTCGCAGAATTTGCTTCGTCGGACGAACGTGGTTTTCAAAACTATTGAGCGACAATGGCAAGACATTTATAGGAGCCCAAAACGCCATTGAAAAACAGTTTGTGGACTTTATCAAACAAGTTTCAAGAGATTGTACAAAGGTGCGCTCAGCAAGGCATTAACTGGCAGTTCATCCCTCCTCATATGGGTGGTATATCCTTTGTACTTCAGGTTCAAAAATTCAACCGTTCTGATTAAAAGAACGAAAAGTAATATGTAATAAAAGTTTAAAAAACTCTTCTCATAATTGAGGAACTAGTTCACATACACAAAGCTTTATTCTTTTTCATCAATTTGCGCTTGCGTTACAATGTCAGTACATTGACGCATCACCAATGCTTGCCTTGATTTTTTCATTTTTGAAATCGAAGAGCATATCATTCGCCCAAAACCGCTTATCTCCACATCAAACTCTTCTCGACGCGCTCTACGTTCACATACCTCCTGGAAAGTTTTCACTGTTCCAAGGATGGCAGTGTCCACCTCGTCAAGCTGTCTGCCTCATCGCTTTCGTGGTCACGATATTGATGACGGATTTGCTGGTGGCTGATCGGACGGAATTGCTGCTGTTTGATCGGACAGAATTATTGTAGAGTGGTCGGACGGAATTAACTGCCACGGGGAAATTGGAGGTGAAGGCGAGAGATCTTGTGATATAGATTCGGACGAAATGTTTACAAAGTCATAGTTCTCGTCGCTGTGTTTCAATATTGGCGCACTTTGTCGCATTCTGTTAATATTAATGTTCTCAATATTTACATGGATATGGTAATAATGCATTTTATTTACGGACGATGAATAACACCGGTCAACAAAAAAAATATATTTTTTTTGGGTTTCTGTTCTTATGCTTGAATTCTGATTCTAGACATTAAAAAACACTTAAATATTAATCTTTAGTTCTTTAAGTTTGCTTTGGGCTGATCTACATCGATAAGTATATTTTGATATATTTCATAAATCTAAGATGGCAGCACTTTGATTAACCCGAAAGTAAACAGTATTATTATTTGTAAGAGGCAAAATAGTGAATGTTAACCTGTTTATTATAGCTGTAACAACAATATTAATGTATTACTCAAATAAAAAATGGCATCAAGTCAGTGTAAAAATGATGTTGATTCATTCTGTTTTATTTGTGTGATCGGACCATATAGAGGCGAAATGATTAGCTACATCTTTTGAGTCGAAAATTGGGCCATTTGGAGTGTTTCTATATTTAAGATTCACTTGTGTATAGGAGCCTGAGAGCATGTTTATATCGGCCCATAATTTCTTGGGGTTTGTTAACGGAGTGATAGCTTCGGTAAGCTTTTGCAAGCAAACCCTCTTAGCTTCTTTAATATTTTTTCAAAACACTGCATTGCCTCTTTTGTATTTTATTAGATTATTAATAGAACGAGTTATTTTGTAAATTATCCAAAGTGATTGTTTCCTCTCTAAGTTTAGATAACTCCGTAGACCAATATGGCACATGGTTTTTGAGCAAAAGTTTTTATTATTTTGGTAATCGTAGCTGTTTCTTTATTTATGTTATCATCTATGGGATTTGCAGCAGAAAAATTTTCGCAGAGTTGTTGAAATTTGGACCAATTTGCCTTGTCTAACAGAAATTTTAGCTTCGCCGACCCTTTCCTGGATAAAGGCGTTGATAAGTGAGTTATAATGGGGAAGTGGTCGCTGTTATATAAATCAGTTAGTGTTTGGCTGTTAAGTTTGGGGGCGATAGCAGAAGAACAAATGCGTGAACGAATTATGTGTAGAAAAATGCGTAGGAGAATTGTCGTTTAGAATTGTCAAGTTTTCCGTTAATAAAAGGTCTTCTATGATTTTACCTCTTTGGTTAGTATAAGTGGAACTACAGAGAGGGCTCCAGGCATTAAAATCGCCAAGTATAAGTACGGGTGTTTCGAAAGGTGCGATTATGTCTCGTAGTTCTTTGATATCAAAATTTGATGTGGTGGAATGTAAATTGTTGGGATGGTTAATTTAAACCCAATAAATACTTCTACTGCTATTGTAGAAATATTAAAACACGTAGGGAGAAGTTTGTGTGGGAAATCTTTTTTTATTAGAGTAGCAACACCTTGTTTGTTAGTATGATTTTGTGGTAAGTTGGAAAAATAGGCAGCATATTGTTTGGGTACAGTAGCTGCGGAATTAAATGAAAGGTGTGTTTCTTGTAGTGATATAACACTTGGCGATTGTTCTTTTATGAGTAATTCTAGGTCGGTGTAATTGTTGTAGAATCCGTTCGTATTCCATTGGAGAAATTTGAACATTTCTTAGAAATGAGAGAATTGAGAAAGAAGTGGGGAATAATTATGAGAGTTATTGTTTTTCATCGTCAGAAGTGATAATTTATGAGGTGCTATAAAGTCTGTATAAGTATGTGGAGAGAGATCGATATTGTCTGTGGAGAGAGGGAGAGTTTGGATGTTAAGAGAATCTGTTGTGGATATTTTAGGAATGAGTGGTGTGCTTATGTTGGTTGGGTTTGTTTTTTTTTGGGGAAACGTTGGGTTAGGAAGGTTTTTTGTAGTTTCGTTTGTAATTACATTTGATGAGTTTGGATGATTAACAATTACGAAATTGTTTTGGTTTTCTTTTATAGTTTGCTTTTGTTGTGGAAGAGGATAAGCTGTTGGGGATTTTACTACAGGGTCTGTCGAGAGTGGTAGAGGAGAGGATGGTGCGTCATGAGACTTCGATTTTTCCTGGAAGTTTATAGAGGTCAAATGAAAGAAGTACCACTCCACTAGGTCTTTGTTTGCCTTCTAGATTTTTAGTGAATTTATAGACGGAAGTAACTCCCTGATCTTTTAAATAATCAACAATTTGTTCTTCTGAAATGTCGTTTAGGATTGGAACGTAAATTGTACCTTTAGAGCAATTTAGATTGTCATGTAATTTCACTTTAATGTCGCCAATACCATTCAATTTCTTTTTTATTAGAAATTTTTCGGCGATCTTCCGATTTTTAACATGTAAGAGTAGATTTCCATCACGTAATTCGGTGATAGATAAAATTTCCTTACTTATTGATTCAAAGCTTTTATGTACGGCGAAACAAGAGTATTTGGAAAGTGTTTTGTTCGAATCTGCTGCAGATATTAGAACAAACTTTGGGCAATCTTTTTTAATTTGAGGTAGTTCTGGCAAATTTTCAAGTGGTTTATATGTAAGTTTTTTTCCTTTTAGGGTTGGGGCTAGAGGCAAGCAAAGCAAACTTATTTTTCCCGAGATTAGGCGGGGCCATAATAAATCAAATATTCACTAATATGCACAGTTTTTTACGCGAGTAACTGCTCGATAAAGTAAAACGAAAGCACGTGCACTTATATGCAAAGATGAATATGCGAGTAAAGCGTAAAGCACAAAAGAAAATCCGCTCAATGAGAGAGGTAGTCGAAGACTGTATTAAAAAAAAAAAAAAAAAAACAAAAAGTAAAGACAGTGAAAATTTAATACAAAAATAATAACGTCTAAGCCAACAAACCAATTCCAACTCTATTAACAAAATAACACGGAAGCGAAACTTAATAAATATAAAACAACTTTAACTAAATCTATATAATGGGTTGTCAAAAAAGTCTTGCGGTATTTTTTTGAAACAATTCGTGTGGCACCCATACATCGACCTTCTTAGTGACTCCAAGCTTTTCCAAATGGTTTATAACGGTTTGATGACTACTATGCCGGTCTCTTTCGACCAATTTAGCGATTTTATCGCAATTTTCGACGACAGGCCTTCAGGAGCGTGGCGCATCTTCGACCACCTAATATATTAGTTTGTCAAAAAAGTCTTGAGGCAGTAAGACTTTTTTGACAACCCATTATATAAAAATGAATCCCTTTTTCCTTTGGTCACGGCATCACGCGAGTTATGTGTACACTATCACCCCAACCAGACACCACACAAATCGTAATCATTTTAAAACAAAATACCCGCGGTTATAGCCACTCACAGTAGCTGCGGTCGTTGACTTCTTTGAGCGTTTTAATTAATTGGTTTAGTATTGCTTCGGCTACGACTGAGTATAACCGTCTGCAAAAGCGCGTGAGTTATATTCCGTACCCAAACAAGCACTTTTAAACACACTATAATAATAAAATAATAAACATACTTTAATCCCACATTCCAAAACTTCCCACATTCCTATACATATTAAACATATCCTAATTTCCATATCCCCACTTTCCACAATCCCAGGCATTCACTTCCCACAATCGAGATAGCATTTTTGAACTTACCAACTTTTCGATGACTCATTTCCTTTTTGATAGACAGTCTTAAGATCACATATAATAAAAATTATAACGAAGAATATTCGATTTATTTGATTTCATTTACTCAGTAGAATCAACCCAAGTTGAGTTCTAAAACATTAGTCGCGGGTAAGTAATACCCGGCTACAATGGCTACGTAATATATATATATATATGCAGTCTGATACTTTTTTATACTATTTGTTAACGAATTGCATATCGTTTTGTACAGTTTTACCAACCATGTCTTACGAAAGAGAAAAAAGACGACTCCAGGCCCTGTTTGAACAAGTTAGCAGTGACAATGAAGAATACAATTCAGAGGAAGGCAGGGATACGGAACAAGAATGTAGCGATAATGAGCAAGAAGCAATTGTTTCAACCAGTAGTTTTATATTGGGAAAGACAATTCTACTAAATGGTTTTCGCAGCCACTTATGGCTAACGTACGCACAAGGGTAGAAAATATCATATTGGAAAAACCTGGGGTGAAGCTTATTGCACTGAAATAGAGTGTTGGAGACGCTTTATAACTAGTAATATTTTGGAACAAATACTTCGTCATACTAATACCAAAATCAAACAAAGGCAATTATCTAATATGTGCCATTTTTGCAAAGCAATGAAGCTTTCGACGTTGTAGACAAATTAGTGCAGCCTATTTCTAAAAGTAACAGAAACATTACATTCGACAATTGGTTTACGAGTGTTCCACTGATAACACATTTACAGAAAAATCATGAACTAACATCTACAGGTACTTTACGTAAAAACAAAAAAGAAAGCTCACCAAACTTTATAACTACGCGAGGAAAAGAAGTTTACAGCACTCAGTTTGCATTCCAGAAAGATATTACATGCCATAAATAACCAAAACATTGATCCAGATAGTGGTAATACACGGAAACCAGAGATCATCACGTTTTATAATTCTACCATAGCTGGCGTCGTACCAGTTGAAGTTGATGAACTCTGTGCAACCAATGATGTATCCCGAAACTCTAAACGTTGGTTAATGAGAGTATTTTATGCAGTCATGAATGTAGCTGCAATAAATAGTTTAATCATTTTTCGTGAAAATAATGACTCTAAAACAACCCGACGTGATTTCTTTAGAAAACTCGGTATTTCAATGCTTGAAGGGCATCATCGCGTGAGAAAAAATATGGAAAACTTACCGAGAGGCTTCCGTAAACTTATTCACGACCAAGTTGGTGAAACCATGACTTACCCTCCGAATAAAAGTTCGCAAACATATACTAGATGTAGAGACTGTCCTTCTGCCAAAAATAAACAAAACTAAGCAAACCTGCAATAATTGTAACAAGCCAATTTTTATGCAACATATTGTCTCATTGTGCCAAAGTTATGTTGATCAGTTGTTTTATATACTTAGTTAATAATAACATAATATAAGAATTGTATATTTAGTACCAAAGTGGTAATTATTTTTGTTTTTCAGTTTACTTTTTAAGTTGTGTGCTCACGACTGATCTCAGAATAAAAAGTTTTGTTTTTTTGTTTGTTTGATTGTATTGTTGATTTGTTAATAAAAAAATTTTTAATTATTATAAGTAATTTGCATTTTTAGCCAGTTATTTAATATAGCATACTGGTACTGGCATAGCATTGATTAAGTGTTCAGCAATGTACACGGGTAAAATACACCCGGCCACAACGGTCAAGTTCTATTTAGTAGCCACAATGACGCCGGGTTAACAAATATTGTATTTTCTTCAATAATAAGAAAATAGAAAAACTAAGAAATAGATTAAGAAAATAGTAATCACTTTAGGAGTTATATAAGCAGAAAATAATTTGAAAAAAAAAACAGAGAGAATAAAATATAATGTCACAGAAATAACATCGTCGGCATTTTTATTTTCTCCTCTACTCGAAGAACCAAAACTGGCGCAGTTGGTAAAAACAAATTGCAAAGTTAAGCGATACTAAAAACTTCAGTTTTTAGTAATTTCGCAAGCTTTAGCAACGGGCAGCAAATCCTAATATTAGTTCCCAAATTAAAGATCTCGATTATAAATATAAATATATAAGTCGATCGGTACAGATAGCCAACTTTAACTCGGCGTCATTGTGGCTAATAAATAGAACTTGTCCGTTGTGGCCGGGTGTATTTTACAGGTGGACATTGCTGAACACTGAATCAATGTTATGTCAATACTAGTATGCTACATTGCTACATTAAATAATTGGCTAATAATACACATTACTTATAATAATTAAACATTTATTTATTAAGAAATCAACAATACAATGAAACAAACAATAAAAAAAAACTATTTATTCTGAGATCAATCAATTTTAAAATTGCTCGTGTATCAGATACCCGGCAACAATGACGCCGGGTTAAGAAACTTAAGCTTTTACACTAATTATCTTGAACGTCGGAGAGCGACTCCGAGGATTACAATTTGTGAAGGCGAAGAATAGCTTCATTCCACCCATCAGTATCACCAGGAAAAGTGAGATTGAAGGTTAATGCGCCACACACAGAACAACAACAAGTTCAGTTATATCAAAAGAGGCTACATCAGCAATGAATCCAGGCGAACAGCAACCACTTCGAATGACAGCATCGCAAATTATGAAGCAATTCAAGAATAATGTACTTTGACGGAAAAGATTTATCATCGTTCATCAGGGAAGTTGACATGATCCTTCTTTATTCGACTCAAACCCACCAGGACACGTCAAAATGAAAATTAAAGGAGAAGCAGCAAGTGTCATCCGGCCTTTGGGACCTACATCAACATGGGAGCAAATGAGAGAAGAACTTATAAAGAATTTTGGAGTAAAGGAGTCATACCACACCCTTTACAATCAGTCGACTGCACTACGAAACTATGACGTAAGTCAATATTTTCAAAATTTAAAGGATATTTTCTTCTTCTTCTTAATTGCCGTAGACACCGCTCACGCGATTATAGCCGAGTTAACAACCGCGCTTTCCTTTCACAACGTGGCGCCAATTGGATATTCCAAACGAAGCCAGGTCTTTCTTCACTTGGTCTTTCAACGGAGTGGAGGTCTTCCTCTTCCTCTGCTTCCCCCGGCGGGTGCTGCGTCGAATACTCTCAGAGCTGGAGTGTTTTCTTCCATCCGGACAACATGACCTAGCCAGCGTAGCCTCTTCTTCTTCTCCTTTACTGGCGTAGACACCGCTTATGCGATTATAGCCGAGTCAACAACAGCGCGCCAGTCGTTTCTTCTCTTCGCTACGAGGCGCCAATTGGATATTACAAGCGAAGGCAGATCCTTCTCCACTTGGTCCTTCCAACGGAGTGGAGGTCTTCCTCTTCCTCTGCTTCCCCCGGCGGGTACTGCATCGAATACTTTCAGAGCTGGAGTGTTTTCGCGCATCCGGACAACATGACCTAGCCAGCGTAGCCGCTGTCTTTTAATTCGCTGCACTATGTCAATGTTGTCGTATATCTCGTTCCATCGAATGCGATATTCGCCGTGGCCAACGCGCAAAGGACCATAAATCTTTCGAAGAATTTTTCTCTCGAAAACTCGAAAAGTCGACTCATCCGTTGTTGACATATTCCAAGCCTTTTCACCATATAGCAAGACGGGAATTATGACTGACTTATAGAGTTTGGTTTTTGTTTGTTGAGAGAGGACTTTGCTTCTCAATTGCGTACTCAGTCCGAAGTAGCACCTGTTGACAAGAGTTATCCTCCGTTAGATTTCTAGGCTGACATTGTTGGTGGTGTTTACGCTGGTCCCAAATGGACGAAATTATCTACAACTTCAAAGTTATGACTATCCAACAGTGAACTGAGTGCCAAGTCGCGAGTGCAACGACTGTTTGTTTGATGACAGGAGATATTTCGTCTTGCCCTCGTTCTCTGCCAGACCCATTTGTTTTGCTTCCTTGTTCAGTCTGGAGAAAGCAGAACTAACGGCGCGGATGTTGAGGCCGATGATATCAATATCTTTTTAGTTCTGCAGCTCGAACTATTTTCTCCAGAAGCAGATTGAAGAAGTCGCACGAGAGGGAATCGCTTTGTCAGAAACCCTGTTTGGTATCGAACGGCTCGGAGAAGTCCTTCTTGCGGTGTTTCTCAACGTCAGCATACACAGCCTTATTAGTTTTGTAGGGATACCAATTCATTCGAAAGCAGCTTTGAAATCGACGAAGAGGTGGTGTGTGTCGATTATCCTTTTACGGGTCTTTTCCAAGTTTTGGCGCATGGTGAATATCTGGTCGGTGGTTGATTTGCCAGGTCTAAAGCCACACTGACAAGGTCCAATCAGTTTGTTGAGGGTGGTTTTAATCTTTCACACAATACGCTCAATAGAAGCTTATATGCGATATTGAGGAGGCTAATCCTACGGTAGTTGGCGCAGATTGTGGGGTTTCCTTTTTTATGGATTGAGCATAACACATTTAAATTCCAATTGTTGGGCATGCTTTCGACCGACCATATTTTACAAAGAAGCTGATGTATGCTCCTTATCAGTTCTTCGCCGTCGTGTTTGAATAGCTCGGCCGGCAATCCGTCGGCCCCTGCGGCTTTGTTGTTCTTCAGGCGGGCAATTGCTATTCGAACTTTTTCATGGTCGGGTAATAAAATGTCTGCTCCATCGTCATCGATTGTGGAATCGGGTTCGCCTTCTCCTGGCGTTGTACGTTCACTGCCATTCAACAGGCTGGAGAAGTGTTCCCTCCTTAATTTAAGTATGCTCTGGGCATCGGTGACTAGATCACCTTTGGGGGTTCTACAAAAACCTTCTAAAAGCCGCCACATTTTTTCGTAGAATTTCCGAGCATTACATTACAGCATTACAGGTAGCTTGATCAATATTCTTATGCTGCCTCGATCGGCCTCAACCCATTTGGGGACGTTTCCTCGTGGAGGCTGAATTTACCGACGATAGTGCCAAACATACCTTCTTTGCCCACCCTGGCGTTAAAGTCGCCAAGCACGATTTTGACATCGTGGCGGGGGCAGCTCTCCTAAGTGCGCTCCATGCACTCATAAAAGGCATCTTTGGTCACATCGTCCTTCTCTTCCGTCGGGGCGTGGGTGCAAATCATCTATATGTTAAAGAACCTCGCTTTGATGCGGATTGTGGCAAGACGCTCATTCTCCGGGGTGAATTAAAGTACTCGGAGACGGAGTCTCTCTCCCACCATAAATCCCACACCGAACTTGAACGCCTTTATATGGCCACGGTAGTAAATGTCACAAGGAACTACTTGTCCCTGTCCTTGTCCCGTCCATCGCATTTCTTGGACGGCGGTGATGTCAGTCTTCACTCTAACGAGGACATCAACCAGCTGGGAAGCAGCGCCTTCCCAGTTACGGGACCCTACATTCCGGGTGCATGTCCTCAATTCGTAGTCCTTATTTCATTTGCTATGGTCGTCATCAAAAGGGGGGTCTCTCATCCGAGGTTTGTTGTTTCCTTTCATTGGGGGTATTTTTTTACGTGGCGGGTCCCAAACCCAGCGCACAACCCTGTGCAGGGGATGTTTCGCCTTCAAACGGATGTTCTTAGGCTACCCAGAGTATACTTGGTCAGAGACCGAAAGTCGTGAGCTGTTTCAGTCATATGTAAAAGAATCGTTTCTAGCCACTCCCAAGTGAATGGCGATCAGAGAACTTTCCTCACTTGCGTGAACTTCTACACATAACTCCATATTTTAGATAAACTAAATTTAAACATGAATTCGATAGGTCAAAGCCTACGGAATAATCTCCAATTAACATCGAAAGTTTAAGTCTAAAAACATTTTTAAATGGGATACACCCCAACTTAAGAAGTGTAGTGATTAGTAGAAATATAAGCACCATAGGAGTAAAAGCCCCTCTTTTAGAGTTCTTTAAGGAGAAGGTTTGCTAATACAATTTGATAAAAGACAAAACAATTTTCAAAAAAATAAGTATGGAAATTTTTCAAATAGAAATTCTTTGGCTCACAATTTTGGCAATTTCAATAATGAAATTCCATAATTTTCAATTTGGACAAAATCAGCAGAGACAATTTCGTAACAATTCTAACCAAAATGACAATTATCAACAATTTTACTTTGGATAAAGTAGACAAAATAATTCCGAGCAATATAGCTTTGGACAAAATAGGCAAAATAATTCTTAATAATTTAGAAGATATAATTCAGTCCAAAGGAGACAAAACCCCCCCCGAACCGATGCAAATAGATCACGCTCAAGAACAAGCAAATTTTCATTTGCCAGCCCAAAACAATCGTTGCCGATAATAGAAGTGACTACAAAAAATTCAAAAATTGGATGTCATATTGACACAGGGTCTACAACAACATTATTGAAATACAATATGTTAAAAGTTTATGAATGTATTGAGCTTGATAAAGGAATACACTTAAGCACCATTAATGAAAAATTTTCCCTAAATACTATAAAGAGTTAGTCACCCCAACCCCAAACGAATTCTATAAAAAAGTTATATACATTGGAAACTAACCAACATAAAGAATAATAACTTTGATGCTATAATAGGACAGAATATTTTAAAAACTGTTAAAGCAATAATTAATTTAGAAAAGGAGTATGTAGAGATAAACGGCAAAAAAATTAAATTTATAAATCCTGCCCTTACAATTACAAAGAGATTAATATGCTTACAGAATGTAAAGAGAATTTGCTAGATATTTTATCAAATAGTGACATGAATGAAGAAGTAAAGCAAAAATTAGAATACATTC
Source organism: Bactrocera correcta (assembly GCA_027475135.1). Taxonomy (NCBI): domain Eukaryota; kingdom Metazoa; phylum Arthropoda; class Insecta; order Diptera; family Tephritidae; genus Bactrocera; species Bactrocera correcta. Next base: position 66,122,271 of record CM050322.1, read on the forward strand.
TAAAAGCAAATAGCGATTTATTTTTCCAAGAAGATAAAACCCTTTCTCATACTCATGAAATTCAGCATGAAAAAAAAAACAAGTAGACCAACTTATAATAAAATTTATAGATATCCCCAAATTCATGAAGAAGAAATTAGTAGACAGATGGACGAGATTTTACGCCAAGGGTTAATTAAAGAAAGTCATTCCCTGTACGAGTATAACTCGCCTCTTTGGATTGTACCGAAAAAGAAAGACAATTCAATGAAAAAAATGGAGAATAGTTATTGACTACAGGAAGCTAAATAAAGTCACTGTAGATGACAAATTTCCAATACCCCATATAGAAATAATACTCAGCAAACATGGAAAAGCTCAGAATTTTGCAACATAAGATCTTGCGAAAGGCTTTCATCAGGTATTAATTAAAGAATGCACCAGCAACTTTCCAACGTCTAATAAATTCAGTTCTTAGGATATATATCAACAAGATATGTGTAGTTTATTTAGACGACATCTTAATTTTTAGTTCAAGTATTGAAGACCATAATCAAAATATCAACAAAATATTTTCAGCATTAAGAAAACATAATTTAAAGATTCAGGTATATAAATGCACATTTTTCGCGAAAACAACTGAATTTCTAGGTCACACTTTAACAACAGAAGGGATACAACCAAATTTAAGCATAATCGAAAACATACAAAAACTAAAGTTGCCTGCTACGTCAAATTAAATTAAATCTTTCCAAGGTATAACAGATCATTATAGAAAATTTTTAAGAGATAACGCTAAAGTAGCAATGGTTTCACAAAATATTCAAAAAAGGATATTAAAATAAACACTCGCGGTCCTCAGTACATATCATCCTTTGAAAAACTTAAAAATTTATTAGTAAGCCCACCAATATTGAAATATCCACACTTTAACAAAAAATGTGGGATTTTAACTGATGCAAGTGGCTATGCAATTGGCGCAGTATTAACCCAGGACAGTCATCCTATAAGCTATACTAGTCGAAAACTTAACAAACACGAAAGAAGTTATTCCACTAGAGAAAAAGAACTACTAGCTATTGTCTGGGCAGTGACATATTATAGACAATACATTTACGGCAGAGCATTTAATCTCTTAACCGATCGCCAACAACTTAAGTGGCTCCAAATAAAAAACAAGGGAAAAGACATAAACCCAAGACTGCAAAGATGTCTAATTAAACTAGGTGAATACAATATTAATATAAATATAAAAGCTTAATAAAAACAAAAACTAAGAAAAAACTAATATACTGGAAAAAATTTAAATTTTTGATTCAAAAATATATAAATAATTGCGATGTTTGCAATAGAGAAAAATATGATAAAAAACTGTTAAAACCAAAAATTCTATTAACGAAAACACCATCAGATATAAATTTCACGCAGATATATACATAAAAAAATGTTACTTTCTACTTTTATAGACAAATTTGCGAAATTTGCAATGCCATTTCAGCTGGAAGAAAGAAACAGTATTGCAATTATAGAAAAACTTAGAATATTCTTTTCAATCAAAGGAAGACCCGGAAAGTTAATATGAGATAATGAATTCAACTCAATTAACATAAAAGATCTTTTTCTGAAAGAAGAAATAGAAGTTCATTTTAAAAAACCAAACAGTCATACTGGGAATTCAGATATCGAAAGATTTCATAATACTCTCTCCGGAAAAAAAAGGGTCCTAGAAATTAAAAAATCAAGCCTTTCGACAGCGGAAATAGTATTTCAAAGCATAGAATGGCATAACAAATCTTATCATTCTACAATTAAAACCACACTTCTTGAGGTTATAAATGGAAAAACTGATAAAAATTTGATCAAAGACACTATTCAGAAGACTAAAGAAAAATGCATAGGAAAACTAGATAGAAATAGAGAAGAGTTTAATAACACTCAAAAAATTATAAACCGGTTCGGCACAAATACGAACCAAGATATAGAAAATTGCCATTAGATAATATTCACCCGACAAATATTAAACGTCCAAATAACTTTTTAGGTCAAATACATCTTCAAAATAACATTGATTATAGCAATCGTTATAGTTAATAATGCAGCCACACTGGAAGTATATCAAAAACATACCGACAATGAATACGCAGAAATTATCACCAACACTAAACAGATTGTTACGTCATCTGACCTCGTAATTCACATAATTAACCCTCTTGAAATTCTTTACATACTAAATAATATAACAAAAATCTTGCAAACATATTCACATCTACATTACTACACCCTATCTAATTAAATTGAATTAAAAAAGAGAGGTTTAATTAACGGTATAGGTTCTGTACATAAATTTCTATTTGGAACGATGGATGATGGATATAGGATACGCATTGAAAATCACTTTAAGAAAGTAGATGAAAATTTACATAATACAATTACAGCTCTCAACCACCAAATAAAAATTAATAATTTCTTTTCGAACACGTTCACAAATTTAAAACAAATTATTGAAGACGAAAGAAAGAATTCTTTGATGTATCGAAAGAGAACAGACAAAATATTGATTCTTCATGAACAAACAATAGAGATAAACATTCTCAAAGACGCAGTAAATCAGATTCAGGAAAACATTATTTCAGCAAAAGGGGTATTTTTCACCCAAGTATATTAACAAATGAAGAAATTTATAATTACAACATAGACACCAACAAACTTCAATATAAAAAATTATGCGAATATGAAGAAAATTTGTTAATGTTATTTCTAAACATTGCATCTTCTTGTTAAATTGTGTACTTATCAAAAATAGCATTACAGAAATTTTTCAAATTGATGGAGAAACTATTTTGGAATATAGGGTACATCCATCATATCTTTACGTTATTCTTTTGTTATTGGCCTAATGGTGGTGTATAATGGAAGTAAATTAATATTTCCGTATATTCTAGGTCTTTCTTTTTTAGGTGAGCGGTCTAATACTTTGAATTCGGAGTTGTCATCCAAGGAAGTTTTATAAAACATCTTGAGATGTAAATAATATAAAAATTCATTGAGATTTAAGGAATGTTGTTGATGATTGGTTGGTTTTATACAACATTTCAAAATGGAATATACTTTATAATAATGATTTCAACTAATTTAGGATAAATTTGACGATTACTTCGAAGTTCCCTCAAGAAACAATTGTTGATTTGATGTTTCTTCGCAAAACCAGGTTTGCCATATTCACATTTTATTGAAAAAAAGTATTAAAAATTAGTACTAGATTTCTTGAGAGCTGCGTACTAGCACAAGTAACTTTATCGCAGGAACGTTTCTGGACCGTTTCTTAAGCGTTTTCTTATATGAAGTTTTTACGTTTCTTGAGAGCTGCGTACTAAGCTTAAGCAAGCAATATATATGTAAGCAAACCTAAACAAATAATATAATATGTATCTTAACAAACTAGCAACTAGTAATAAGTAAACATAATAGTTAGTATAAATAGAAGTAAGAAACATGTAATAAGTTAGTCTTAAGAGTATAAATTTTTTTTATTTTTCATTGAGGGTGTTTTTTAGGTGGTGGGTCCCAAACCCAGCGCACAACCCTATGCAAGGGATGTTTCGCCTTCTCACTTTAGCTCGCCTTCAAACGGATGTTCTTAGGCTACCCAGAGGATACTTGGTCAAACAACGGAAGTCGTGAGCTGCTTGAGTCATATGTAAAAGAATCGTTTCTGGCCACTCCTAAGTGAATGGCGATCAGAGAACTTTCCTCACTTGCGTGAACTTCTACACATGACTCCATCCTCCTGTGTAAACTGACGTTGAGCAACACTCAAAGCTCCGTCAGGATAGGGAAGGACCTCTCCGAACCGTTCGATACCAAACGATGTTTCAGAGAAGGCGACACCCTATCGTACGACTTTTTCAATATGCTGCTGGAGAAAATTATTCGAGCTGCAGAACTGAATCGAGCAGGTACAATCTTTTATAAGAGTCTACAGCTGCTAGCGTATGCCGATGATATTGATATCATCGGCCTCAACACCCGCGCCGTTAGTTCTGCTTTCTCCAGACTTAACAAGGAAGCAACGCAAATGGGTCTGGCAGTAAACGAGGGCAAGACGAAATATCTCCTGTCATCAAACAAACAGTCGTCGCACTCGCGACTTGGCTCCCACGTCACTGTTGAGAGTCATAACTTTGAAATTGTAGATAATTTCCTCTATCTTGGAACCAGCGGAAACACCACCAACAATGTCAGCCTCGAAATCCAACGCAGGATTACTATTGCCAACAGGTTCTATTTCGGACTGAGTAGGCAATTGAAAAGTAAAGTCCTCTCTCGACGAACAAAAGCTAAACTCTATAAGTCGCTCATAATTCCCGTCCTGCTATATGGTGCAGAGGCTTAAACGATGACAACAAACGATGAGGCGACGTTACAAGTCTTCGAGAGAAAGGTTCTGCGAAAGATTTATGGTCCTTTGCGCGTTGGCCACGGCGAATATCGCATTCGATGGAACGATGAGCTGTACGAGATATACGACGACATTGACATAGTGTAGCGAATTAAAAGACAGCGGCTACGCTGGCTAGGTCATGTTGTCCGGATGGACGAAAACATTCCAGCTCTGAGAGTATTCGACGTATTACCTGCCGGGGAAGGCAGAAGAAGAGAAAGACCTCCACTCCCTTGGAAGGACCAAGTGGAGAAGGATCTGGCTTCGCTTGTAATATCCAATTGGCGCTTCGTAGCGAAGAGAAGAAACGACTGGCGCGCTGTTGTAGACTCGGCTATAATCGCGTAGGCGGTGTCTACGCCAGTAAAGAAGAAGAAGAGTATAAATAAAGAGTACACATTTCGGTGCAGCTCAAAATATATTCTTTTGACTCATTTTTACTCAATGTAAAAATTAACTCGCGTGAAATGAGCTTTCCAAAAAGGTATAGCATGACCCGATGCGACGAATAAAACTAGAACTACGCACTTTTAGCGCCAACTAGCAAAAATACCCCAAGACTTTTTGACAACCCAATAAATGTAGCATTTTGCCATTCCGTAAAATCTATAAAATACTTGTATATCTGCAAGTATGTGAATAAAGGTAGTGACATGTTCGGAGTTGCTGCTGAAAATTCTAACGATAAGATCACTCATTTTCAAATGGGCCGCTATGTTAGTAGCAATGAGGCGATGTGGCGTATTTTTTCGTTTCCTATACATGAGAGACACTCCACTGTTGTTCATTTGGCCGTACCTCTGGAAAATGGTCAAAGAGTGTACTTTACAACGGAGAATGCTTTGCAACGAGTTGACAGGCTTCTTTGAAATGTGCCAGAATTATGACTTTGCCAGAACACGGTTGTATTCTGAAATGCCTATATATTATAGCTGGAATCACATATCCACATGTGTCTTTCACCGATGCATTGGGCGTATTTACAATGTCCACCCCGGCCAAGACGAGTGCATTTATTTGTGCTTACTATTAGTCAATGTTCGTGGCCCAACATCTGCGAACTGTTAATTATGTATTGTGCGGCATATACAGAGAAGCCTGTCAACGTTTGGCATTGCTAGAGAATGACATAAGAAACGACTTAAAACATTAATGCAGATTTGCTTGACGTTTATAAATAGAGGATTTATACAATTAGGGATGACAACGCCACATCACTCAATGCATGAGGTATTTAATGTAGAATTGGTACGCGAAATTCAATATTATTTCGAATGATTAAAAGAAACCGTTCTATGAAACGTTCCTTTTTTAAATGAGCAACAACAATATGCCTACGATACTCTTATGAGAGTAGTGAACGATGGAACACGTGGATTTTTTTTTTCTTAGATGCTCCTGGTGGGACTGGAAAAACATTTTTGATACCCTTAATTTTCAAATTCAAAATAAGAGCTCTTGAATAACCAAGATGACATTGTTAACTATCCAACGAAATTCTTAAATTCGCTGGAATAACCCGGATTACCACGTCATAATCTGCATTTAAAAATCGGATCTGTAATAATCATGCTGCGGAATATAAACCAGGCACGTCTTTGCAATGGCACCCGACTTACGGTGAAAAGATTAATGAATAACATGATAGAAGCCACAATTTTGTAAGGGAAGTACAAAGGCGAAGGCGTTTTAATTCCACGGATTCCTCTAATTCCGAACGACATGCCGTTCGACTTTAAACGGTTACAATTTCCAGTGCGGCTGGCATTTGCAGTGTCGATAAATAAATCACAAGAGCAGTCGCTAAGTGTTTGTGGCATTAATCTTGAAATTAATGTTTTTACATGGGCAGTTATATGTCACTTGTTTCCCTATATACCAATTATAATTCAATGATCACTGCTAAGAAGCCAGAACATTTTCTGTCGGGTCAGCTATACTTAATAAATAAATTAACTTCATTCAACAACACAACAAATTGGAACGCCGGCATAGGAAGGAATTACCGCCAAGAGAAACAAGCAAAGGAAACATGCCATTTTTTCCTCAATTTAACTCCCAAAATCCCTGAGGGAAATCAGAAATACATACACATCAATATCGCATATTTTCAAGATCCCTTTGGTGCATTATTCGAAACGCGAATTATATTTACATATTGATGTACATATATTTCCCAATACTGGTATACCTGTGGATATAGGATACAATTAAATAATGTAAATTAAAAAAAAATAAATAAAAGGTTCGGAAATAAAAACAACAATTAAAGTAAAAATTATATATTTCACATATACATACTAATATTTGTGTGTACTTATATTGAAAGTCCAATTTGGCGATTTTTAAGCGTTTCCCTTGTTTCTTGACAAATAAGAACAAACATAATTGCACACAAAATATTCTAATAATAATAGAAAAGTCAAACTTAAAAATTTAAAAGATAAAATTTTATAAACGCAATAATTTTTAAATTACATATGTTCAACCACTGTCAATCTCCAAAGATTGATTTGTTTTTCCTTGAATAGGTAGAGGATCTTTATCAATGGAAATTTCTTGATCACTGTCGTCATCCAAAATACGAATTCTCTTTCTTCAAGATGGTAGAATCTCCTCATCACTGTAAACATTTTCATAGCTGATATTGGAGGATGGTAATCTTTAATTTTCCGTAGTGTTTAAAATTTTCAAGTATGGATCTAAACAAGTTTTTAAATTTTTTTGGAAGGTTCTTTTGCGTGATAGTGACGGATCAATCTCCATAAAATGAAGCTCTAATTTTTTTGCTAAATCCAAACCTTGTTGCACATCAGTGACGCAAATATTGGGAGAAGAATCTTCAGGATACTTTTCTGCGTCTTCATCTACAATGCTGTCTTCATCAGGCTCATTAATTATTTCTATTAGTTCAGCTGTAGTCAAAGTATGTTCTTGAAACAGTTCGTCCAGATCTTTGCTATTCAGATTCTCAAATCCCTCTCCACCTATCTTATGAGCAATATTAAGAATTTCATTGTGTAGAGTTTCTTCGGATGAATCAGAATTTTCTTTTTGGACAATATGAGGGAGTACTCGCTTCCAAGAACCGTTAATTGTTGAAGGTTTTATTTCGCTTATAACAGAGGATATCTTTGTTATGTAGTCCAAAATAGAGAATTATTTCCATGCCTGGAGAAGCGTTTTATTTTCGTCTGAATTTATTTTTTGCAGAATTTTTTCAAGATTTTCGAACAAAATAAGCTTTGAAGGTTGCGATAATGCCTTGGTCCAAGGGCTGGAGAAGTGATGGTGTATTGGGGGGAAGGAATACAACCTTGACATTTGGATGATATAAGTCCTTGGGATGACTTGTGGCATTATCTAACAGCAATAAAATTTTGAAACTTAAATTTTTTTACATCATATAGTTTTCTACTTCCAGAAACCTTCCTTAAACATATTTGCTGTCATCCAAGCTTTTTTATTTGCTCGCCAATGAACAGGCAGCTTAGACTTATCGATGTTTTTTAATGGTCGAGGATTCAAAGATCGGCTAATAATCATAGGCTTTAACATAAAATTCCCTGATGCGTTAGTGCACATTAAAAGAGTAAGTCTCTGTTTATCTACTTTGAATCCAGGAACAGATTTTTGGCTTTTTGAAATATAGGTTCGAGATGGTATCCTTTTCCAATAGAAGGCTGTTTCATCTACGTTAGAAATCTGATCCGCTGAATAGTCTCCATCTTCTACAATTTTTTGTAGTTCTAAAATAAAAACACCAGCAGCTTCTGCATCCGCTGAAGCAATCTCACCTTGAAGTTTGAGACTGCGCAACGAGAATCTTGTTTTGAATTTTTCGAGCCAGCCTTTACTCGTACAAAATGACTTTTGTTGTTGTTCTTGTGCAGATGAGCTTGCCATTTCCCTCAAATATTTATAGATGTTCGGAGCTTTCTGCCTGATAGTAAGTCCATCTAAAGGAATCCGTTTATCATTGCAATCTTGTCTACAAATTGAAAGAGCTTCTTCCATTTTGACAACGGTAACATCCCGTACACAATCCGTTCGCTTTGATGTTATAGAACAACCTGCTAAGACATTGATCCTTATTTTGTCCTCATTTCCTTTAATCGTCCGAATAGTTGCTTCATGTAAATTCAATGATTTTGCTAAAGTCGATAATTTAACTCTTTCTTTTAACTTATCTAAAATTTCCATAAGTGCAATAACGTTTCTTTTCAAGGGTAATTTTTTTTCCAACGACATTATGAAAAACCTATGAATCGAGGATAAAATTTCAATAACTGCACAATATAACTATAGAAACCTTACAAACCTTCAACTAAAAAATCTTTAGTTCGTATATACTTTGGAAAGTTTAAAATCAGTCACATGGGCCAGTAAGCTTAGCACTCACTACTATATAAACAAAATTTAAAAAAACGTCTTAAATATTTCGATCTGCACGCTTTAACCCATTCGAGACGACTGCACAGGAGAACTGACTAAATAATGCGTTATTCAAATGCATTATTGCGTCATACTACAAACAGTCGATCGAAGGAAAATTATACTTAATTTTTAACAGGAATTTTCGCGACTTCGTGTAATTCGGACTCCGTGTTATTCGAGGTTTGTCGCAATTTTTAGCCGTGCTATTCGAGATTTCGTGCAACTCAAGTACCGTGCTATTCGAGGGATACCTGTATTTTATCTACCACTTCAAACATCTGCCTTCTTTTCTTTGATACATTTTCTGCCATTATTTATAATTATAAGAACGTTACACTTAAAACTTCAAACCGCTATGACGAAAAATAGCATATACGCATATATATACATATATACAATACCCTGAAAAAAGCTGATACTTTTCTGCTATTTGTTATTGTGATCGCATGTACTGTACTATTAAAAAATCACAGTTTCACAAGTTTATTATCGCTCACAAAATCGAACTGTTATGGCAGGTTCGCACTGCTATCGCAATTCACAATTTCGAACTGCTATCGAAAATCACAGGTTCCAACTGCTATCTCAATCGCAGTTCAAAGAAGCAAACTGCTATTTATAAAATGTGATCGCAGTTGCGATATGCGATTTTTCAATCACAGTGAAAAAATCACCAGTAGTGAAACATCGCTCATAACTAGTCCACACGTATGTCAATTGACATCGTTTCAGTTTCCGCTGATACAAGGGCATACGAGTAATTACGTAAGAAATATTAAAAAAAAACCCAAGTAAATACAAACGCGTCTTTCAATTATTTTTCGGAAAATAACAACTCTTCTTTACTTAAAAGAGTTTTCAGTTACCGCATTTCTGTATTAGAATAAAAGAAAATAATGAATAAATCTATGAATTCTTGGACACGCCTCCCAGCTGCATACGACGCAATAATAGAAACGGATGATTCAGATCTACCTGAAAATTTTGAATCTTCGGCTTACGCCAAATAAGAAAACTGCTTAGACCAGTATGAAGACGCAAAGGCAATGATATTAGATCAATTAAAACGTATAAAAATCAATTGCACCTACTCTCCATACGAGAGTAGAGTTGTTACAATTACAAGCCCAAAAGCCAAGTTCAGGCATTCATCTCAAAGTGCCAGCATGCGATACGGAAATATTTCATGGAGGTTATGAACAATGGTTGTCTTTCAGGGACATGTTTACAGCCATGCACATAAACTATCCAAAATTATCACAAGCGTAAAAATTTTATCACCTCCAATACAAAACTAAAGGTCAAGCAGGCGTGATAGTCAAGCGGTTTGCATTACACTACGATAATTTCAATTTTGCTTGGAAAGCTCTAAGGTCAACATATAAAATGAGGGAATATTAATCGACAAGCAAGTAACGATACTTATGAACTTACCTAAAATTCAAAAAGAAACCAGTAAAGAATTCATAAAACTATAATCCACTGTTTCAAATTATTTGTCGGTTCTATCGACACAAAATATTCCCACATACAACTGGGATCCTATTCGGGTAAACATATGTACCGTCATATTACCAGAAAAATCGTTACTTTTGTGGGAGCAATCGCTCTCATCAAGAAGAAAATGCCAACTTGGCAGCAAATGAAAGATTTCCTAACTACCCAAAATGAAATTGCGGAAAGCGTAGACAAAAATTTCTAGTTTTTTATATTGAAAGAGGTGGATTTTTGTGTGAGACGATCCAGGAGGATTAACCACCTAAGTGGACACCAGACCTACGGGATTAGATAAGTACACTTTGGTTTATACTTATATATAATCAATCGCACATACGTACGAGGTTTGACAATTAAGTAATGATACTGATTTTGTTGCCACGCTTGCGGTAAACCTGTAACCTTAAAATTCCCTTTCTCTTTTTCCGGCATCCCTCCCCTCTCCATTGATATATGTACTGCCTAGCTTGTTTAGTACACCTGCTGTGTCAAGTTGAGTAGACGTGTGTTTGTAATGCTCGTCATGAAAATGGAAAACCGAAATCAAGAGCAACGCGTCGTGATAAAATTTTGCGCCAGATTGGGCGAAACAGCTTCGGAAACGTACGCTAAATTGTAAGACTGTATGATGATAGTGCCCTTAGACCCGGAAACCAAACGCCAAAGCTCACAATGGTTGTCGCGCGGAAATCGGTGGTCAAAGTAATAGATTTTGAGTCTAATACGGACATCTCAGTCGAAGCATTCCAGAAATGTTACGAAGCATGGAAAACGCGCTGGAATCGCTGTATAGCTGCCCAAGGGGACTACTTTATAGGTTGTCGCAGAGTTGTAGAATAATTTTCAAATATACGGTTTTTATGGAATATGGTCTCATTACTTAATTGTCATACCTCGTACATTTTGTGTTTTCCGCGTCAATTTGTAAAATAATTTGATTTTTTCCCCCTTATAACAACGTGCAGTTAATTGTACTTGCGGTTGTTATTTTGATAGATCAGCGGTTCCCTTCCTTCCAAAGAAGTCTGCGCAGCACTGAAAAGGGAGTGTGGAATCTAAAATCTGGAGATAACATGTGTCAAAAGTCTGCGAAAAATGCGTAGTGGCACACAAATTGCACTTGTATGCTTGTGCGCTCAAGATGCTAAGGCCACAATCAAATTGGGACAAATAAAGATTGGATGGTCGATCTGCCGCCTTCGAGAATACTCGTCTATTCCCAGGTGTTATAATTGTTTCCATCTGGGTCACACGGCTCGTAAATGCTGCAGTTTGACAAAAAGATCTTCCCTTTGCACACGTTGTAGAACCGCAGGACATTTAGCAAAGTCGTGTACATACGCTCCGAGCTGCATGCTCTGTAAAGTGGTGCACTCTGTATTGAGCACGACTTGTCCAAAGTACCTCGAGATGATGAAGTCTCTCAGCAAATGAGGATACTATAGTTGAATCTAAACCATTTCGCAGCAACACAAGATCTGCTAGATTAGATTATAGAAGAGAACATTGATGTCGCTATACTAAGGAACAATACTCCCAGGGTCCTCAAAGCACATGGATTGCAGACAAATCTGGCAGGGCAGCAAAATGGTCCTATAAAGAGTAATTTTTAAGACCTGCCCCAGAGAAGCCCATAATTGTTTCACATGGGCGAATATTCAGGGGATTTATTTTGTAATCGAAGATTTCCTCTTAAGGCTGTCTTTACAAACCAGAGTTAAAAAACCTATTATAATGGCGGATGATTTTAATGCTTGGTCAACTGCATGGGGCGTGGGCGTCAAACGCCTTTAACAATAATGAACACCGGAACGCGAAACACTTACCAAAAAGACAATAAAGGATCCATAATTGACATTATGTTTGCAAATGATTCGCTGAGCAGGCATATTAAGTGGGCGGTGTCTGACATATACACAAACAGTGATCATATGGCAATTATTGCACAAATTTTGTACTCCCGAGAGCACGATCTTCTTAGCAGAAACACGTCCCGAAAACGAAGCTGGAAGCAACAGGAGTTCGACTCAAACCTGTTTGAGCTAGTTTGGAGTGCATCAAAGGCATCAGGTGACGACGCCGCCCCCTTGATATTGGCAGTGCGAAAAGAACTGGTCGCAGAATGCGATGTAACAATGCGTAGCACGTCACATCACAACAAGTGGCGGCCTGTATATTGACTGAGAAAACTTTTTCATTAGTGTTTACAGCGTAACCGGGGCGAAAGAACGAAAATCGCCTTAAGGAAGAATTTAAAAGCCACAAGAAGCTTCTGAAGTCGGCAATTACCCGAAGCAAAATGACATGTTTTGAGAAGCTCTGTGAGGAAGCAAACATTGACCCTTGCATACTGCTTACAAAATCTGTACGTCGAGATTTAAAAACAAGCAGCGGCAACCTAAAGATTCCTCTTTTATGGGAAAAGTGGTCAAAACATTATTCCCGAAACACGACCGGATTTTATATGCCAAGCGACGAAACGAAGCTGCAGAGTTACCGCCATTAGTCACAGAAAACGAACTGTTGGCAATAGCAAAGAAAAATCAAAGCACCAAAGCGCCTGGACTGCATGGCATACCAAATAGAGCTCTGAAGGAAGCCATAAGCTCAAAACCTCGAGTATTCGCTAAAATGTACAACGCTTGTATAAAGGAAGAGACACCACCAGAAGAACCTTCATCGTACCGACCTCTGTGTATGCTGGACACAAAGGGTAAAGTGTACGAAAATATAATAAGAAACCGCTTGGAGTTAGCAATCCAGAAAGTCGGCGGATTATCAGAGAGACAATACGGCTTTATAAAAAAGAGATCCACTATTGACGATACTGCGAAATGTGCAGTAAGTGGAAAAAGATGGAGAGGTGGAACAAAAAAATACTGCGCGCTGATTACCCTAGATGTCAAGAATGCGCTCAACTTAGCAAAATGGACAATGGTGAAATACGAGCCCTGAATACCTCATAAACATAATAACGAGTTATTTTAAAAACAGAAAGCTGATATTTGATATGGACGAAGGCACCAAGAGCTACTCTATCTCGAGTTGAGTACCCCAAGACTCAGTGTTAAGCCCACTATTATGGAACCTCATGTGTGACGGGATTCTAAGAAGATAGCAACCAACAGATAGAACAAGATAGAAGAACGAATTGAGCTCACCATAGGGGACTGCGAGATTACTTTACAGCCGCAACTGAAGTATCTGGGAGTAATATTGGATTCCAAATTAAAATTTAAAGAACACCTGGAGTATTCTTCCCCGAAGGCAAACAAAATTTATAAGGATGATGGCGATTCTTAATACCGAAAGCAATGAGTTCCGTAATACTGTATGCGGCACCAGTATGGATACAGGCAATGGATATGAAAGCGTATGCTGCTGAAGTATTTGCCAGCATGCCGCCCATTGACATCCAGGGAGATGAACTCGAGAGTTTATATCAGTTATCAACACCTAAAGAGCACTAAAATGTAGCAGGAGCGGTGGAATTCCTTATCCAAAGGGCGCTGGACACATCGACTTATACCGGACATCCATTCGAGGATGGACAGACGACATGGGGACCTAGATTTCCATCTGACCCAAATACTTAAATACTCTCAGATTCCACAATGATGTTAATCCGAAATGTCCGACAGGTACAGGGTATATAGAAGTCTCTGAACATGTATTATTTTATTGCTCTCCATTTTCGAATACAAGTGAAAAGATAAAAACCACACTCGGTGGTAGTTTTATGGTCGATACTTTAACGACACTCATGTGTCAGTCGACTGATAAATGGAAAGCTGTTAGGGAAGCGTCAGCATTCATAATGACCAAACTGCGATTTTTTCAACAGACTAGGCGTCCGTCAGTCCGCGCAATAGAGGAGATTTAAATGCTTTGTCCTTCCCACGAAGTAATACTTAGTCGGTGGTTCCGTGAGATAGTCCTGAGTTGGGAGTAGGTTAGTTTTAACAGATTAAAGATCGGCATTCCGGCTTTCAATGATTCCTGCTACTATAAAAAAAACACCATCTGCTTCAGCAGAAATGAAAACAAAGGTCCGGCAACGGCGCGAAGAACTGATAAGAAGCATGTAACAGTTTCTTTGTAGAATATGGTCGGACGAAAAAATATGCTACGTTTGGAATTTAAGTGTTCTCTGCCCAATCCACAAAAAGGGGGACCCCACAATCAAGTCTCCTCAACATCGCGTATAAGGTTCTATCGAACGTATTGTAAAGGATTAAAGTCCACCATTCGCCAAATCTTGGACAAGACTCCTGAAAAGAGAAAAGACACACACCACCTCTTCTTCCATTTCAAAGCTGCTTTTTACAGCACGAAAAAGAGTTGCCTTTAGCCACGTTGTCTGAATTTGGTATCCCCGCAAAACTAATATCATTGACCTCAACACCCGCATTATCAGTTCTGCTTTTTCCAGACGGGATAAGGAAGCAAAGCAAAAGGGTCTCCCAGAGCAAGACGAAATAACGGGTGATTTTTTTGAGGTTAGGATTTTCATGCATTAGTATTTGACAGATTACGTGGGATTTCAGACATGGTGTCAAAGAGAAAGATGCTCAGTATGCTTTGACATTTCATCATGAATAGACTTACTAACGAGCAACGCTTGCAAATCATTGAATTTTATTACCAAAATCAGTGTTCGGTTCGAAATGTGTTTCGCGCTTTACGTCCGATTTATGGTCTACATAATCGACCAAGTGAGCAAACAATTAATGCGATTGTGACCAAGTTTCGCACTCAGTTTACTTTATTGGACATTAAACCAACCACACGAATGCGTACAGTGCGTACAGAAGAGAATATTGCGTCTGTTTCTGAGAGTGTGGCTGAAGACCGTGAAATGTCGATTCGTCGCCGTTCGCAGCAATTGGGTTTGTGTTATTCGACCACATGGAAGATTTTACGCAAAGATCTTGGTGTAAAACCGTATAAAATACAGCTCGTGCAAGAACTGAAGCCGAACGATCTGCCACAACGTCGAATTTTCAGTGAATGGGCCCTAGAAAAGTTGGCAGAAAATCCGCTTTTTTATCGACAAATTTTGTTCAGCGATGAGGCTCATTTCTGGTTGAATGGCTACGTAAATAAGCAAAATTGCCGCATTTGGGGTGAAGAGCAACCAGAAGCCGTTCAAGAACTGCCCATGCATCCCGAAAAATGCACTGTTTGGTGTGGTTTGTACGCTGGTGGAATCATTGGACCGTATTCTTTTCAAAGATGCGTTGGACGAAATCGTTAAACCGGTTTGAATGGCGACGCTATCGTTTCCGATCTGCCCCAAAAACTTTTTGTTCCACAATGGAAAAAACGGGAAACTTTGGTTTAAACATGTATGTTTTTCAAACAAGTGACAGCAAAAAATGCCACACCGGTGGTAGATTCTATTTGCCCATTTTGAGGGAAAAAGCTTTCGGACAAACCAAACTCATTTTTTCAAGAACTGGCCCGTCATTTCCGCCAATATCATGCGTTTTAAAACGCCTTTTCAGAAGTAATACTTAGTGGGGTTCCGTGAAAGCCCTAAAGGGGTTTTTTAACAGAAAAAAAGCCAGGCCAATATTCCTGCTTTGGAAGACAAAAATTTTCCAAAAAGAAAACCCCGGGCTATCCGGCCGAAAATGCTAAGAAAAAATTTTTTGGGCCGAAAATTGCTACTTTCCGAATGGGGACCCCCTAAGTCCCCCAAGCCGCGGGTTCAAACATTTTAAATGAAAAGTATCTTCCCCAAAAAAGTTAAAATGAGAAAGAACCAATTTTTAAAACTTTTTTTCAAAATAAAGAGTCCGATTGTCAAATTTTTGCAAAACTTTTTTCCCCCCGTTTTTTTTTTTAAAAAAAGTTAAGAAAAAGGGTCTCCAAAAACACCCTTTATCTCCTGTCATCAAACAAACAGTCGTCGCACTCGCGACTTGGATCCCACACTACTGCTGACAGTCATAACTTCGAAGTCCTCTCTCGACGAACAAAAATCAAACTCTATAAGTCACTCATCATTCCCGTCCTACTATATGGTGCAGAGGCATGAAGGATGACAACATCTGATGAGTCCACTTTACATCTCAAAGTATGATTGAACTCTTTTTCAACACTGCAGATTTTTTTTATGTTTTTATCTCCCGATGAACAAAAACCAAACTCTATAAGTCATAAATTATTCTCGTCCTGCTATATGTTGCAAAGGCATGGCAACATCTGATGAGTCGACGACATTGAGATAGTTCAGGGAATTAAGAGAAAGCGGATGCTCTGGCTAGGTCGAGCAATACCCACCGGGGGAGGCAGAGGAAGAGGAAGACCTGCACTCCGTTTGAAAGACCAGGTGGTGCTATAATAGCGAAAATCATTACCGGTGACTAATTTTATACATTTTCTGCATTAAACTATTGGGGTACTCACAACGTGTCTTAAAGCATCGTAAAATCATAAGTTTTTATGCTAGTGTAAAAACTTTGTTGTTGGATTGCATACTAAAGTAAGTTTACGCAAATACAACTCTGAACGCTATGTATTCGGTTCGTCATAACTGATCAGCTGATTTCTGTTTAAATCACTTTGCTTTTGTGTTGTGGTTGTATTTGCGTTTAAATTTAAATTTCTTTCAATTTTCTTTTGTCGAGGGTTTTCGAAATAATGGAGCAATATAATGTTATACATGTAAATAAAAATGCATATTAAATACAAATTAACTAATTAAATGCGCTTTTAGACAAAAGCAAAGCGGGTGCGTTCCAACCCAACCTGAAAGTGGATGTTTGAAAAAGAAAATGCATTGATTGAATTTTTGACACAAAACAGGGATTTTGTGGTAAATCTATTAATTAAAATACAACTTATAAGTAATCTATTATAATTTTAATTATAGAAGCCAACGTCTCAAATGTATTATAGACGATTTTCAAAGGAGAGCGGTGGACTGAAAGCTGACACGCTCGAAGGTTCGTTAAATGTGTACAACATATAACGAAGCAAAATCATTGGAAGGCTCGACGGGTGCAGGGAGTATGGAAGGCGAAACTATGAAGGGTAAGATTTTGTTTTGTAAATAAAACTAAATTTTCACTGTTTGTGCGTGCGCATAGAAGTGAAGCAAATAGTATTGAGGGCAATTGGGAATTTGTGCAAATGGTTTAAACAATAAAATGAAGCGGAACGACTAGTAAATCGCATCAGAACTTGAGAATTTAAATGTTATTCATTCTTCCAGAGGTACTTAGAAGAACTAAGCATTTTCATTTCAGCCACTTTACTTAAAACGTGTACGTTTTTTTATGAAATGGATGAAATTTTCGGCGGTAGAGCGGTTGAGTCAGCAGTAATCAACGACAGTTTGGAGAACTACGAAAACGAGTCAGCGTCTTCTGCGGCTGCATGCGAAGGCGAATGTGTAAATAAGACAATTCGTAAAGGAATAATTCCAAAACTGCGGCATCAGATATTCTGCAATTTCAGTCTGGAATGATACAGCTGAAAAAAGCAGAAAATTGAGCAAGAAATGAATTAAGAAAAAAGTGAGGAATTAAGAGAAAGGGAATTGATGATTAAAGAAAAAGAAGTGCAGTTAAGGGAAAAGCAAGAATTATTAATAAAAGACAAAGAAACTGAGATGAAACTAAAAGAACTGGAAAGTAATGAAAAATCAAAAATAATTGAAATACAAATGAAAGAAAGAAAGAAAGGAATTGAAACACAAATACAAATAAGGGGAAGAATTGGAAGAAGTGGTGCAAGAGAATTTTAAATTACCTGAAGTGAATTAATGTACCTGAAGTTTATTTTAAATAATTACTTTTTATATTAAATAAAAAAAAAATACATTTTTATATGTGAATACTAATACTAATGAATAGTAAATATACGTTTAAATAACGATGTATTTTAATTTAATCTATGATTTTATATGAAGTCAAGAAGGCTAGATCTTGTCTTACTTCCTGGTGGTATACTATATTGAGGTGCGTTAATTTCAACGCTTTCTTCGTTTTCAATTTGGAAATTGAGTAGCATATTATGGAGAATGGAGAATACCATGATCCACTCATTGCATTCTTTTTTAAGTTGCTCATTTATCATTCTAAACCTCAATTCCTTCAAGCTACCGAATTTTTCTTTTAAAATGCCAAAACAATTCTCAATTCGCACACGATATTTTGAAAAGTACTTATTGAAACTTTCTCTTTCTTCCGTAGTGTAGCCCGTACTATTTTGCCTGAACGGTGTCAATAAAAATTGCTTGAGTGGGTAGGCGCTATCTCCAGCAATCCACTGAGAGTTAAATAAAAATCGTTGAGACTGTTTTGCAAGAGAAGATTTTGGAGTTATGAACACTTCCAGCGTATCCTATTGTGACTTGTTTTTTCGTAGCCTATAGTCACAAACAGCTTGCATTTTAATAGCATATTGGCGTTTTCGTGAATAAAAAAAAGTTCATATTTTTTGGCTGGTGCTTCAGCCAACTTTAATTCGGATCCATCAATATATCCTATACAAACTGGCCTCTCTTTCTGCGTTGCAGTAACAATTTCCAACCGTTCATTTTCATATGGCCAAAACAGAAACTTCTCTTTTAATTTTAATATTTCTTTAAATACTCGCTTAGTTATATTTTGAATAGTGCCCGCATCTCCCATGCCAAACAATGAAGCAAACTTTCGTATAGATAATCCATCTCCGGCAGATCGCAACTATTTTTAATTGTAAATCTAAAGGATGTTGTGCTTCACTAGAATTTGTGTTAAATACACTATCGTCCTTTATATGATCTAGTATGCGGCGAAATTCGTCCGGGCGAACACGAATCATTTCGTTGAAACGGTTGTCATCAAAGTTTTTAATTACATTATGTCGCCGTTGTGATGACTTTGGTATTCCAAGATGAACACTTCTACGAGTGTTTAATAAACAAAGTAAACTCAATAAAAAATTTTCAAACATTTCGTCCGCACCTTTGTTGTCGCCTGGAAATTAATTTTTACGTAAATAAATATCAAAGTGAGACTTGCTTATAATGGTAAAACTCACTTGAGTCAAGTATCATTAGGCTTAGTGACTGATTCTTGCACAGCGCATCCATTATTTTAAAATTTTCACTTCTCCTTGGCATTTTGACTGCGAAATATTTATTTTTGCAAATATTGTAATTTGTGTTTTTTCAATCAGCTGATTAATAAATGATTTATGACACCAAATTTATAACGACGTGTTCACAACCATTGTATTTTGTCCTAATTTTTGTTTATGACTTATAACTTTATGACACGTTGTGAGTACCCCATATATGTATGTAATATATCCAATACTATACTTTCACTAAATTTGCTCTTTAAGATGTCTTATTAAATATGACTAATACGCATGTGGTATAAACCCGAAAGGGGTTTATTGTGATTAGGAGTAATATGGACCCGATTTAATCCATTTTTGGTATTACGACATACCAGATTTTTAAAAAGTTATGGTCCGATTTCGACTAATATCGGACGGGAGATCGCTTACCTTAAATACAATTTGTATGAAAAGTTCTATAATATATAAAGAAAGTCGATTTTTCTGTACTTATGTCCTTTTGTATGCTTAAATTTTTAATCTACGCAACAGATTTTGATGCGGTTTTTTATCAGATAGACTGATTGAAGAGGAAGTTTTATATATACAAAAATATCCATTCAATAGTGGAGAAATACTATTAGTTTTGAGTTTTCTAATGTGATGTCGTAAATAATTAAATTTTTTCCGCTTGCGTTGCAAACGCAGGCTGAACCCTCGAAATTTTTTAAAATAATCTACTAAGTATTGTACAGATTAAAAAAGTCTACAGAAGACCACTCGATATACATTTTTTTGTCATTTACTTTTTACGACAATTAATGGCTAAGCTGTTTTAACCAATAGAGTATTAATCGTTATCTAATTAAATACCTTAAATACATTGTTGATTTAATGTAGATCTATATGACCCTTTACAGCATCTGATACAAATGAATATTTTCGAAGATATTACAGATTTAAAAATTGAGGGACGTAACGTTAAGCAGGAGTCTGCCTATAAATAGCGTGTCAGAGGCCGCGGTTCTCCCTATAACACTTTGAAATTAGCAGCGCATTTATTACACCGTGGAACATTTTTGGGATTATTGTCTGGGGGGTGAGAAATTCCATGTCAGGGTGATGGTACTAGGTCAGTATAGTAAAATCCTCAAAGGGTTTGGCGTTCGTAAGTGTCAGTTTTTTTTATGACTTTTTAAATTTTTTCCTTGTCTTGATGTTTTTTCGCTTATGTTTTTTCGCAGATGCTACTATTATCAAACCTATGTATTTTCATTTTATCATTAATTATATAAAAAAAAAATTAATTATTAAGAATATAAACCTGTATAATTTTTTATCCGCACTTGCTAAATGATTCTTTCCATAATTCTTTTTTAGTGTACGCGAGTCAACTAAAGGCAGGCTCAACAAAATTTGAACAAGAGCTCACAAAAAAGAGCAAACGCATCAAATTTGATTATGCATACGACAAGCACCTTTTACTCAAAAAATCGAGTCCGAACACAAGCTCACGTTTTATGCATGAGACCCTTTATACCACGTGCATACCAAAAGACTGATTTCATAACCTTACCAGCCAACTTTTTCATCTTTCCGCTTAAAGACCGATTCAGCATGTACAATCCAGTATAATGTCCGTCGTTTGGACTCCAGTGTGAATTGATAGAGTCGTATTTGAAACCGACGCAACAATTCGGATTTATTACGATAAAAGAGTACTCAAACAATCCTCAGAATCAGCAATTCGTTGTTTTTTTTTGTTTAGATTATAAACTTGCGAGACACCGACTTTGAACAGAGCTTTTGCCTCTTTAGGGCCGCCACCGCCTTCATTATCATCGGTTTCGCCTCTTTCCGAGCAAATCTCTTTTCAACGGTGAATTTCCCTGGTGCAGAGCCCAAATTCCAAAATATTTTCCCCCGAAAAGCAATGCTTTATTAACACTCGAAATGCTTTTTTGATTCATTCTTTTGTAAACTAAAACATCTTGCTCCACAAAAATGTTACATCTCATTAACTTATAGTTATAAGCTAACTAATAAAAATCATATAAATGGTAGTAGTGATATTATCTTTGAGTCACCCACAGTAAAGCGTGAACAGGTCTTCTAATACTTTAATGAAATAATCATATGTAAACTTTTTGGCGACCATCTTTTACGAATTTCGGATTTAATAGTTTTAGCGGCTTTTAAGAGGCCACTTTTAAACAATTTCGGCCCACGGATGCACCTTTTGACAATACCTTGTGTCAAATAACCCACTTATAAATTTAGATTCCAGTTATATGCTTTCGCTGTGGAGGTGGCAATAGCCCAATGCCACATATCTGTGATATTAACCTTACTTTCATCAAGATATACATATCAATTTTTAGCGAAGTTATCGCTAGGTCGGATAAGTCAGAGAACTTAAAACATAGAGAAGGAGCAAATCGAAATCTGTATGATGTTCGATTGGACGGCTAACAGAACTTATAAGATTGTGACAAGGAATTTCACCATTCTCGCTGCTATTTAGCAGAAATGAGCACTTTCAAAGAAGAAACATATGTAAAACGACTGAATTCATGCGAGAATGAATAAAGGGAAATGCTTTGTAGAAAAATAAGTACATGTACAAAGTCACATGAATGCGTGCTTATTTTGTATTATACATATGAACCATTATCACATATGTGCGATTATTTTGTATTATAATATATGAACCATTGTTTTTCGAAAAATGGTAAAAATTGTATATTATAAAATTGAATAAAAAATAATTTTAAATAAATTATTATATCAAAAATTACATTAATTTTGACTATTATATTATATTAATTTCGACTACTATAAAATGAAGATATGTTCATTCTTTTCATTTCTTCAAAAAAATTAATGACCTTCATGAAATATGCATATTCGCGTTATTTCGTTATCATTTCCATATTTGCACCAATAGAATTTCTATGGCTTACATATATGTTGTCACGATCAACCAATGGCCGAAACTAGCGTTTTGTCAAAGAGTCAAGTGCTGAACACATTGAGCGCGACAGACTGTTCTGTCAAATATTAAAATCCACACGTTCTTAAGGACACAGTTATGTAGCAGCTGCTTCAATAACTGTGTCCCTAAGAACGTGTGTATTCTAATATTTGACAGCTGTCGTTTGCAGTCTGTCGCGCTCATTGTGTTCAGCACTTGTGTAATGATAGAAAATCCAAGCTGTGCCGAAAAAATAAACGAATGGTCACCAATTGTCACCGCTTCCCTTGCCCCTGTAGTAGCTTCGCCTACAAACTTGCGTAAATATGTTTGCACATGTATGAGCCTGCATACATATCGACGCAGATTTTTGCGAGCCACGGAAAAATACTTATTTTAGAATTGACAAATATTGTAAATCGACAAGAGCTATATTGCCACTTTTCTCACTTCTTTCTGTGAGGAAGCATCAGAAAGTTGTTCAGTTTATGATTTTTAGCTTTTGCCATGTCGCGGAAAGACACTTGTTGGCAAAGGCATGCTTGTAAAGTATAGAGAAGGTGCAGGTTCGACAGCAAACATTTTATAAAATTGTGATACGGAATTTCACCTCACAACCACAGAATTCACGATGTGAAATGTTAATATTTTTAACAGTTCTCTCACAAACTCCACCAGTGAGTATGAAGAGAAATAATATAAGTATGTACGGCTTATGATGCCATAGCATGTACATACATATATATATTGAATATTGAAGAAAAATAAGTTCTTTGATATTCCATTTTTAACAGCTAAAAATGTGTACAAATACAGCTCTCTCCCATGCTCAAGAATATGAAGAGACATAAATATATATACATATGTATGTATGTATGCATGCTCCTTATGATACTCCTAGCCACAGTATTGTGATATTTTCATGCTTCAATTTTTGCTTTCAACTTGGGAATCGCAATGTATGCAAATATGTAAGTATGTACATATGCTTTGCCGTCGGCATTTCGATATTGGCATGTAAAAATAATTATGATATGAGGTATGAATACACGCATAATAATATTTATAGTCAATATGGACTTGCATATTTAATAATTTTATTTGATTTTTACATAATAATGTATACTATAAATATTTTTGTATTAAATTTCTTACTAATAGAAGTTAAATTTATCACAAAAATATATATGTATATATGTATGTATGTACATATTCTATCATATTAATCTTATGTATCTGCACATGCATACGCATGTGCGCGTTCAGAAATTCAAATCATGGTTTTATCACTTATCAATATATTACATGTGCGCGCATTGATCTGCATGTTCATACATTCATATATACTTACATGTACATATATTTGTATACATTGCCGAACAAATAATGCACAAGCATACAAACATATGCGTACACATGTGAATATGTCACCCAACAAAAAATTGAAGCATTGTTCTACAAAAACAACAACTGCTCAAATAGCATAAGCATGCAAATCAATATGGCAGCCGAATTGGCGAAGCCCAAATGTAGTAAATTTTACAGCAAAAACGATTTCATTCATAAACGCAGGCGCATATGCCACAAGCGACCTCGCTCCATTCATTAAAGCAAACACCATAACATCTCCCCGAGCATGCCTTTGCCAACAAGTGTCTTTCCGCGACGATGGCAAAAGCTAAAAATCATAAACTGAACAACTTTCTGATGCTTCCTCACAGAAAGAAGTGAGAAAAGTGGCAATATAGCTCTTGTCGATTTACAATATTTGTCAATTCTAAAATAAGTATTTTTCCGTGGCTCGCAAAAATCTGCGTCGATATGTATGCAGGCTCATACATGTGCATACATATTTACGCAAGTTTGTAGGCGAAGCTGCTGCAGGGGCAAGGGAAGCGGTGACAATTGGTGGCCATTCGTTTATTTTTTCGGCACAGCTTGGATTTTCTATCATTACACAAGTGCTGAACACAACGAGCGCGACAGACTGCAAACGACAGCTGTCAAATATTAGAATACACACGTTCTTAGGGACACAGTTATTGAAGCAGCTGCACAACTACATAACTGTGTCCTTAAGAACGTGTGGATTTTAATATTTGACAGAACGGTCTGTCGCGCTCAATGTGTTCAGCACTTGACTCTTTGACAAAACGCTAGTTTCGGCCATTGGTTGATCGTGACAACGGAGATGCGAAAGATGCGTGCGACACTTGTTATGATGAATGTATGTACATATATATGTGGCTCGCATTTGCTTTCGTAAACATACAGACAAATGTGCCAAAGAAATAATATGTGTATGTACATATATGTAAGCCATAGAAATTCTATTGGTGCAAAATGGAAATGATAACGAAATAATGCGAATATGCATATTTCATGAAGGTCATTAATTTTTTTGAAGAAATGAAAAGAATGAACATATCTTCATTTTATAGTAGTCGAAATTAATATAATATAATAGTCAAAATTAATGTAATTTTTGATATAATAATTTATTTAAAATTATTTTTTATTCAATTTTATAATATACAATTTTTACCGTTTTTCGAAAAACAATAGTTCATATATTATAATACAAAATAATCGCGCATATGTGACAATGGTTCATATGTATAATACAAAATAAGCATGCATTCATATGTGACTCAGAGAATGCTTTTTACATTCTCTGTGTGACTTTGTACATGTACTTATTTTTCTACAAAGCATTTCCCTTCATTCATTCTCGCATGAATTCAGTCGTTTTACATATGTTTCTTCTTTGAAAGTGCTCATTTCTGCTAAATAGCAGCGAGAATGGTGAAATTCCGTGTCACAATCTTATAAGTTCTGTTAGCCGTCCAATCGAACATCATACAGATTTCGATTTGCTCCTTCTCTATGTTTTAAGTTCTCTGGTTTATCTTACAAGTACCTGTGTCCAAAAAAGGTGACATTTGAATTTAAACTGCGCGCGTCGAAGGATTTGGAGAATTTTTTTTTTTTTTAGGTTGGTAGTACTGTCAGTCACATTTATGTCAAATTTCATGTCAAAATATTCATTAGTGTTTGAGATACGTGTTGTTTTGTGAGCTGCTAAAAGTGAGTTTTTCGTTGAGCAAAGAATTTGCTTTGAATTTTGTTTACGGAATCAATTTTCTGCTGAGGATACATTGAGGATGGTGAAGAAAGCCTTTGGTGATGAGGCTATGTCTAAAAAAAACGTTTACAAGTGGTATAGTGAGTTCCAAGCCGGTCTTGAACGTGTCGAAGGCGAAGAGTGTCCAGAGCGACCATCAATCTCAACCGACGAAGCTCACGTTCAACTAATCAAAGATGGTGTTGAAAAACCGTCGATTAACAATTAGAGGCCTTGCTGATGAAGTTAGCACATCGAAAGGCTCAGCCAATACAATTTTGAAGGATGTTTTCGACCTCAAGCGCGTCAAATCTCGACTGGTACCGAAATCATTGAATTTTTTTGGAAAAAAGACGTCGCGTTGAAGTGTGTGAAACGATGCTTTCCGACTACCAGGGTGTCATGAAATGCATTATAACTGGCGATGAGACTTGAATCTACGCTTACGACCACGAAACAACCGATCAATCGAGCGAATATCGTGCTAAAAGAGAGCCGAGACCAAAAAAATCGCGCCAAAGTCGCTCAAAAATCAAGGTCATGTTGACTGTTTTCTTCGATTATCGTGGTGTTGTACATTATGAATTCCTTCCAACCGGTCAAACAGTCAACAAGGAATATTATTTGAACGTTGTGCGTCGTTTGTGTAACGCTATCCGCCTAAAAAGGCCGGTATTATGAAAAGACAATTCTTAGCCACGATAATGCACCATCCCATACTGCCCTCGTAATTCGTGATCATTTCGCCAAAAACTCAACCCATATCGTTCCGCAACCACCGTATTCACCTGATCTAGCGCCGTGCGACTTCTGGCTGTTCACCAAGCTCAAAAGATCGCTCCGGGGACACCGTTTTTATACGATAGAGGAGATTCTAGCCGCAGCGAAGACGGAACTGAAGGCCTTCCGGGAAAGTGACTATAACCAGTGTTTCGAAGATTGGAAAATCCATTGGCATAAGTGCATTGCATCAGATGGGGATTAGTTTGAAGGGGATGAAATTGATTTGGAAGAATAAATAAAGAATTTTCAAAATACAATTTTGGGCAAAAGTCTAATAATTTTTTTTCAAATACAAGTCTAATAATTGAATGCGGTAAGTATCACTACACTGTTATCACATCAACACCAAAAAACGTTTGGGAATGCACCGACCCAGCTTATTCAAAGTACGGTACCATGACAACTGAGTACAGCATGGTAGGGCTTACCAATGCCATAACTGAATACTTATGTATTGTTTGTATGTATGTGTAAGGAATTTAGCTTCAGATAGTTTTGAAGAATTAAAGTATGAATAAAGCAATCATGAAACAAGAACGAAGGTGTCATTATTTAACTGGCGCAGTCGTTAAAAAAGGCCGTTCCGGTTCAACGAGTGAGTATCTAGGTGATCAGAAATATCCAGAAAGCCAAAGACGTGTAATATACATATAACACCACAGTAACACACAAGGACATACAGCCACTGCCTAAGCGTCTTATCTTTTGAAAAACTCTGCTACTACAAATTGTATAAGTAGTCATTACAGCAATATATGTTTTAGCAAACCTTAATATTTGTGGCAGCAACGATATTATAACAACATAAGTAAAACCAGTATTTAAATAACTAGTTGAGTTTAACGTAAGAACTGAAATTAAAATCTTAAATATAACTAAACAAAATTTAATTTAAAATATGTATATAGTATATTATGGTAAAAACATAACGCTGCAAAAAGTCAAGTGCAATCGATTATTTTATACTCTCCTATCCCGCAAGAATCAAAGCCTGGGAAATATTCCACAGTAGTCCCATTACGTTCATCTACGAACTCATATTTTTTTTATTAACAAATCCGCAAACCAAATTTCATTATTATATCTCAATTTTTATTCAAGTTACAGTTACAACAGTCACCCTAAATCTATCTCGATTATATGTATATGATACGTACAACTATTAGGTGAACAACACCACAAAAAGAATTCTTTAGCAACAGTTGCAAGAGTATTAAAATAATTAAAGTAATACAATTTGTTTGTACGTACATGGTATGTAGTTACCAGTTACAGATCTCGAACTCGCAACTGAAATTCCCAGAAAATAAAACGAACGCGGTTGAAGAAATAAGTAAAAATAATAAGAGTAAGAATAAAAATACAAATAAAACCCCAGAATGCCTTGAAAGTGAAGTTATTTTTCTTGTAAGCTTAAAAATCAAAATTAACAAAGCTTAAGAGATTTATTTTTTATTGCACAAAAAACTTAAATTTTCTTACCTTTTTTCTCTTTTTTTTTTGCTTTGGCGATATTTTGTGGTGTAAATGTTGTGAAATGGAGTCATGTGTAGAAGTTCACGCAAGTGAGGAAAGTTCTCTGATCACCATTCACTTGGGAGTGGCCAAAGCGATTATTTTATATATGGATAAACCATCTCACGACTTCCGGTCTAAGCCCAAGTAACCTCTGGGTAGCCTAAGAACATCCGTTTGAAGGCGAGCTAAATTGATAAGGCGAAACATCCCCTAAATAGGGTTGTGCGCTGGGTTTGGGACACGCCACGTAAGAAAACACCCCCAATGAAAACTAACAACAAGCCTCGGATGAAAGACCCCCCTTTTGATGATGACTGTGGCAATATAAAAGCAAGTTTGGTGTGGGATTCGTGGTGGGAGAGAGACTCCGTCGCCGAATATTATCATTCATTCCGGTGAATGAACGTCTAGCCACAATCCACATCAAAGGGAGGTTCTTCAACATATCGCTGATTTGCGCCCACGCCCCGACGGAAGAGAAGGACGATGTGATCAAAGATACCTTCTATGAGCGCTTGGAGCGCACTTATAAGAGCTGCCAAAATCGTACTTGGCGGCTATAAAGTCAGGGTGGGCAAAGAAGGTATCTTTGGCACTACGGTCGGTAAATTCAGTCTCCACGACAATTCCCAAATGGGATGAAGCTGATCGACGTCGCCAGGGCCCGAAATATGGTTATCTGTAGTACTAGATTCCATCACAAGAAAATACATCAAACTACCTGGCTGTCTCCGGATCGGAAAGCCACCAACCAAATCAATCAAATTGTGATAGACGGAAGACACGTCTTACGTGTTCTAGACCTGCGTACGCTCCGAGGTCCTAACATCGACTCGGACCACTATCTTGTTGCAGCCAAGATTCGCACCCGCCTCTGTGCAGCAAAAAACGTGCGTTAACAAACACAAGTAAGGTTTGACGTCGAGAAGCTGCAATCATAACAGACGGCCTAACGATTTTCTACTCGGCTTGCACTCCTGCTCTCTGAAAGCACTTGTCAACAACTCGGTATAAGGGAAGTGTGAAAGTGCAAAAGAACAGCTGGTACGGCGAGGAGTGCCGTATCGCAGAGGATAGAAAACAAGCTGCCTACCTCGCAATGTTACGTTCGACCACAACACGTGCGGGATGGGATAGATACGGAGAGTTGAAGAGGGAAGCGAGACGCATTTGCAGACAGAAAAAGAAAGAGATCGAAATGCATGAGTATGAAGAGCTTGATAAGGTGGCCGACAAGGGTAATGCTCGAAAATTCAACGAAAAAATGGGGCTGCTTACAGAAGGTTTCAAGAACCCCAAAGGTGATATAGTCACTGATGCCCAGAGCATACTTAAGTTATGGATGAAGCACTTCTCCAGCCTGCTGAATGGCAGTGAACATACAACGCCAGGAGAAGGCGAACCCGATTCACCAATCGATGACGATGAAACAGACGTTCCATTGCCAGACCATGAAGAAGTTTGAATAGCAATTACCTGCCTGAAGAACAACAAATCGGAGGGGGCCAATGGATTGCCGGCCGAACTATTCAAAGACCGCGGCGAAGAGCTGATAAGGAGCATGCATCAGCTTCTTTTTAAAATATGGTCGGACGAAAGCATGAACAATGACTGGAATTTAAGTGCGCTCAATCCACAAAAAGGGAGACCCCACAATCTGCACCAACTACCGTGGGATAAGCCTCCTCAACATCGTGTATAAGGTTCTATCGAGCGTAGTGTGTGAAAAATTAAAGCCCATCGTCAACAAACTTATTGGATCTTATCAGTTCGGACTTAGACCTGGCAAATCAACATCCGACTAGACTAGACTCACTATGCGCCAAATCTTGGAAAACACTTGTGAAAGAACAATCGACACCCACCACCTCTTCGTCGATTTGAAAGCTGCTTTCGACAACACGAAAAGGAGCTGCCTATATGCCGCGATATCCTCGGCCTCAGCACCCTCGCCGTTAGTTCTGCTTTCTCCAGACTGGACAATTAAGCAAAGCAAATGGGTTTGGCGGTGAACGAGGGCAAGACGAAATATCTCCTGTCATCAAACAAACAGTCGTTGCACTCGCGACTTGGTTCTCACTGCACTGCTGACAGTCATAATTTTCAAGTTGTAGATAATTTCGTTTATTTAGGAACCAGTATAAAAACCACCAACAATGTCAGTCTGGAAATCCAGGATTACTCTTGCCAACAAGTGCTTCTTCGGTCGGAGTATGCAATTGAGAAGTATAGTCCTATCTCGACGAACAAAAGCCTAACTCCTTAAGTCACTCATTATTCCCGTCCTGCTATATAGTGCAGAGGCTTGGACGATGACAACAACTGATGAGTCGACGTTGCGAGTTTATGAGAGAAAGGCTCTGCGAAAGATTTATTGTCCGTTTCGCATTGCTCACGGCGAATATAGCATTCGAAGGAACGATGAGCTTTACGAGATATATGACATAGTGTATATTATTAATGAATTTAATTAATGAATTTTGTCCTGAAATTATTTCACCTAATACCCCTTACAGTAAAAAGGTATACCCTCCTAATAAATATCATAGCTATTTCCACAGTAGTACACAAAACTTTTACGCCAAACAAAGAATTGCAGATTTCGTCAAGAAATCTGTAAATCATAAGCAAATTTCAATTAACAGCAACTTTTCTTGCTTAGCTATTGAAATAGAAATTGGATTTAAATTTACAATTATTAATTGCTACGTACCACTTCATCAAAATTTAACTTATAGAGAACTCGACAATATCGTAAATGTCATAAATCAGTTTACTACTCCATGCATGGAGCATGGAGTCCACTGTGGAGATCATCGAGAGTGAATAAAAGAGGCAAAATCATCGAAGATTTAATCATTTCAAATGATCTTATCATGCTAAATGATGGTAAAGCAACTCACTTCTCTACACATAATACCTTTACACATTCCGACATTATCTTTGTTTCATCCACAATACAATCGATGAACTCCACAGCAGTGATCACTTTCACCTAGTCACATCCCTCTCTATCCCTAAATCATATAATGTTAAGCCAAAATCCAAATTCCTAAACGAAAATTCAGATTTGGAAAAAATTCATTAATACAAGTATTTCAGCAAGTTTATCTACAGAAAATGTAAATGCTGAAGCATCTGCTATTAAAGCTATTATTCGTTCTGCAGCTCATTTAAACATTTCCCAAAATAATACCCAAAGGCTTTCAGCAAAACTACCGTATTGGTCTAATAGCCACGTTCACATATAAGCAGATTATGGTTAACAAAAATTAACCTCGAAGCTAACCTTGTTGCGTTCACATATAGCAAAGATAACCCAATTAAATGAAAGAAATTGACAGCTATATCCATTTGTGTTTTTTTTTTACATATTTTCTTGTTGTAAAAAATAAGTTAATAAATGAGTCATGGATTCAAAATTGAAAAAATGTTTACTTTTGTTTGCTACAAACAAAGAAGAAAGCAATAAATATCTAGCTGCATTAAATTCCTGTAGCCGAGAATATAAAGTTGCTATCCAACAAAGTGAGCAGGAATTACGGATACGAAAAGCTCGAGTAATATCGATTTATTATGAAATATTAATATTGACAACAATACCTCTTTGTATGGAAATAAACCCAAGAAGTATTTAGGCATACGTAAGTAAAAAAAGCACAATAAATTATAAACACATTTAAATACATATACTTTAGAAGCAACATGGGAACTTCTGGGAAAAGGATGTTCCATCAATGAACGACCGCGTTTTTAAGGAAACCTTTCGCATGAGCAGGGCAGCCTTTGAAATATTATTATTTGAATATGTCAAAGGTATTACCAAACAGGATTCATGCTATAGGAAGTGCATCCCATTGCAGAAAAGGGTAGCTGTTGCCGTCTACACATTAAAATCTTCGGCGGAGTATGAAACTGTTGCACGACTATTCGGTGTTGCGAAGGCAATCGTCAGCGAAATATTTCTTGCTTTTTGCCACCTGGGAAGGATTGCATGGACTATTACAATTATAAGGGGTGGTACTCCACAGTTTTATTTGCCCTTGTAGATTATAGGTTAGAGGTATAATGAATTTTCACTTGACATTTTCACTAATTTCTTTTTCATCCAGATATCGCTTCCTCTACATTAATGTTGGCTGCCCAGGTCGATGCAATGACTCAAAAATTTTTCAATGTAGCAAACTAAATACGGCATTGAAGGACCCAATCTTCACTGCAAAAACCAAAGCTATTAATGGCGTGAATTTTCCTGTGGGCGTTATGGGTGATTCGGCTTTCCGATTTGTCAACAATCTAATGAAGCCCTATCCATTCCAAGTATATCCTCCAGAGCATGAAAAAATTTTTAATTACCAATTGTCCAAATGCCGAAGAGAGGTGGAAAATGCGTTTGGACACCTAAAGGCTCGTTTTAGGAGATAGGAAAAGGAGTCGACAACCACATCAAAAATGTTCCTCTTATAATTAAAACAGCCTGTACATTGCATAACTTTTTAAATTGTCATAATGATGTCATCAACCACAAATGGATAGAAGAACAAACCACTTATGAAAGTAGTATACGCCTGGAACAGCCCGAGCACACAGATGCTGTAGCAGATTTTGAAGCAGAACATGAAACAATTAGAAGAGCGATTGCGAATTCATTTTGTAAGTTTTTTCTACATTTGTAACTATTTTTATTTTTCATTTAACAAATTAATAAGGTATTTATAAAAATTTTTCGTATTTTCACTCATTTCTTTTAAAATATCATTCCTTTTCTCTTCCGAAAGAACTGCTTTTTCGGTTAGTTCCACCATTCTTTCTTGCACCCCGCTCATGGACTCCACTTCTTTCTCAAACGTATCTGAAGTTTTTTCCAAATTCTCTACTAAACGCTCATGGGTTAATTTTCTTCTTTTTGCAGACTCCGCAGTCGTCGAAAGTCCTGCAAGCTCATCGCTTGAAATGAATTTGGATTGGGTGCTCGTCGAAGGGTAGATAGCAGTGCAACCAATGTTGTCTTCTGGTTCCACATCTTGATTTAAAATAAAATAATTAATAAAAGAGCAAATAAAAATTTCATTTTTATATTACCTATACTCTCTTGCATGAGTTCTTTGACATTTACTGCCTTATTACCACTGAGTATATCTTCCACCTCCTTGTAGTGGATCCAAAAGTAAGGCGAACCACCAGTCATACTCACCGCATTCTTTTCTAATCTATAAAATAAAATACCTATTATAATGCTGGGAGTATGCAGCAAAATATACTTTTTTAATTTTAAATGTACTTTCTTGTATCGATTGGTAAAATTATGCACTTTTTCCTTTATTTCAGCTGCACTGTAGTTCATCTGCCTTTTTGAAAATTCCTTTTTCA